>JAJHSJ010000009.1:51062095-51611915 GCA_021015155.1 Magnolia officinalis | reverse complement strand
ATCCTATCTTAATACTCTTAATAAATACAAATCATCAACATTTTCTCATTCAGACAATTTATCAAACACTTAGGCTACGCTTCACCAAATATATACACTAGGTTAGTTACAACATATATTTTAGCAAATCCTTATACAAAGAGGTCATCATGCATATAGTAACAATGAATCCTAGATTAATTGTCATGGCAAACACAAATCATGTTTACATGTTCATTCAAACATTTCAACAAACACATAAGATGCATATTTGTTCAACATAGTTCATACATGTATAATACATCGAAATTGACGTGTCTAAGACGATATGGTAGCAATCAAGTCAGACGTAAATCATTAGCTGACATTAAAAGCATTGAAAACCATAACCTAAACGTTTATAGTGCGCACCTTTCGTCAGAATACTTGGTTTGGAATCGGTTCAAACTCTACGTTCCCGAAAACAGAATGTCGGGTACCTAAATAGTGAAATTGGTTAGCTAGGTTGACAAACAACCATTCTAACTCTCAACTACGGTATTAGGGTTAGTAGGATTTCTTACCTAAATCGTAGCTGAATCAGATTGTGTAGCGTAACAGGGAGGCGATTCAGTGCGTGGAGTCGTGGGAGAGAACCACTGCAACGATCTCCCAAAAGCCTTTCACACTCTCTCCTCTTTCCTCTTCTTCTTCTTCTTCTTCTTCTTCTTCTTCTCTCTCTCTCTCTCTCTCTCTCTCTCTCTCTCTCCCTTAGGGTTTTTAGAAAATTCGTATATGAGAGATGTGAGGTGGTATAAGGGCTATTTATAAGCCCAGAAGTGATGCAAATGGCCCCAGGGCCTTGGTATACTTAGGTTATAACCAAAGGACATCTGTTTTTGACAAACGGGGTACATAGGGAGGTCCACAACTCACATACGTCGTAGGGTAAGCTTTCTGACTACGGATCTATGCCAGGATGTGATTTCAGTGAGATCGAATTAACTGATTGACCGTGGAGGACCTGTGTCAGATCAATGGTCATACTTGTTTGATCGGAGCCACAGTTATATGGATGTGCGAGGAAATTTTCTTTTCCCATGGGTGAAGTTTGGTCAGAAACTGACGGTCCGAAAACCTCAATTTCGTGTGTGAGTGAATGAACTAATTCACTTAAGTTTTAATAAATTTTCTAAAGATATTCGCGTTTTTCACACAGTTCACTCAGGGCTCAAGTTGTGAGTTTTCGGACACTATCTGGGCTCGATTCCCGCAATGACTGTCAAGCCCAGTAGGATGGACGTAATCCTATAGTTTCGCGGTCATCGGACTCTCGATGTGTGGTCTAGGTCCGATATGGAGTTTCAATGTACTCCCGAGGGCGACAGGCTCTTGGAATTTCTCGTAGGTTTTTATGTAATGTTGATTCATGGTTTTAGGCCTTGCCATTTATAGAAATGGTGGTTCAAGCTTAATCCACCGATTATTTCATTTAGTACTTAACTAAATTTCACTTTAATTACGACAGGAATACGATCCTTATGTGATTCTGCCTGAGGTGGTAATCGGGTCCTTGTACGGATTTTTCCAAGATATTACAATCTACCCCCCTTAAAGAAAAATTTTGCCCCCAAAATTATTACCTTTTCGTACTCCTCGAGGATCTATGGGTAGTTCTTACGAGGACTTCTGCTTCCGTTTCTCAAGTCGCCTCTTCCTCAGTGTGGTGTGTCCATAACACTTTCACGAGCGGGATCACTTTGCTACGTAGCACTTGTTCCTTCTTATCTAGAACACGTGTTGGTCACAATACATAGGTAGCATCTTTACTTAGCTGTACTTGCTCCCATTTGATAATATGGGTAGGGTCAGGAACATATTTCTTCAACATCGATACATGGAATACGTTGTGCACGCCTGTGAGTGGTGTGGGCAAGGTGAGATGGTATGCTACCACACCCACTCGGTCTAGAATCTGGAATGGGCCAATGAATCTCGGCGTGAGTTTCCCTTTCTTGCCAAAATGAAGTACTCCCTTCATTGGGAAAACCTTAAGGAATACATGGTCCCCAACTTCAAATTCCAGCTGTCGCCGTCTTATATCGCCGTAATTCTCCTGTCTACTCTGGGCTGCAAGAAGCCGCCGCCTGATAATATCAATCTTCTCTAAGGTCGCCTGTACCAAATCTGGGCCAAACAAACTCTTATTGCCAACTTCTGCCCAACAATGTGGAGCTCAACATGGGCGTTCATACAGGGCTTCGTAAGGAGCCATGCCAATGCTTGCTTGGAAGCTGTTGTTATACGCAAACTCGGCATAGGGGAGACGGTCATCTTAACTGTCCTTGAAATCAAGCACGCACACTCATAGCATGTCCTCAAGTATATGATTTACCCGTTCCGTCTGCCCATCGGTCTATGGGTGGAACGCGGTACTGAACTTCATTTGCGTATGTCCCGCTAGTTTTTGGGTAACCACTTAAAATATTGGATATGTCTATTTGGACTCCCTCTTATACTTGATTTTCTTATGTCCCACTAGTTTATTAACTCTGATAAAAAATGTAAGTGGAATTTGGGATATTTAAAGGGTAATGCTCGAGTTTTTGGAAAACGAGTAGTGTACTCGGGTTCGGAACCTGGGGTGTTACATTTAATAATGACCATCTCACATACAAAGCCCAACAATGCCACAACAGATTGTTGAAGATCCACTCGTTATCTAATTTTGCGATCCACAATTTTCTTGCCTAAAAAGTTTAGCTTGGCGATGAAATAATCACCATTGCCAAATGACCGTCTCACCTACAAAGCCCAACTAAACGAAAAATAGACTCATATGTTTGACGATTGTTTTTCTTGCAAAGCTTGATATCTTGTCGAACAACAAACAGACAGTCGTTAACATCCCTTTTCTTTTTCTTTTTGATTTATCTTTAATTATAAGTAGACATCTAAATATTAATAGAATATTTTCATCTTAAGATCGTTTTCCTTTATTAATATTACCATATTGTTGAACTGTACAAGCTATCACACACTTAATTAAAAGTTCTTTCAATACAAAGTGTTACGCCCCAAACCCAGGAACTGGGCTCACAAAATTCCCAATCACCAAATCCGGTGTCGACAGCCTCCATAGTATCCCATTTTCAGCTCCCAACGCCCATATGCCAGATTCCGATCCTGAGATCATACAAGGAGGATTTTCAGTGTAATTTTTTTTGTAAAGAAGCATAACCACAAGTATACCCAAATCACAAGAATAACCTTATCACCACATATCCACTAATATAAATATTAGATTACAGTTCTGAAAGGAAATACATAAATAACAAAATCTCTAAAACGATCTTCCACAAGCTCCTGCCTCAACGCTGCTACAACCTAACGTCACCTGCACACAACGGTCGTGCATAAGCTTACTAAGAAGCTTAGAGGGTAGTGCGTGTGTGCACAATACATGTGCCAAGCACACAAATATCATAGTAAGCGAAAATACTAGCAAGTCCGTGAATACTGTCAATCATTACAAGTCTATGTGATGCAAGGCATAATATGCCAAATGTCATATGCTGAGGATGTAATGCAATGTGCAAATGTCATATGTTGAGTATGCAATGTGCAATGTGCAATGCCAAATGTCATATGCTGAGGATGTAATGCAATGTGCAAATCCTGACAAGTCCACCAATACCATTAGCCTTATCTAGGCCATGTAATGCAGAAACATAGTAAACCAAATGTCATATGTAGAGGATGCAATGTAAAAAAATGACAAAGCTGGAGTGTGTAGTCAGGATGATAGTATGTGGTATCACAAGCTGTGGGGTTCATCACAAGGGACTTCTATTTAAACCAGTCCTATACCTAAATTTGAATAGGTAGACTTAATGTGGTAAACTCCTGATCTCAGGTTTGTCGCGTACCCAACCGAAATCATGGCCATTGCAAAGGTACACATAATAATTTAGTTGTGCGACACCAGCCCGAGTGGATAGTGAATGAATGAATGAATGAGATGATGAGTACGTAACTCCTACTTAGTAAGCCCACATATAACCACCACAATGCTTTCGATGTGAGACAAGGCTCCGCCCCACTATATGCATAATAGCCTGCTAGCACAGTAGTTTGCCAACCACTGGTAGCTCGCCCAGGCCCTTAGGCCTGGCCCACATCAGCATCCGCCCACATGTGTAACAGTGATGGGGCGTCACAATATCAGTACCGTACATCTCTTGGATATCACCGGGGTCTAGTATACTCCACACCAGATTGCGGCCCCATCGTGTGCAACCAAGTGAGTGGAAGAGACCTCACTATCCGCCTGGCCAGTAGTTTGCTAATATCTACCCGGCTCATCGATAACGGACCCATTTCCTAAGCTGGTCAAACTCAACCTAGCTATGCCCCCTTCATCCGAGCAGGTAAGGTCACACCCCTTTCCAACCGACCACGAGATAGTGAGAGACGCGGCCTACTGGTATTTGACACTTGGGCACTCATGTATCCACTCGGTCTAGACGTTAGAGCATCCCCATGCCATGGGGGTTTATGGTCTTTCACCCACAGACATCCAAAGTGCCCATATGCTAAATCCGAAACATTTTCGGTACCCCATCTGGCCATCCACGATTTGCCGATGAGGCTACAGCCCTGGTGTCACTAGGGCGTATAATGATCATGTCACATAAAATGCGAGATGCATGAGACATACCATCTAGTCATGCATCAACCTGCGCGTACCGCGCTCATGTGGGGCAACTCCGCCTCATAGGGAGTCCTCTAAATATCTCAGCCCAATGACATATGTTATGA
The DNA here is from genome assembly GCA_021015155.1 of Magnolia officinalis. NCBI lineage: Eukaryota > Viridiplantae > Streptophyta > Magnoliopsida > Magnoliales > Magnoliaceae > Magnolia > Magnolia officinalis. Next base: position 51,607,136 of record JAJHSJ010000009.1, on the reverse strand, counting down.
TCACTCATTACTCATAATAGATATACAAATGATGCGTATGAACATGTATCATGATGTTATACTAAGTATGATCTCAGTGTGTCCTACTAGATTAAGTACACTAGCATGATTATCAGATATAGCAGGCGATGATCAGCCCTAATCGGTATATCACATATAAAGAGTAGGAGCTAAACGACATGCCCCTTCTACATCTATAGGAGTCCATGTGGTATGTCCCACGTTACACTAACATTAGCCTCCCAAGGCACTATTATATCATAAATCCCGAGATGGGGTCCACTGGAAGGACAACGGGCCTAATCCATACATCGAAATAGGCTCTATACAGTGGATATACCAAATCTGATACCACATATTCTTCCATCTACGACAAGGGATGATGATGCACTCTCCTCTAAACAATGGATGACCTAGATGATACGCTAATGTCAATGATGGACCTCACACTTGTCCCAAAAAAGGAGATGGATGGTGTGAATGATAAGTACATGTCACGAGGTCCTAACAAATGGGGTACAAAGGTAGGATACATCTCTCATAGTGAGTCAAGTGGGTATACACCAAGGTGAGTTCACGGGGTGAGCTAACAGGGTGAACAATTTAGCTTTCTCATGGGGCCCGCTACATACACAAAGTGGGATTTCGTGGGGTCCATACATCTAGGACTATGTGTCCTTCCAGACGAGTTAGTTAGCCCGCTCAACACCTAAGGAGAGCCTTAGGTATGGTCACTAAACTTGGGCAAAACATATATCTAGGTGAGCCACATTCCTTATGGAAGTCCGGGTATGAACACAAGGTGAGCTCCAAGGTTTGGGTAGTACTACAGGGCATGGCAGAAAACATCATTATTAAATGGGGGGCCCAACAGTTTGGGATAACCCAATATGGTGAGGTCTATCCCCTACCACACACGTGGGACCCTATTCAAGGTTGGGTAAAGGAAGAAAGGACGGGGAATGGGCTTCATGGTGGGCCCTAGGATGGTTTCCAACGGTGGACATTTAACCACGATCGTCCCCTAGTGTGCGGCCCATTGGGGATTGGAATCTAACTCACAATGGGGCCCACGACCCTTAGAATATCTACAAAAATGGATGGACGGCGTATGTATAACCTATATGTCATGGTGGGCCTCATAGACTGTAACATCCCGAATATTTGCCAACCTGGAATTAGACGTCCTTAGGCAATGGGTCGATCCGAACACCTTATTTACTTGTCAAAACTCAATCCCAAAGTTTAAAATCACTTTTTAACCTCTTTCCGTCACAAACCTCACCTTTCACCACCTTGTTCTTAGATGTTTCTAAGTACTTTCATATGAGGCATGAATCCTAAAGTTTAGGTGATGAAGAACAATACTTTAGAAATCCGTACAATGACCCGTGTGCCACCTCAGGCAGAAATCGCTCAGGATCAAATCCTTTAGAAATGAGACAAAGTAACTAAGCACTAAACTAGATTAGCTACGAAATCTGCTTGATTCACTTTAAATATGATTTGCAAGACCTAAAACTTGTAGAATCATTGACGTTAGGTTACCCTAAAATCTAGGATCAATCTCATTACCCGGCTGCTCTCGGGAGCATCACGAAACTCCGTATCAGATCTGGACCGCACATTGAAAGTCCGAATAATACGAAGTTATAGACTTAGGACCGCCTCAATCGGTACTATCGTCATGGTCAAGGTCGGTGGGGCCCAACGAATCAGATGGATGGTGTGGATTTAGATTCTGTATTCGGGAATTTCCCATTTGTACCGTCGAATGGTTGGCCCAGACGCACCGTCGCTGGGCGGGAGGAGTCTTTTTTTTTTAATTCCCTCACCAATTTCGGAATTCATCGGGTCAAAGATTCTTTGACCTAATGACTCGATCCAGTGCATAGCGTGAGAATGTTTTTGGCATGCACACACGGCCCAGGCATGAGGTCCACATCATGATATGTTTTAATCCATGTCGTCCATAAGTTTTAGATGGTTCCTTACTGGATATAGGTTAGAAGTTAGTAAGTTTAAGTGATTAACGTTTAGTTTTCAAGGGTTTAAGATTCTTTTAATGGTAGAATTTTGTAGGTCCTGATCATTCGTGGATAAACTCAGAGTTTTCCATTTATTTTACAGAGTTACAAATTTCTCTGGACTGGGGTTTAGTCTGCTTCCGCACTTGTAAGTATCTGAACAAAGAGTTTTTGTGTCTACAAATCTAGTTAGATGATTAGTTTTTGTTTAGATGTGTTAGTCAGTACTACGGGATGTTCAAAGCCAGGTAATTACCTTTAGTTGAACAATTAGTCCTAAGTGAGGTGATTTATTAGTTGGAATGTCAGTTTCAAGAGTGGGATAGTTCGTCATATTGAAAATTTATGTAAAGAAGGAATTGATTTTTGGGTCGTTACACAAAAGCAACATCATCATCACATATCCACTAATATAAATATTTGAATACAATGCTGAAAGGGAAATACATACGTTAAAATCAAAGCTCCAGAAGTTAGCTACATGCTCCAAGCTCCACGCTGCTGTAACCTAACATCACTTGCACGCATCTATCGTGCATAAGCTTATAAAAAGCTTAGAGGGTGGTGTAAGTATGTGCACAAGGTAAGGGTCAAGTATTCGATACAATGTCATAATCATACAATATCTGAAATACTGGTAAGATCATGAATCATATGATATCAGAGTAAGCGGGAATGAGTCAATCAATATCAGAATACACGATACAGATCAGCTATGCAAATGAGGATTCATAAAGAGCCAAATATCAGATGCCGATGATGCAATGCAATATACAATTCTCGATGAGTTCACATATAGCGTCTGTCGTACCTAAACCATATAAATGCAGAAACACAGTAATCCAAAATGCCATATGTCGCGGATGTAATGCAATATACGGTGCGAATGGAATGAATATGCTAGAGTGTGAAGTTGGGATGATAGTATGTGGTATCGCAGGGTATGGGGTCCACCACAAGGGACTTCTATCCAAACCAGTCACATACCTAATTTGGATAGACTTAATGTGGTAAACTCCTTATCTCAGGTTAGTCGCATGCCCTAACCGAAATCCTGGTCATTGCGAAGGTACATGTAACAAATAGTTACGCACCACCAGACCGAGTGGATAGTGAATGAATGAATGAATGAGTATGCAACGCCTGCTACGCAAATCTGTACTGTACATCTCTGGGATCATCACCAGGGTCTAGTACACTCTATATGCAAATCGCCGCCCACTGATGCGCGACCATGCAAGTGGAAGAGACCTCACTATCCGCCTGACCAGTAGTCAGCCAATATCTACCAAGCACGTCAATAGCGAACCCATTCACAAGCTGGTCAAACTCAGCCTAGCTAAGCCCCCTACTCTCGGGTGAGTAAGGCCACACCCCCTCCCAACCGACCACGACACAGTGGGAGACGAGGCCTCCTGGTATTCGGCACTTGGGAACTGATGTATCCACTCGGTCTCGACGTTGGGGCGTCTCCTGGCCATGGAGATTTAAGGACTTTCACCCACGGACATTCAAAGGGCCCAGATGCTCGAACCAAACATTTTCGGTGTCCCATCTAGTCATCCACGACATGCTTGTGGAGGTCACAGCCCTGATGTCACTAGGGTATATAGTAATCACTATCACACAATGCAAGATGCATGAATCCTGTAGTCCAATTATGTTTCAATCTTGTACATATCGTGCGCTTATGTGGGATAACTCCACCTATCAAGGTGTTCCATAAATCATCTGTACTATGACGTATGCAATGATCAATCGTATCTCACAATAAACATGCAGATGATGCGTATGGGCATGTATCATGATGTTATGCTATCACATACTCATAATCGGTATCAATAACCGGCATTAATAATTTAATAATCGACCTCGATAATGTGGACATTTAACCAACATTGCCCCCAAGGAATGGCCCTCATAGAGCCTAACATATAGTGGACCCATGGCCTCACACAAGAGCCTAATATACAACATCATGGGTCTCACTTAAGAGCTTAATACACATCATGATAGGCCTCTCACATGGGCCTAATATACATCACAATGGGCTCCATCGCCTGGCCCTCAAATGCACCACAATGGACCTCATCACATTGGACCTTAAACACGGGTTGAATACACATCAAATATGGGCCTCAAATATGGGCCGTATATACATCACATTGGGCCTCAAACATGGGCTGAATACTCATCAAAATGGGCCTCAGATACGGGCCGCATATACATCACATTAGGCCTCAAACATGGGCCGAATGCACATCACAATGGGCCTCAAATACAGGCCGCATATTCATCACATTGGGCCTCAAACACGGGCTGAATGCACATCACAATGGGCCTCAAATACAGGCCGCATATACCCCACATTGGGCCTCGTCAATCGGCCTTGACAATCGAAATCGGTCTCGACAATCGAAATCGGAATCGGCCTCAACAATCGGCCACGATAATCGGCCACAACAAGTGGAATTGGTAATCAGCCATGACAATTGGAATCGGTAATCGGCCATGAAAATCGGAATCGGCAATCAACCATGAAAATCAGAATCGACAATCAGCCATGATAATCGACCTCGATCGATAATCGGCCTCGATGAGAATGGGCCTAACAAGGCCTAAGGGAAGGTCACAATGTGAACATTAAACCATCATTGCCCATAATGTGGACATTTAACCAACATTGCTCGCAAGGAGTGGCCCACATAAACATCATTACATACATCACGGTAAAATCACACGTCACATCGGGCCTTAAATACACAACAGGTGGGCCCTGCACAAGGGCCTCAAATACACAACATGGGCCTCATCACACGGACCTCATATACACAACAGGTGGGCCCTGCACCTGGGCCAAAGATACATCATGATGGGTCTCATGGATGGGCTGCAATATACCACATTGGGCCCCATCATATGGGCTGCGAATACATCACTGTGGGCCGCACAAATGGACGGCATAGATATACAATGCATACAACACGGCAGGCCACACGAATGGACAGTATAGATATACAATACACACAACACGACGGGCCACATACACGGGCCTAATATACATCACCAAGGGCCACGACCCATGGGCCAATGTATATAACATCGGGCCATATCAACGAGTTGAATCAAATGGGCCAAATCATTTGGGCCAATCAAATGGGCTGATATAAATGGGCCGAGTCGAATAGGCCGAGTTAAGTGGGCTGCTCCAATGGGCTCATATACATCAAATGGGCGGCATCATGTGGGCCCAAAATACATCATATGGGCCTTATCAAGTGTGTCCAAAATACATCAAATTGGTCATACCAAATGGGCCTCAAATACATCTCATCAGGCCTCATCAAGTGGGCCCCAAATACATCAATTGGGCCATACTAATGGGCCATACCAACTACACCCTTCATCCATTGTTACAGATCATTTTAGAGCATTATTTAAAAATTATATCCAAAGGATCATCTAGACCATACAACAAATAATAATGGAGATAAAGATTTCCATCGTTAAATTCCTGTGGGCCCCATCATAGGGATTATTTCCCATCCAGTCTATTCATAAGGTCACAAAGACCTGGATTTAGAGGAAGACAAATATCATATTGGTTCAAAACTTTTATAATCCCAAAAGGGATTTCAATGGTAGACGGTCAAACCCACTGTTTGTTGTAGTGTGGTCCACCTGATAACTGGATCTGTCTTATTTTTAGTCTCAAGTCTTTAGGATGAACTCACCAAATGAATGGACGGTTTGGATGCAACACATGCATCAGTGGTGGAGCCGTGCTGCACCCAGTACGTCACCAAGGTGGCTGCTCAAAGCTCCTGCCTATCCCAGCAAGAGGGATGGACGGTTGGAGATCAGGTCAACTGCACCGTCCAGCAATTGGACGGTGCATATAAAATCATACATCATGGTGCGGTCCACGTAGTGGCCCACCTCTCTCTCTCTCTCTATATATATATATATATATATATATATATATATATATACACACACACACACACACACATCAGAGGTAGTGATTGCCACCGTCCATACCTCTCTGGACGGTGGTGATTTACACGTTACAGGTGGGTCCCACGTGGGAATGGCCCACCAGAGATACAATATAATATATTATATTATATTATATATATAACATATATAATATATATAGAATATATAATATATATATATATTATATATATATAGTAGCCCAGATTCTAGACGGTGCAATTTTTTTTTATTATAAAGGTGGGTTCCACGTGGAAGTGGCCCACCAGTAGAGCTGTACACGAGTCGAGTTGAGTCGAGTATCTGCCTACTCGTACTCGACTCTTAATGACCGACTGCTGCTCGTACTCGGGCTCTACTCGGCCGAGTAGCATGACCCCCTGCTCGTACTCTACTCGCCCGAGTACGAGTCGAGTACGAGTAGTAAACGAGTCGAGTCGAGTCCGAGTTTTCGAGGCGAGTTCGAGTACGAACACACGAGTTGAGTACCGAGTGCGAGTTTTCAAGTCGAGTCCGAGTACGAGCACACGAGTTGAGTACCGAGTGCCAGTTTTCGAGGCGAGTTCGAGCTTTGAGCCAAGTTCAAGTTATAAATTGAAATTAATTTGAATTTCAATTCGATTGTCAATTGAAATTCGAAATTAAACGAAACAATAAAGATGAGTGTCTTTATTGTTACATAATTACATTAACGTATTTACATAATTACATTACATTGTTCAAAATGACAATTTATAACTAATAACCTCTATAAGATGAGTGTCTTCCTGTTCCTGTATTGTCATCTGATCCATCGGAACTACTATCTATTTTTTCATATACAAATTGATTCACTTCCTCTGAGTCAGAAGGCGAAGAGATTTTTCCTTCGTGCTCTTCTACACTTTCAACTAGATTTTTCAAACTTGCTTTATGTGAAGAATTGTATGTAGTACCCAATGCCCTATAAAATTCACCGAGACGAGTTAGGAATTTCAATTTGTTACTCTTTTTCTTCTTGTTTGTCGTACTCGACGAGTAACTTGACCCTGCTTCAACATCGTGTTGTCTTTTCGAATATCGCTGAAGTCTAGAAGCATCTTCCATGCTGCGTTTTATGGCGATTTGGAATTGTTCTTCCTCCAAAGCTTTTAATCTGGCTTCCTCCTCTGCATCTTTTGTGGATGTCATTTGTGTACCAGATCCAGAAGCAGAAGGTTTGGATGGAGTGGAAGGCTTTTTATTCGAATCTAACAGGGCTCGAAAAGAATTTGGACATCCTTAGGGGCATTGGGGCATGGTTTTGCATCACCACCTCGACATGACAAGTGTAGGCGAAAGCGATGACTCTTGTGCACAAACTTTGCGCCACACAAACCACACTTAATCTTTTTTTTCCAGACCGTGGCGGTGATTCAACTATGGAAGCATAGTCCCAAATGTTTGACGATGGCTCAGATGACGACATATCTACATTCAATTTTTAATAAAAAAATCAGAATATTGATAAATAAATTGAACTTGATATAGCAACAAAAGAAAGCAATATAAATGTATCAAAATTCAAAAATAAAAGCAAATGAACAGGCATATGTAAATAAATATCAATGATTCAAAGTCTTCCAAACCACATTCCAAAAGGACCAACACTTTCGTGTTTGCAGTTGCAGTGAAATAATATTACAGATCATTCAACATTCAGCCAAAAAAATTTGAAAAACCGAAAATGATTACTGATCTATAGGTAGAGACGCGTCATGAATCTCAATCTCCTCTTCTTCATCATCATCATTCATATCTCCTCCCCATATCGGGCGTAACCAATCTTGCGTACAAATCAACGCTTCAACTGTGTTTGGCGAAAGTGAGCTTCGATACTTGCTCACAACCCTGCTCCCTGTGCTGAATGCGGATTCTGATGCCACTGTTGAAACTGGTATTGATAATATGTCCCGTGCCATCACAGATAATGTAGGGTATTTTGATTCACTAACCCTCATCTTCCACCATTCCAACACATCAAATTCAGCTCGCACTACGATTGGCTCCTTGAGGTACATTTCTAACTCTGATTCCTTAGTATCAACTCCCATTCGTGCTTGTGCCAAATATGATATGTATTCATTTAGCACATCTGGATTACCAGGTACAGAAATATCCGCATCTCTACTTCCTTCAACACCCGTTGCCGCTGCAGGTAAAGTATTAACATACGATTTATACAGATCTTCAAGGGCTTCACGAACCTTAGACGTCTCTGCTGCCGCTCTTTCAGTAGGATAAAGCTTCATGAAAATAAAGCTAACCAATCCCATATTACAACGGGGATCAAGAACAACTGCCAAGGACATCAACAAATGACATTCGTCCCAGTATTTATCGAACTTCATCTTCATACCAACTGTCATCTGGCGTATGAAATCTGGACCCGCACTGACATTTTTCCGCAGAGCATCCTTAATCCTCCAAAGAGACGGAAGAAACAGATTCGCGGTTGGATACTGATTCCCAGAAAAAATCTTCGTGCAATCGTAGAAAACTTGGAGAAATGTGTGAACTTGTTGTGCTTTGGCCCAATCATCTGTGCTCGGCAACCAAGAATACGTTCTGTCACGCGCCGCATATTCAGGAAATGCAAGTTGTAATTCCATTGCCGCATCTAACATTTCATAGGTTGAGTTCCAACGTGTACAGACATCCAACTTCAACGTTTTTTTAGATGGCACATTCAAACGTTGGATGATGTCATTCCATACACTCAGTCTCGATGGCGACCCCCTTATATATTTCACACTTTCTCTTATGTTCTCTATAGTGTCATCGATTGCTTTCAGCCCTTCTTGTACAATCAAATTTACAATATGGGCACAACATCTAACCTGAAATATTTTTCCTTCAAAAAATAAATTTCCTGTAGCCCTGAATTGGTTACGTAAGCATGAAATGACACTGTCATTTGCTGAAGCATTGTCTAAAGTTATTGCTGAAATTTTCTTCTCAATGCCCCAGCCTTCTAGACAACTGTAGATGCAATCTGAAATAAGTAAACCAGTATGTGGAGGAGGAAGGTGTTTGAAGTTTAAAATTCTCTTGCATAGTTTCCAATCCTTATCAACATAGTGAGCGGTTAATGAAATGTATCCTTTTCTTTGATTAGACGCCGTCCATAAATCAGAAGTCAAAGCTATTCTGGTCACTGAAGCTAAAACTTCTTTCAGTTTCATCTTCTCCTTTGCGTACATCTTCATGCTTTCTCTCTGCACTGTGACGCGAGAGACATTCTCGGCCCGAGGGTTAAGGAATTGACAGAAAGCCCTAAACCCTTTACTTTCAATCATTCTGAAAGGTTTTTCTTCCAAAATTACTAATCTAGCAAACCACTCATTCAGCTTCTCCTTGTCAAACTTATGAGTGGACACTACGCCTTGGGAGTCGTCCCCTTCTGACTTCGTAAATGACAACGTCTGTTGGCCGGGAGGAGGGAGTCTTGCTTTCTTAGGACACGTCTTCAAATGTCTAATTAGATGTGTCGTAGATCCTCCTGGAATCTTGCTGAATAACCCTTTGCAGTGATTACACTTTATCTTCTGTACACCGTTAACTGTCACATCTTCGAAATCATCCCACACTGCTGATCTCTTCTTCTTCCCTTTGCATGCGGTTGACGTGTCTGTGTCTCCCTCTACTATTAGAGGAGATGTGGCCGATGCACCCATTCCAGGGGTATTTGGGCTTTCGTCTTGACTAGCCATCTATAAAATAAAATTCTCGATATGTTATACAGCTATACCTAGGAGATAGGATCCTAGATGGCTAGACCGCTAGACGGGCGTAATTACTTAACTGTCTAAATCAGTCACCCATTCAAAGTTAGATGGATTGTAATGCTTCATTTTCCAATTTAAATGCTACGCCGAAATTCCGGCAGCATCTCCCCTTATCTCTCCAGAATATATTAATCTTGTATTTGATTCCCATGTCAATCATCAACACAAAGTGTGGACATTTGACGACGGAAATAAATACATGAAATATATCCAGAGAGAAAAAGGAGAGATGAAACCGGAACAGGCATATGCATTTAAATTGGAATAAATGAAGACATTACAATCTATCTAACCCTGAACTGTCCAAAAAGGGACAATTTGAGCAATTTCTATGCATCCAAGAACACACTGAATCTATGTCTGGCAACATAGAAATCCTCAAATGGGCAACTGATTATCCTATACTGTCTACAAGTCTACAAGTAGAATAATACAAATAATTCATATCCATATGCCAAATATTTAGGGAAAACACAAATATCAGGTTAATTCCAAAATTATATTAAACAAATTCTATATTAACAACTGATATCAGGTTAACACAAATATCAGGTTAACACAAATATATTAACAAATATCAGGTTAACACAAATATATTAACAACTATATTAACAAATATCAGGTTAACACAAATATATTAACACAAATATCAAGTTAACACAAATATATTAACACAAATGTATTAACAAATATCAAGTTAACACAAATATATTAACAACTGATTAACAAATTCTATATTAACACAAATATGAAATATATTAACAATTGATTAACAAAATTATATTAAACAAATTCTATATTAACAACTAATTATCCACCGAATATTTAGGAAAAACACAAATATCAGGTTAATCCCAAAATTATGTTAAACAAATTCTATATTAACATATTTTATTTTTTATAATTTCTAAAAATAAAAATAAAAAATCTACACATTACCGGGCGAGCTGGGCAGGAACGACCGGCAGGCGGCAGCTGCGTGCAGGGCAGGGCGATGACGAGTGGCAGCCTGGCAGGGACGATTTTAAACCGGACGACTGACAGGGACGAGCTCCGTCACCGGACAGGCCGCAGAGACGAGCGGCAGGGTCTAGCACCGCCGGACAGGGGACGGACGAGTGTGAGAGAGAGAGAGGGAAGAAGAGGGACGGGCGACGGCGACGGGCGAGTGAGACAGAGAGAGAGAGAAGAAGAGGGGCGGCCGGAGTCCGGCCGAGCGCTGGAAGAGAGAGGGTTTTTTTTTTTTTCAAACGGGCGGGAAAAAGGGTGCTCGGTTACTCGCTGGTTGAAAATGACGGGCGAGTGGGTGGGTGGGGTAGGGTTTTTTGGGCGCTCGGCTACTCGCTGGTTGAAAATGAAAAACGGGTGGGGTAGGGTTTTTTGGGCGCTCGGCTACTCGCTGGTTGAAAATGAAAAAATGGTGGGTGGGTAGGGTTTTTTGGGGCGGGCTTATATACAGAGGAACGAGTCGAGTACAAGTCGAGTTACGAGTCGAGTACCGAGTCGAGTACCGAGTCGAGTACCTCTAGACTCGAACTCTACTCGTTATGTAAACGAGTAGTGGAAACCCGCTCGTACTCGGCTCTAACTCAGACGAGTCGAGTACGAGTCGAGTATTCCGAGTCGAGTCGAGCGAGTACTCGAGCCTTAGTCTGCTCGTGTACAGCTCTACCCACCAGTAAAAGGAATTATATTATATTATATACTATATATATATATATATATATATATATATCTGTATACGTGGTGTGTGAGAGTGGGGGCTGCCAGCATCCAGTGTCTCTGGACGCTAGACGGATGGTCAAGATGAAAATTCATCCATCATAGTAGGCCCCACGTGAATGGACGGTTTGGGTGGCCCTATACAACACGGTGGTCCCACGTCAGGTGGTCCACACTCTTGGATCAAGTTGATATTTGTATTTTTCCTTCATTCAGGCCCATCCAAACGGACTGCATGTGGGTCACTCGGTGGACGGCATGGATAAAGATATATAGTTCATGGTGGGCCACACACACATACCAGGTGGGTCACACACCGCTTCATCATCATCACCATACAAGGAAAGAGAGAGAGAAAGAGAGAGAGAGAGAGAGAGAGAGAGAGAGAGAGAGAGAGAGAGAGAGAGAGAGAGAGAGAGAGAAACAATGGTGGAGGGACCCCACCACTATAGGTCCCTCATGATTACATCACATACATCAAAATGGGTCCCACCTACAAGTGGGCCCTAAAATAAGGATCAACGGTAGATCACCCACCTATCAGCCTTCTCCTTAGCTCCTTGGACTCGTAGTCACCTTAGCTTCGATCTCAACAGAAGATGATGAAGTTTTGATGGTTGAGATGTGAGATGATAGGGTGGGAAAGTGGGCCACACTTAGTTTTTGGGAGAGAGCTTGGACGTTGGAATTTTGTTGCTTGGAAAATGAGTTTTGAGAAATGAGAGAAAGAGAGAAATAATGGATTAAAAGGATGGATGGAGTGGTTGTTGTAAGGGAAGGAGATGGAGAGGTATGGGTGTGTTTGAAATTTTAAAAAAGAGGGATGGGTAGGGGAGAGAGATTTGACTTAGGGAAAAAGGAGGGATGGGTGTTGGTACTTGTAATATAATGTACTTGACTTGATTGATTGATTGATTGATGGGACACGTTGTAGAGATTCCCTTTAAATTCGCAACGCACAACGTTTCTTCAGAATGAACGAGGGCCCACATCTCCTGGCTCGGGTATCGGTTCGATGTGCGAGTCGCAGCATTGGAACCGCTGCAACGGCACGGTTGCTAAGATACAAGTTTAGGGTCGAGCGGACTTTGGTATGTAGGACGACTTAGGATCGTGAGCAAACATCGGATACAGGTCGAGGGTTGCCGGAATTCGACCAGGAGGACCGTGGAAGCCTAAGGAACGGTATGGTCTAGGATACGAATCTTACACCCCACACCTTTCTCTAGATTTTTTTTGAGGTCCACTCTATGAGGTGGGCCCAAACCAAATGAATCAAATCCAAATTTTAGGTGGATGCTCACTAGGGGAAACAGTTGGGCTGGGCGTCCCACCATGGGGCTACTTATGAGGCCCACCCTCATGCGTGTGCTATATGCACATTGTTCATCTATTTTAGGACCATGAGCCGCATTGGTTTATGAGGCCCACTATGATGTGTACGATATGTACACATTGTCCACCCATTTTATGGACCATGGGTTGTATTGCAAGGCCCACCATGATGTGTGTATTATATGCACACTGTTCATCCAATTTTCCTAGGCCTTTGGACTGTCTATGTAACGCCCTGAAAATCGGGGGTCGAGCAAAGCTCAGCTCCCGAGTTCCAACGCATCACTTATGTAACACAGATAATGATGATTATGATGAGAGCATGGAAACATGAATGGGATTATACCAAAACAGCATATCATACTCTAGAGACAGTTAAATTTGCATGCGGAAGACTGTGATAGATATATAAAATATATCAACTGTTGTGAGTTTCCAGAGTGTGATAATGTTACCAGGTTAATTCATTACAAGTACAATTCCAAAATATACCAAAAGTGTAAGGTCCTCTAGTCAACATCCCTGTAACCCCGTCGATCAAGACACGGCTCGAATGAAGCCGCTAGAATACAGCAGGCATCCTCGTCATCATAAAGGTCCGGCTCTACCTCATAAGCATTGCCATCTGCAATCAGACAAAGTCTGGTGGGTGTCCGGAACACCGTCCCGTAACGTGGGAGTGAGTGATCAACTCAGTGGAACAATAAAGCATAGGTTAACATGTTATCAATTCAGTCAAGAAGTAATGATAAAACAGTACAATCAAACAATTCTAAATACTCTTATTAATGCAAGTATGAATGCAGTCATGATGCATGCCCTCACCAACATACTCCCTCATGCGACACCATCTTACTTCCGCGGCATGCATTCATCCCTCAGTGCTCCACATCTTCCAGGCACATGCAGTGCGATGATGAACATGATTACCGAGTTATTATTAGTCCTTTTCATACAGCAGTATTGGGAAACTAAGGTACCTTCCTTATATCATTCCCAAACAATGATCCATTCTAGGGTCGTCAATCCTGGATAATCTCATACGATAGTGTGGTTCTAGGTCGCTGCAAGGGATTTCATGGCTGTTATACAGAATCGTTGCACCACTCCCCCATCACCTTATCAATACAAGCCTAATTTATACTCTGTTTACTACGGAAAGGCTCGTCGCCTCTCCGCAGATTCATAGTATGCTTGAGGCCACTACACCGGGTACGGTCAGGGCTGTTACACGGAATTGTTACACCACTCCCCCATCACCCATCAAAGCAGTGTAGGCCGACAGCTCGAATACAGTGTCCCATACTACCGTATTCAGCTCACAAGTCTGGGTTGCTCACTGGTCACTACGGGGAGGCACATCGCCCCAGCGTAGGCTGACAGCTGAACCATGGTGTCCCATACCACCATGTCCGGCTCATGAGTCTTAGCGGATCGAGGTACCAAGGTTAACAGGGTTGCACTGGTAAGTTCAGTACCTTAGGTTCAAGCAGTAGTGTCCAATTATGGTGAACATACATTAGACAGATCGGGTTACTTGACGAGCTTGGCTAGTTCGAGCGCAAGACAAGTTGAACGACATGAAGTGCATAAGCACTTCGCGTGGCCAACCACTATCGCCAACCGAAGTATGACTCGAGTTCGTCGAACACATCTCACGTGGCGAATGAATCTAGGCCACGTATTCATCCATCAGTGCTCCACATCTTCCAGGCACATGCAGTGCGATGATGAACATGATTACCGAGTTATTATTAGTCCTTTTCATACAACAGTATTGGGAAACTAAGGTACCTTCCTTATATCATTCCCAAACAATGATCCATTCTAGGGTCGTCAATCCTAGATAATCTCATACGATAGTGTGGTTCTAGGTCGCTGCAAGGGCTGTCATGGCTGTTATACAGAATCGTTGCACCACTCCCCCATCACCTTATCAATACAAGCCTAATTTATACTCTGTTTACTACGGAAAGGCTCATCGCCTCTCCGCAGATTCAGAGTATGCTTGAGGCCACTACACCGGGTACGGTCAGGGCTGTTACACGGAATTGTTACACCACTCCCCCATCACCCATCAAAGCAGTGTAGGCCGACAACTCGAATACAGTGTCCCATACTACCGTATTCAGGTCACAAGTTTGGGTTGCTCACTGGTCACTACGGGGAGGCACATCGCCCCAGCGTAGGCTGACAGCTGGACCATGGTGTCCCATACCACCATGTCCGGCTCATGAGTCTTAACGGATCGAGGTACCAAGGTTAACAGGGTTGCACTGGTAAGTTCAGTACCTTAGGTTCAAGCAGTAATGTCCAATTATGGTGAACATACATTAGACAGATCGGGTTACTTGACGAGCTTGGCTAGTTCGAGCGCAAGACAAGTTGAACGACATGAAGTGCATAAGCACTTCGCGTGGTCAACCACTATCGCCAACCGAAGTACGACTCGAGTTCGTCGAACACATCTCACGTGGCGATTGAATCTCGGCCACGAATTCAATCCCGTTACCGATTGCCTGGACTATACAATAGCCCCAATCACATTCAAGTACAGAGAGTCAAAGCAGTAATGGATCAAGTTTTCACTCATACAGTCAAATATCCAATATTGCCCGCTTAGGGCTGCCAGGGCTGTTGCATGGAATCGTTACACCACTCCCCCATCACCCTTCACGGCTTTTATGGAATACAACTTAAACATGTGAAGTAGTCAGAGCAGAGTTAAATAAACAAGTAATTCAAACATATTAACAAGCATGTTATAAAACACAATGCAAACAGGAAATCCAAACACATACATTTTATAAACCAGTAAGTGATTAAACTAAACAACTTACATGAAGGAAATCATACACATTACTAAGGTAGTTGAGAATCCTATCTCAACACCTACACAAGGCACTACTAGCTTAAGTACATACCTATACAAGCATTTTCACAAACACTTAAACTACACATTCCAACATACCTATAATATACTGGTTAAAACACACGTCGTAGCGAATCCTTTCATAAAGGATTGCCACATGAACCACGATCATGCATACATGACCAATAGTCATGGCAAGCATAAATCATAGTTCCATATTCATTTGAACATTTCTGCAAACACTTAGGCTACAACTAGAACATACACGACGTATGTTAATATAGCAGGTGTTCACCCAGAAGTTGATACACATGTATCTAGCATACATAGACAACAATTAATCATGGCAAGCACAAATCTGTATTTCATACGTATACGATATTTTCTACAAATACGAGGAATATAGTATATTCAACATAGTTAATGTATATCTAAAAAACGAAATGGACAACACTTTGTACATGTGCAATTGCATGCAGATCATGAATCTATCATTATCTGACATTAAAAGTTTTGAAAACTATAACCAATACGTCTAAAGTCCGCACCTTACATCGTAGAATCGTAACGAACTTAACAGACACTCTACACCTTCGTCAACGTCGATACGACAACCTATATCACAAGGTAAGTCAGCTACTTCGCTACTTGCACCGATAGAAACATTAAAACAGGTTAGGGTTAGGGTTTTCTTACCTAGAAATGAAGTCAGAATCGCCAGAAAAGCGATTAGATCGTGTTGGTTAAGCACGTATGATGGTAGGATAGAGCACCAGGATCCTTCACCCACTTCTCCCACACTTTCTGTAACATCCCGGGTTTTTGCCAACCTGTGATTAAACGTCCTTAGGTAATGGGTCGATCCTAACACCTTATTAACTTGTCAGAACTGAATCCCACAGTCTAAAATCGCTCCTTAACCCATTTCCTTCACAAATCCCACCCTTCACCACCTTGTTTTTTTTTATTTTCTAAGTACTTTCACCCTATATACTATCTTAAACTAGCTAAGTAATATAACTTGGATCACTTTATATACAAACTACAAAGGACTAAGTACCACCTCAGACAGAAATCTTACAGGACTAAATCCTTTAGAAATTAGGCGAGATTTAGCTAGTGTTAAACTGGAGTGCCGGTGAAATTAGCACCAATCACTTTAAATACGATCTGTAAGACCCAAAACTTGTAGAATCATTGACGTTAGGGTACCCTAAAATCTAGGATCAATCTCATTACCTGGCTGCTCACGGGAGCATCTCAAAACTTCGTATCGGATCTGGACCGCACGTCGGAAGTCCGATTAACACGAAGTTAAGGAACTAGGACCGCCTCGCTGGGCTTGACAACCATCTCGAAAATCAAATCCAGATAGTGTCCCAGCGCTATTCGCTTGAGCTCGGAGTGAAGAGTGTGAGAAATGCGAAATTAATTCAAAATAAAATATCTTGAATAGTAATCTGGCACCTCTCGCTTGCGGATCAGTTTTAAGCAACTAAACCGTCAGAATTAGATCAAATTACACCCTCGGATCAGGAGAAATTTCATACACATTTACATGTACTCGGAATCTCCGATCGAGATCCGCTTACCGTTGAACTGAAACTGGTCCGCCACGCGTGATCTGAAAATTTCACTGAAACGAAAACTTAATAGAACGTAGATCCAGCGTTAGTGAGCTTAAGTCCAACCTTTGGCTCAAGGAGGCCCGCTAGAAGTCCTCCGTTGAGCTGAAACTAACCCGTTTTGGTTACAACCTGAGTATACTTTGACCTGGAGTCTATTTCGGTGAGTTTTTAGACTATATAAGGACCTTAAACCCTCTCTCATGGCAGCCATACGAATTTGGGAGAAACCATAGAGAGAGAAGAGAGAAAAGAGAGAAAGTGTGGGAGCTGTGGGAGAATCTCCCTGCCACTCTTCCCTGTCGCTATACGAGCTACACCGCTTCGTTCTAATCGCTTTTCCGGTGATTCCAGCTCCGTTTCTAGGTAAAAAACCCTAACCCTAACCTGATTTGGGGCTTGAGTGGTTGTAGGTTATGAAATAGCTAACCTATTTCGTTCTATAGGTTGCCAAACTGCCGAATACGGAAGCTTAGCAAACCTATCGACTCCGTTACGATTCTATGACAAAAGGTACGGACTTTAGGTGTATAGGTTATGGTATTCAACGCTTTCAATGTCAGATAATGATAGATTCATGATCTGCATGCAATTGCACATGTACAAAGTGCTATCTGTTTTCCGATTCGATTAAAGATGAAAAATATGGAATTCTACAGACTCTAGGTATTTAAAGAAAGTACCGTATACGTACAAATTTTGGAAATGTGTATGACATGATTATTTGTTGTATAAATATATTATATGTGGATAAATTACCTGTTTGGCGAAAGGATTCGCCCTAATACATGTTTTGCTTATATACACTATGTATGTTGAAATTTTGTATTCTAGAAAATACCGTATACGTATAAATTTTGGAGATGTACTTGTCATGATTATTTGCTGTATGAATATATTATATATGGATAAAATACTCGCTTGGCTAAAGGATAACCCTAATACATGTTTTGCTAACATACACCATGTATGTTATAATAGTGTATTCTAAGTGTTTGTGGAAATGGCTGAATGAATATGGAACTTGGATTCCTGCTTGCCTATCCGTCGTGGGTGTATGCGTGTTATGATTGGGGTAACTCCCTAGTGAAAGGATTTGGCCTTATACCTATGTGATCAACATATGTCATGTATGTTGATACATGTAATTTAAAGTGTTTGTTGAAATGTCTGAATGAGTAGTAGTTAGTAAATTGTAATGTTTAAGGGTGTTGAGATATGATTCTCAACTCCTTTAACTATGTGTATGATTTCCTTGGATAGCTGTGAGATTAGAAATTGAATATGTACAAACTCATGCTTGTGTTGTGCTTCATAACATGCTCAACTACTTTTATGATTTTGTCTATGTAATGCATATGTTAAATTCATGTTTACGTTGTATGATCTGTCATGGGTGATGGGGGAGTGGAGCAACGAATGCGTGCAACAGCCTTGGCAGCCATAAACGGATAATATCAGACTTTGATTGTATGATTTGAACCTTGATCCATTACTGCTTTACTATTTGAAATTGATTGTCTTTGGGGCTATGATTATAGTCCAGACAATCGGTACCAGAATTGAATTCGTGGCTGTGATTCATTTGCCATGTGAGATGTGTTCGACGAACCCGAGTCGTACTTCGGTTGGCGATAGTGGTTGGCCACACGAAGTGCTTATGCGCTTCATATCGCTCAACTTGTTGTGCGCTCGAGCTAGCCGACCTCGTCAAGCAACCTGATCCGTCTCATGTATGTTCACCATGTTTGGACGCTACTGCTTGAACCTAGGGTACCAAACTTACCAGTGAAATCCCTTTTAACCATGGTACCTCGATCCGCTAAGACTCATGAGCCGGGCATGGTGGTATGGGACACCGTGGTTGAGCTGTCGGCCTACGCTGGGGCCACGTGCCTCCCCATAGTGACCAGTGAGCAACCAGACTCGTGAGCCGATTATGGTGGTATGGGACACTATATTCGTGCTGTCGGCCTACGTTGCACAGCCTGGCTGTGGTCCCCAGTCGGGTTGCATCCAGGTTCCATTCTTAATAAGCGGACTGGTCGGGCTTCGAAAATATACTGCCAGTTGGTAGGGTGTTAGTGGAGTGACCTCGAGTATACTCTGAAATAGCAGTGAGCCTTAGGGTTTGCCGCGGTATATAGAGTATGA
Source organism: Magnolia officinalis (assembly GCA_021015155.1). Taxonomy (NCBI): domain Eukaryota; kingdom Viridiplantae; phylum Streptophyta; class Magnoliopsida; order Magnoliales; family Magnoliaceae; genus Magnolia; species Magnolia officinalis. The sequence goes on along the minus strand of JAJHSJ010000009.1, from coordinate 51,587,599 downwards.
ACTAGGCCTGTTTCTGTATTGTGATGAATCGTCTAAGAGGTGATGGGAGAGTGGTGTAACCTTTGTGCATAACAGCCCTGGCAGCCTTTGCAGTGACCTAGAAAACACACCATCGTCTAATATTAACTAGGACTAACGACCCTAGAATGGATCATGTTTGGGAATGATACAAGGGAGGTACCTTAGTTTCCCAATCCTGCTGTTTGAAATGGACTAATTAAAAACTCGGTAATCATGCTCATCATGCATTGCATGTGCCTGGAAGATGTGGAGCACTGAGGGATGAAAGCATGCCGCGAACGTGAGATGGTGTCGCACGAGGGAGGGTGTGGTGAGGGCATCCATCATACCCGCATCCATACTTGCATTAATAAGAGTAGTTAGGAGTGTTTGATTTTACTGCTTTATCATTACTGTTTGACTGTATTGATAACATGTTAACCTATGCTTTATTGTTCCACTGAGTTAGCTACTCACTCTCACGTTACGGGATGGTGTTTCGAACACCCAACAGACATTGTCTGATTTCAGATGGCAACGCTACTTTTGGGGCAGAGCCGGACCTCTGCAATGACTACGATGTTTGCTTGTATTGGTTGTCTTCTGATGGCTTCCAGTGAGCCGCGTCCTGATCGGTGGGGCTTTCTGGGATATTGTAAGTGTTATGGTCTCATGCTCCTTTGGTTGTCAAATTTTGATGTGTCAAAACATCTATCTGTGTCCTGTACTTGTATGATCATTTATTTGAATTCAAGACACTGCATAAACTCTTCAAGAAGCTACATGTTGAAGCCTCAAGAAGCTACATGTTGAAGCCTCAAGAAGCTACAATGTTGAAGTTCAAGATCTCAAGCATGATATGGTTCAAGATCTCAAGCCTGATATGGTTCAAATATCTACATTCGTTGAATGGTTGAAGTTCAATGTCCATACGACATGGTTCAGGTTTGAATGACCTTAGGTTGACCCTTTAAGTAGGTCACTTTGGATACATAAATCAAATATTTATTTTACATAAGTTTGGTCTATTCTACGACCAGTCCTAGCTCTTGTTCGACCAGTCCTAGCATTGGTTCGACTAGTCCAAGAAATTCCACGACCAGTCCTAAGTAGTTGAAGATTTTTTGAAATTTTTGGTACGCCCACGACCAGTCCTGGAGGTCCTTCGACCGGTCGTAGGAGTGGCTTCGACTCGTCCACGACCAGTCGTGGATCTCCGACTCAAAGTCCAGCAACGAAAACCCTGGTCTTATGACCAGTCGTAGGGATCTACGACCAGTCGTAGGTGTCCCACGACCAGTCGTAGGGTACTCACGACCAGTCGTGGAACGGCTTTCAAAGATCGCGCTTATTTTTTCAAAAGTTTGTTAGAGCTACGACCAGTCGTAGGTTTCTAAGACCAGTCGTAGGAGCGATTTCTGCTTCTATAAATTGAACACGAAATTCAGAGTTTTCACACTTCAACTCCATTCAATTCAAGAATTTTCAAGTGATCACTCTGAGATAAGTTTGTGTTTATTTTAAGCTACATTGTGCTTATTTAATATTCCTTTTTGCTAGCTTATTTAATTTGATTTTGTTTCTATATTCCAATCTTATTTGAAAAGAGGAATTATCTTATTCCTTCTTCTTGGAATCAAAATCAAATATAGCTACGCCCAACTTGTTAAAATCTAAAATCAATTAGAATTTAGAACCTTATGAATGTGAGTATTGGGAATTGAACTTTGACATTCAATCATCTACTCCGATTGGTTCTACCGGGCTGCTACGAAAAGGAGAAATCCAGGTATTTTACAATTCTGTAAAATTTCATTTCTTTTGGTTTTGTTTGAGGTTAAGCCAGAAAAATCTCATTGTATTGGTTGTCTGAGGAAAACCAGAAAACTCAGAAAAGAGGGGTTTTTGAATTGTGTAAGCCCAAGTGAAAAAGACACAATTGTAAAGGTTTTTGGTGAACCTGTGAAAACCTATTTGATAGTGAACGCTAATATCCCCTGTGTGAGGATATTAGGAGTGGAGTAGCTTTTTGTGTGGCTGTTGGAAAACAGTTGGTGTACACACAAGCGAACCACTATAACTCTTTGACTTGTGGTTTGAATGCTTGCTTAATTTTCATATCTTTTATCATTCGATTGTGTGGAATGTACAAGTGGATGTGAATGTTGTAACTATTTACATTTCAAGCAAGTGTGGGGATTGTTGTAATAATTTAGATCTTACTTCTGCATTTAATTTCAATTCCTTGCTATTTCATTTACTTATATTAAAATTGAGTCCTTGATCCAAAAGAGGTTCTAGAAATAAGGTTGTCCTACCATAAGCCCTTGTTTATTATGGTGTAAGGTTGTCCTTAGAACTGAATTTGTATCAATCTCTCAATACCTATTTATCAAGGTGATTTAAATTTAGCTTTGTGAATTGATTCAGATTGTAAGGCTATTGGTTTAATTTATTTCCGCTAATTTTATTTTAAATTTGGCATAGTCCTATTCACCCCCCCTCTAGGACATATAGCTTGGCCTTTTCAAGTGGTATCAGAGCCTAATAGCTCATTTTGTTGCTTTTTATTTGGATTTATTTCCTGAGCTAACGATCTAAGCTATATAAAAAGATGTCAAATTTTGATAGCCTTTCAGTTACTAGGCCTCCTCCCTTTGATGGCTCCAACTATGCCTATTGGAAAGCCAGAATGAGGATCTTCCTCAAATCAATGGATGAAAGTGTGTGGCAAGCCACAGTGACTGAATGGAAACCTCCTATCATGGAAGTAACTGGTGTTGATGGTTCAAAATCTATGAAAATTACACCGTATTACCAATGGACCACACTTCAGAAAAATGAGAGTAGTGCTAATGCTAAAGCACTAAATGCAATCACTTGCGCACTATCACCGGATGAGTTCAAAAGAATCATATCCTGTGATACTGCAAAGCAAGCCTGGGATATTTTAGAAATGACACACGAAGGTACATCAATTGTCAAGAAATCTAAAGTCCAACTCCTCACAACTAAATTTGAAGAAATTCATATGGAGGAAAATGAAATGTTTATGGACTTTTACACTAGATTGAATGACATTGTAAACTCAATGTGGGGTCTTGGCGATAAGATCCCAGAAAGTAAAGTGTGTGCAAAAATACTACGCTCTCTTCCTGAACGGTTCAATTCAAAGGTAACCGCAATCCAGGAACTTCGTGATACGGATAATATGAAGGTAGAGGAATTAGTTGGTTCTTTACAAACCTATGAATTAAGTTTTAAAGCTCCTAAAGGTAAATCTATTGCTTTAAAGTCATCTAAAAGTATTACTCAAGAAAATTCAGATTCAGAAAAGTCTGAAGATGATATGGCCCTTTTGGCGAAAAAGTTTTATAAGATTTTCAAAAGTAAGAAAAGAGTCGATTTTCAAAAGGGAAATGAAAAGAAACGTTCCAAACCTAAGTCTAAAACTTGGAAATCATTGAAAGATAGTCAATGCTACAACTGTCAAGAATATGGGCATTTAGCAAACAAATGTCCTAAAAAGGACAGATCCAAAAGGAAGGGTATGTTGGCTACTTGGGATGAATCGTCTGATTCTGAAGCCTCTTCTGAATCAGAAAATTCAGAAACCGAGTCGGGCAGTGAACTTAAGGCCCTTATGACTCTAGCCAAGTTTACTTTTTCCGATCACGATGATTCAACAAGTGAAGAAAATTTGGATAGTGATCATGAATATGATGAAGATCTCCAAGATGCTTACAATGCCTTATATAAGGAAAGTTGTAAAATTGCTGTCAAACTTAAACTTCAAAAAGAAAAGTTTTTTAAACTTAAAGAATGTTTTGAAACTCTTGTTTTAGAAAAATCCCAAATTTCAGATTGTTTTGAAAAATCAAAGTGTGATCTAGAATTCAAAACCTCCCTAATTGAAAATTTGAAATCTGAAAATGAGAAACTTAAAAATGAAGTATCTTCTCTTCTGAGTTTGAAGGACACATGGAGATATGCCCAAGGTGATCCAAAATTAGAAAAATTATTATCCGGATCAAGAAAATGTGGCGATCGATCCGGGTTGGGCTATGATAAAAACACATCTCCTAAACAGAAGAATACTCCTTCCAATTTTGTGAAAGGAGAGACTTCTAACTCAAAAGGAAAAGGTACTAGTCAAGTTTTTTCTAAAAATACAAAAACTTTTCATAAACCCAAAAGCAGCTATGTAAATTTCAAAAATCAGATTCGAAACCCACTAGCTGAAAAAATTGTTGATTTACTTAAGGAGCTATTAAAATCTAACTCATTAGGTCACTCTTACAACTATAAACAAAAGAAGACCAATTATTCTCCTAAACCCAAAACAGTACTGAAATGGGTTCCTAAGGTTGCCTGTTTGGTTGCTCACACTGCTTTCAAAGCTACAAGCCATTCGAAATGGTACCTAGACAGTGGATGCTCCAGACATATGACAGGCGACAAAGCACTATTCACCGATCTTAAAGATATGGCTGATGGGTCAGTCACATTTGGTGATGGTAGCAACTGCAAGATAATTGGCAAAGGTACGGTCCAACTCTATAACCTTCCCTTATTTAAAAATGTTTTATATGTTGAGGGTTTAAAACACAACCTGTTGAGCATATCTCAAATATGCGATAACAACCATAATGTTAAATTTTCTAATCAAGGTTGTGAAATTATAAATGAAAAAGGTTCTGTAATATTAACTGGTCGCAGAACTTCTGAAAACTGCTATATAGTAAGCAATAGTAGCTCATCTAAACAAACGTGTTACATGGTCCATACCGATGAGACAGAATTATGGCATAAACGCCTCGGACATGTACACTATCGAAATTTATACAGATTGAGCAAAGGAGAACTAATTAGAGGTCTACCTAAGATACAAAAAGTAGACAAGATTTGTGGTGAATGCCAGTATGGTAAACAAACTAGGAGCTCTCACAAAAAGGTGAACTCCAATACCACCACAAGACCACTCGAGCTTCTCCACATGGATCTTATAGGACCAACAAGAACGGAAAGTCGAGGTGGCAAAAAATACATCTTAGTTATTGTAGATGATTATACAAGATTCACTTGGGTTTCATTCTTGAGAGACAAATCAGAAACCCTTGATGAAGTGAAAAAGATTATAAAACGGATTCAAACTGAAAAAAGTTCTCAAGTCAACAAGATCCGTAGTGATCATGGATCCGAATTCGAAAATAGCGGTTTTGAGAAATTCTGTAGCGATCAGGGAATATCGCATGAATTCTCTGCACCTAAAACTCCTCAACAAAATGGAATTGTCGAGAGGAAGAATAGAGTGCTTCAAGAAATGGGAAATGTTATGTTAAATAGCATGAAGCTCCCTAGGAATCTATGGGCTGAAGCAGTGAATACAGCCTGCTACATTATTAACCGTGTTTATATCTGTAAAACTAATAATAAAACGGCTTATGAAATGTGGTTTGAGAAAAAGCCTTCTGTCAAATACTTTCGAGTTTTTGGCAGCAAGTGCTATATTTTGCGTGACCGTGAAAATTTGGGAAAATTCGACACTAAAAGTGATGAAGGGATCTTTTTAGGATATTCTTTAAACAGTCGTGCATATCGTGTTCTGAACAACAGGACCGGTGTGATTCAAGAGTCAATAAATGTTGTGATTGACGATCTTTTGAATACACCTGTTCCTAGTTCAGATAATGATGAAGTGCTTATACTTGAAAAACAAGAAACTTCATCAAGTGAACCTAATTCTGAATTAAGGACTGTTAAAGATCATCCAACTTCTCAAATACTTGGAAACCCTCTCACTGGTGTGCGCACTCGTAGACAATTAGAGGACATATGTAACTACGTGTGCTTTACATCCCAGATTGAACCGGTTAACGTAAAAGAAGCACTTTCGGATGAAAACTGGATTCTTGCGATGCAAGAAGAACTTAATCAGTTTGTCAGAAATGATGTTTGGTACCTTGTTCCTAGACCTAAAGATAAACATATTATTGGAACAAAATGGATTTTCAAAAACAAATCTGATGAACTTGGAAATATTATTCGAAATAAAGCAAGACTAGTTGTACAGGGGTATACACAAATTGAAGGTATTGATTATAATGAGACATTTGCCCCTGTAGCTCGTCTTGAATCAATCAGACTTTTTATCTCCATTGCATGTTTTAGAAAGATTAAAATTTATCAAATGGATGTAAAGAGTGCCTTTCTGAATGGTGATTTACATGAAGAGGTATATGTTGAACAACCTACAGGGTTTGAAGATCCTAAATTTACTGATCATGTGTATCGTCTTAAGAAGGCTCTCTATGGTCTGAAACAAGCTCCCAGAGCATGGTACGAAAAACTGACTAAGTTTTTACTGAGTCATAATTTTCAGATGGGATGTGTTGATAAGACGCTCTTTGTTAAGAAACATAACGATGATATTCTAATGGTTCAAATATATGTTGACGATATTATTTATGGATCAACCTGTACTAACATGACTGTTGAGTTTGCAGATTTGATGAAGTCTAAATTCGAAATGAGCATGGTTGGAGAATTAAACTATTTCCTAGGGTTGCAAGTTAAACAACAACCTGATGGAATTTTTATCTCTCAAACCAAATATGCTCTGAATTTAATCAAGAAATTTGGATTTGAGAAAGGTAAAAATTTTGATACTCCTATGAGTACAACTTTGAGACTCTCAAAAGACTCTACAGGTAATGATGTGGATCCTAAATTGTATCGTAGTTTGATTGGTAGTTTGCTTTATCTGACTGCTAGTAGACCAGATATCGCTTTGAGTGTTGGTATTTGTGCTCGTTATCAATCAAATCCTAAAGAATCTCACTTAACTGCTGTTAAGCGGATTATGCGATATGTCGCAAGTTCTACTAAACTGGGTCTCTGGTATCCACATGAGACTAATGTTCAATTAGCCGGGTACGCAGATGCTGACTGGGCTGGAAACATTGATGATAGGAAATCAACCAGTGGTGGTTGTTTCTACATTGGAAATTGTCTTGTTTCTTGGTTTAGTAAGAAGCAAAGTTCTATATCGCTATCAACAGCTGAGGCTGAATACATTGCTGCTGGAAATGCATGTACTCAACTTGTTTGGATGAAACGAATGTTAAGCGATTATGGAATTACTCAGGATTCTATGATTTTATTTTGCGATAATTCCAGTGCAATAAATATCTCTAAAAATCCAGTTCAGCATTCACGTACTAAGCATATTGACATTAGATTTCATTATATTCGTGAATTAGTGGAAGAAAAGGTAATATATTTGGATTACATTCCAACCGAGACTCAACTTGCGGACATTTTCACTAAACCGCTCGACAAAAGCAGGTTTAATAAATTAAAGTTTGATCTCGGTATGTGCAATTTAAGTTGAATTTGCATGATTTGGTGTATCATAATGTACAAGAGTTTGATGATTTATTTGCTTAAATTTGAAAATTATTTAAAAAAAAATTACAAATTTTAAGTCGTACTCGACCAGTCGTGAGTGTACACGACCGGTCGTGCTACGACCGGTCGAACACTTACACGACCGGTCGTGAAACTCGGGATTTCACTTTAATTTGGGGATTTTGACTCTTCTTCCTCATTTCTTTTTACCCTCCAACGGCTCTAGCTACGACCGGTCGAACCCACCATCTTAGTACTTCAAGGTTAGTGGTTCCTTTGCTTTTTTTGTAGATTCTTGATATTAGTGTTTCAAATCACATTCTTGTAGAATCTATTTGGTCGTTCATTGCAAGATTGGGGTTTTATCTTGAAAAATCTGTTCTATCTAAAACCCATTTCTTCTATCTTGCATTTTGTTGTTTCCTTGAAATCCTCATTTGAAAATGGATGCTAGAGGTAAAAAGAAAACTACTAGAGGTCCCTCATCATCTAGGTCAACTTCTATTGCACAACGGCATCTTCGGTCTCCCGAAAATGATCCTCCTAATGTTCGGGATTTGCGTATGCGAAATGTTATTGTTGAACGTCCTGTGAATGTTAATCACATTGCTTCATTTGGTATCCCTCCTCTGTTGGAATCTGTGGGATGGGATAACATCTTGCATTGGGGTGGAGCTGCATACCAGTCCATTGCCCAATCCATGTTTGCATGTATCTGTGATTTTTCTCTTGAGGATTTAACTTTTAAAGTTGATACTCAAGAAGGATTGTTTTTAGTGGATCGGCATTTGATTGCTGACATTATGGAAATTCCTGTCAATGATGAGAGCATTCCAATTAATATTTTACATGACAGTCTCTCAGAATCTGAACGAAGAATGCTTACTAGAGATTTATGTAATTTGGATGTTCACTGGACTCATAAAGGTCATGCACTTCCCTCAAGGTTTTTGTTACCCAGACACAGGGTACTTCATAGGATTTTCATATCTAATCTTTATCCACGTGCTGGTAATAAAACCGAACTCACTGCTTTTATGGTTCGTGTTTTGCATTCTGTCATCTCTGGTGCAAAAATATGTTTACCTTCTTTAATTTGTCATTCCATTATTCTGTCTCGTCACCATCCTGGACATAGTGATATACCCTTTGGTTATTTATTGACTATGCTGGCAAATCATATGCTCGTGGCTATGCCTACTAGAGAAAAACCCATCCATCATCTCCCTTTTAATAATTCCAATATTAACAAGATGACTTTAGAATTGGCTGATGGCCAAGTGGATGCTGGTGGCGGTGGTGCTGAAGCAGGAGATGCAGGTCAAGCTGGTGATCCTACTGAAGACGTGAATATGGATGATTTATTTGAAGAACTTGAGTCAGACTCGGCTGATGATCCTGATTTTCAGCCCTCTGATTTTGATGAGAGATTGAATTCCCTTCAAGAGCAAGTGGCTCAAATTCGTGTTACCCAAGACACGCAATTCTCTTATCTACGCAAATATATGAGGCGTATTGCTAAGGGTTTACACAAAATTGATCCTTCTAATCCTGCTCCATCCTCTGGTTCTGACTGAATTTTTGATGGGTCTGTAATATTTGTTATGTCTGAACTTTACATGCTCACTAACTTTTTGAATTATGCACTAAAGCTCTCTTGAATCTATATTCTAACTGCTATATTCATTATCTTTGCTGCCCTTCTTCCTTTGTCATTTTGTGACAAAAAGGGGGAGAAGTTTTGGGAGTGGCTTTATTTGGCTTTAATTGATTTAATGATTATGCTCCTATTACTCAGGGGGAGTTAAGCTTCTCAGGGGTAGTTATGGGAGATTGATGCTAGTGAGATTGATGCTAGTTATTACTTATCATATATAGATTGATGCTAGTTATTACTTATCATATATATCTGTGCATGCTTCTCTATTGTTAAACTTGTTGTGAGTACTTGTACTTCGTTTCAATTTGAAGTATTATAATTTGGGTGTTTTGTCACAAATTTGACAAAGGGGGAGATTGTAAGTGTTATGGTCTCATGCTCCTTTGGTTGTCAAATTTTGATGTGTCAAAACATCTATCTGTGTTCTGTACTTGTATGATCATTTATTTGAATTCAAGACACTGCATAAACTCTTCAAGAAGCTACATGTTGAAGCCTCAAGAAGCTACATGTTGAAGCGTCAAGAAGCTACAATGTTGAAGTTTAAGATCTCAAGCATGATATGGTTCAAGATCTCAAGCATGATATGGTTCAAGATCTCAAGCCTGATATGGTTCAAATATCTACATTCGTTGAATGGTTGAAGTTCAATGTCCATACGACATGGTTCAGGTTTGAATGACCTTAGGTTGACCCTTTAAGTAGGTCACTTTGGATACATAAATCAAATATTTATTTTACATAAGTTTGGTCTATTCTACGACCAGTCCTAGCTCTTGTTCGACCAGTCCTAGCATTGGTTCGACTAGTCCAAGAAATTCCACGACCAGTCCTAAGTAGTTGAAGATTTTTTGAAATTTTTGGTACGCCCACGACCAGTCCTGGAGGTCCTTTGACCGGTCGTAGGAGTGGCTTCGACTCGTCCACGACCAGTCGTGGATCTACGACTCAAAGTCCAGCAACGAAAACCCTGGTCTTACGACCAGTCGTAGGGATCTACGACCAGTCGTAGGTGTCCCACGACCAGTCGTAGGGTACTCACGACCAGTCGTGGAACGGCTTTCAAAGATCGTGCTTATTTTTTCAAAAGTTTGTTAGAGCTACGACCAGTCGTAGGTTTCTAAGACCAGTCGTAGGAGCGATTTCTGCTTCTATAAATTGAACACGAAATTCAGAGTTTTCACACTTCAACTCCATTCAATTCAAGAATTTTCAAGTGATCACTCTGAGATAAGTTTGTGTTTATTTTAAGCTACATTGTGCTGATTTAATATTCCTTTTTGCTAGCTTATTTAATTTGATTTTGTTTCTATATTCCAATCTTATTTGAAAAGAGGAATTATCTTATTCCTTCTTCTTGGAATCAAAATCAAATATAGCTACGCCCAACTTGTTAAAATCTAAAATCAATTAGAATTTAGAACCTTATGAATGTGAGTATTGGAATTGAACTTTAACATTCAATCATCTACTCCGATTGGTTCTATCGGGCTGCTACGAAAAGGAGAAATCCAGGTATTTTACAATTCTGTAAAATTTCATTTCTTTTGGTTTTGTTTGAGGTTAAGCCAGAAAAATCTCATTGTATTGGTTGTCTGAGGAAAACCAGAAAACTCAGAAAAGAGGGGTTTTTGAATTGTGTAAGCCCAAGTGAAAAAGACACAATTGTAAAGGTTTTTGGTGAACCTGTGAAAACCTATTTGATAGTGAACGCTAATATCCCCTGTGTGAGGATATTAGGAGTGGAGTAGCTTTTTGTGTGGCTGTTGGAAAACAGTTGGTGTACACACAAGCGAACCACTATAACTCTTTGACTTGTGGTTTGAATGCTTGCTTAATTTTCATATCTTTTATCATTCGATTGTGTGGAATGTACAAGTGGATGTGAATGTTGTAACTATTTACATTTCAAGCAAGTGTGGGGATTATTGTAATAATTTAGATCTTACTTCTGCATTTAATTTCAATTACTTGCTATTTCATTTACTTATATTAAAATTGAGTCCTTGATCCAAAAGAGGTTCTAGAAATAAGGTTGTCCTACCATAAGCCCTTGTTTATTATGGTGTAAGGTTGTCCTTAGAACTGAATTTGTATCAATCTCTCAATACCTATTTATCAAGGTGATTTAAATTTAGCTTTGTGAATTGATTCAAATTGTAAGGCTATTGGTTTAATTTATTTCCGCTAATTTTATTTTAAATTTGGCATAGTCCTATTCACCCCCCCTCTAGGACATATAGCTTGGCCTTTTCAGATATTGACTAGAGGACCTTATGCATTTGGTATATTTTAGGATTGTACTTGTAATTATTTAACCTGGTAATGTTATCACACTCTGGAGACTCATCTTAGTTTATATATTTTATCTATCTATCACAGTCTTCCTCTTGCAAATTTAACTGTCTCTGGAGTACGATATGTTGTTTGGCTTAATCTCACTCATGTACACTACTCTAATACAGTCGACATTTAATCATCATTATCTATGTTGCATAAGTGATGTTCTAGAAACTCGAGAGTTGAGTTACCACTCGACCCTCGATTTTTCGGGATGTTACATATGGTATCAGAGCATGATTTGGATTAAACCGGACCTGGGTTATGGTCACACGACGCACTCTAATGCACTCTGACTTAGGAGGGAGCGACGGAATGTAGAAACAGTCTTAGGCATCCCTGTTCCGTCCAACGGCTAGTTCACTGAAAACGAACGCCGAAATCGAGTTTGTATTCAACCATGGTCGCACGGGTCAACCTTAAAACATTCCTAGGCCATCTATAGATGATTCTAGATTACAATCCACCTCACCCTAACTATTGAAAATCAGTAGAATATGGGATAAACGTGATGAGAATAACTACTCCGTATCCTCGGAGCTTCTCTGGACTCCTCACGGAGACTTCTCGAATCCATGAGAAAAGAAAGCAGGAAGTAGAAATAAATACTAATAAATTTGAAATTGATTAATGAATGACAAAAGAAAAATAAGTTCACAACCCTTTAAATAGAGATACCAAGTAATGGGAAAGAAATCAGAAACAAACTACAAGTAAGACTCCTAGAATTCACGACTTACTAAGGTCGTGATGTCTACTCGTGCACAAGGTTTTCAGTTAAAAATAGTAAGTGTCCTATTTGGCTTCACCAAACCATTCTCTTAATTATTCTAAGCTCTTTACGCGATGAGCGCAACTCCTAAAACCCAACGGAGGAAGAGTAATCAAGCTAAAACTACTATTTTAGTAAAACGAAATTGAAACGGGGAAACGACCATCAATCGGAGGTTTTTTTTCACAATTTTGGGTAGCGCAACCCAACATAGCTAGGTTGGTTGGCTTCATTAGCTCGTTCTACCCCAAATTCATATATTTTACGTCTGATAACTCATTCTGGATTGCAAGATATGTCCAATTTGTCTCGAACTACCCGAAATGGAGCGAATCGGGGTCGGGGGGCCAAACGGAACACTTCCAGAGGGATCCAGGGTGGGACCCAAGGTTTTTTGGGGCCTGGGGGACAGGAGGGCCACTCCCATGGGGCCCCCCCTCGATTTCTGAACAAATTGTCGGCGAGGCCCTCGCCAGGTCGGCGAGGCCTCGCCACCTTTTTTACTAGGCCGGGCCCGCGGCTCGGGCCGATCGGGTTTGGGGGCTGTGGGACCCCCTTGATATATGTTCCTTCCATTTCGACCCTCCCAAACACCTACCTCCTTCACAAACCCCACCTCCAAGCTCCCTTTTCTCCTTCATTTTGCTGTTTTCTCTCTCAAACCTCCACTCCAATCGCCCATTTCATTGTTTCCTGTCCAACCATACGTCACTCCATCGTTTACAGCCCTACCTATCCTCCTACCCTCATTATTCTCTCTCATTTGAGCCCCTACACCCCTCATTTGGAGCTCAAAAATGTGTAACCTCTTTAACCCATCCTACCTTTCCATTCGTCATCTTCCATCACTGTCTTTTAGGCCTTTACTATCCCTGTCGAGGCTCAAATCTATGGAAAACCAAAACTCCAGCCCCTTTTCTCCCTTTAGGGCCCGTTCGGCCAACTGCATTAGGTGAGTTTAAGGTGGATAGAATTGTATAAGTAATAATAAATGTACGTGTAGGGTATGGTTCCTAGATTGGTGTATCCCATGTGTTCCAATACCATGTTTGGAGTGTGTGCAATTAAAAGTAAATTCTAAAATTCCCTTTCCAAGTACACTTAGAAATTCATTATCCTGGGATTTGGAACTCCCATCTCATGCTTTCCCACACGAGCCTCATTTTCCAAAGCCTATACCATTAATTTTAATCCCCTCCCACCCTCCTACCAAACAAGCCACTCTTAATCCCGAGGTAGGATTAGCAGTGCAATCCCATTTAATACAACTTAAGACCACTGTCTAAATAGTGTTGAAGTGATAAAGTCCCTTGATCTACATTAACCCACCACACTCTGATAGCTTAAGCTTTTAGAGTAAATGGTTGTTTGACAAATAGACCCTTGGAGTTTTGGACCTAGAGCGGTGCTCCTAGATTTCGACAGACCTGACTGTATAGGAAATCCAATAAATTAATAATGTGAACCCTAGGACCCCTTTAGTTGGTTTGAGCATATGTGAAGTGCTCGAGTGTAGCTACATTCATGTTCGGGCAACTCAATTCCAAATAAACAAACAAATAAATTTCCTTTATTAAAAAAGTGGTGTAAAATCATCTAGTGTATAAGAATAGACTTTGGATTATACCTAGAGGAAACTTATATATCCCTTGGATTTAATGTTAGGTCAAATCAATGCATCCCTTAGAATTGCCTTATCGAGGACTTATTACAACCGAGAACACGGAGTAAAGAAACGATATATATCAGCGAGGTATTCGTGGTTTGAATTGAATTCTCAATCCTGGTAGTTACCAATGAACTCTATGCTCTGATCAAGCAGAGAGTCGGGATCAACTAGGATTCAGAACTGATACGACAATTTTTTGTCTTCGTGATGCAGAAGGTCCATGTATCCGATTCTGACCCACTATACAACTTTCCTTCCGTGTTGGCTCGGCCACTTACAATCAAAAGTTTATAACTTCGTCTTTGAGAAGTGTAAGAATATATAGCCAATAGAGATTTTTCCTTTTAGGCCTAAGGAATTACCCAAATGGGCAACAAATAGTTAGGAATTAGGTTCCAAATTACATGCCATGTCGGCATACATTTTGTGCATATAAACGTAGAAAGATAGCCTGCCTGTTAGGCTTGACATGAGTACATAAGGTAGGTCGGGACCGTGATGATATTCCTCCTTTGGTAGACTTAGGCATCTGGCCTCAAACTCACACCTGCCCCTGAAATCAACCACATTACCCATCATTTTTAGCTCCTTTCGATACCCATAGGTATCAAGGCCATAGTACACATCGTCGATGAAAGGCAGACCAATGTATCTCCCATTTCAAGTCAAGGATAGGTCCTAAATTACACCTTGTTCTGACATACGGATCAGGACATAACTCTTAAGCCTTGAGGGTGAAAATAAAATTTTAAGGGGGGTAGAACATTATGAGCCCACTCTAGTTAGGTCGGTTAATACACCTCTTTGATCTGGGTAGCGCAGCGAAAGCGTGGTGGACCCTACCCCACTGGCCCAAGATCGAAATGGTGCTCGTTGAATATGAACATTATAAAAGCCCTAACCTGTCCTACTATGAGAAACCGTTTTAGGATGATCTCGTAAGATTTGATTCACTATTTCCTTGAACATAGATAACAACGAGGACTCTCTTAGACTAAGACCTAAAGGGCAACCTTAGAAATAGACAATTTGAACCTTTCAATGATGGACATTCCCTACGTTTTTAGAGTGATCGGACTACGGAGTTACTGACATCTACAATTGCGAAGTTTTCGCGGCTTGACCCAATTCCCAATCCTGGGCGACTACCGATGGACTCTCTGCTGACGAGCAGACGACCAGGATCCACCAGGATTCGGAAGGGATACGATGAGCTTCCTACCCTGGCTCGGTAGATGATCGATGTATCAGGATCAAGTCCACCATAAATGTCTCTCCATGTTGGTCAAACAATGAAAACAGCTATCTTGCTCTAAATTGTTGGGAATTGTCGTCAAGACTCCAAATAGGTACATAAATAAATGGTAGCAAACCATCAGGGTATGAGAAATGGATAAAGAATTAAGTTTTAAGGGGGGTAGACTAAAATGAACCAGCTGGTATATACCCTACCACGCGTAGAAACTTGGAATCAATAAGTCTTAGGCAAATGAAATAATAGAAATCTTCCCTTATTACCCTTAGCTAATTTCGGGGACAAAATTTTGTTTTAAGGGGGGTAGATTGTAACATCCAGGATTTTTGCCAACTTGGTATTAGACATCCTTAGGCAATGGGTCAATCCTAACACCTTATTAACTTGTCAGAACTGAATCCCACAGTCTAAAATCGCTCCTTAACCCATTTCCTTCACAAATCCCACCCTTCACCACCTTGTTTTTTTAAAATTTTCTAAGTACTTTCACCCTAGACACTATCTTAAACTAGCTAAGTAGTATAACTTGGATCACTTTATATACAAACTACAAAGGACTAAGTACCACCTCAGACAGAAATCTTACAGGACTAAATCCTTTAGAAATTAGGCGAGATTTAGCTAGTGTTAAACTAGAGTGCCTGTGAAATTAGCACCAATCACTTTAAATACAATCTGCAAGACCCAAAACTTGTAGAATCATTGACGCTAGGGTACCCTAAAATCTAGGATCAATCTCATTATCCGGCTGCTCACGGGAGCATCTCGAAACTCTGTATCGGATCTGGACTGCACGTCGGAAGTCCGATTAACACGAAGTTAAGGAACTAGGACCGCCTCGCTGGGCTTGAGAACCATCTCGGAAATCAAATCCAGATAGTGTCCCAGCGCTATCAGCAAACGAACAGATAACACTCAAGTTAAGTGCTGACTGGGCAGCTGCAGCCACGTCCCACGCGCCCCTGACTAATCCGACCGTTGGAGACGGTCGGATGGTGGCCATGTCCGCGGTAGGAGGCTGAGTCAGACCTACCCCTTTCCCGAAACGCTCACCTACACGACGGATGGCGAAAGGAATCCTTCCACTTATAGTAACCACCATCTCATTCGCCCATTTTCGTCTAGAAATTTCCTTAGAACTTATTTGAGACGTTGAATGTAGGGCTGCTGATGTATCTCGTAAGAGAGCCGAGAAATCGGCGAGTCGCAGCCTTGTCTAGAAACCGCCTCCAGCCTAACAAATGTGCTAATCAATGGCCACCCTTCACCGTGAAATGGACCCCACATTGAATCTAAGTTGTATCAGGACCATCCAAATGACCCTGATCGGGAGATAAACTGCCCATTACAGATTTGCCATTTTTGGCACTTCATCTTCCCAAACCGACTGAGAAACCCACCATCTATGTGTATGGCCCATTCACCCATCCGAGACGTCCATCACGTGGCCCATCTCGCCTAAAACCTATCAGAAGATGTTGGCTGGGCACGTGCATATGATCATCAATTGTGTGGGACCCTTATAATTCATCTCCAACCATTTGAGATAATAACTCGCTAATCCCCGTGATTAGTAGAAGGACCCAGAAGCGGAAACAACTATATATATCTGGATTTTTTCAGTGAATCCCAAGACCTGAGAGGGAGGAATAGAAGGCAAGAAAGAAGACAGTAAGGGAGAGAGAGTGTAGGCGCTGTTGAGGTGAGTTGCAGGCACGGTTGCAACTCGACTCGGTTTAGGCCATTCACAGATGGGTGCTGATTGTAATAGGGTGTGTGAGTGACGAACGAGGGTGGATCGGCTCTGGTTTGAGTTGCAGGCTCTATTGGAACTCGACCCAGCCACACCAGACAGTGGGTCGTGCAGGTCTGAACCGACCGTTCTAGGTGCGTGCATACGTCGGTAGGAGAAACTCCTTCGATCTACAGCCTGCCAAGTCTAAAAAACCAAGCCAGTTCAGCTGCCATCAGACGAACCAGATCAGCCCTGTCCGCCCTACACGAGTCCTGAGAACCATTTCCAAGAACAGGTATGACATTCATCTATTCCCTGCAAAATCCTGCTCCAAACGTCCTGATATAGTGCTGACTCAGAGACCATCTTCAAACCAGAGCTAAAACTCTAGGCGGTCGTTGTTGAGAGCTTATTCAGGCTGTAACCTCTTCAACAATAGAAGAAAATCTCTGCTCAGGTATACCTATCGAACCCAGTCAGTAAACAGTTCTACGTACAATCGATGCATGAGTAAACTCAGTAGTTATACACTGAGTCAGCTCTGTACTTAGTGGTGGATGAATCCGACCATTTTTGTGACAGTGTCTTACTATCTTCAATCACTGGTTGAAGATTAGGGAGGCCTGGGTTCCAGTGGGTTTTAAATCTCGCCTGGTAGTTAGTGGAACCCTTAGGGCTAATCACCACATTGCTGATTGAAAATTTTAACTGAGTTAACCCAGTTCCGACTCACTAGAGTTTACAACGATTTGCTCAGGTACAAGTCATCAACTATCTTACCTTAGGAGACAACCTTACCTGCAATCTGTTCAAGTTAAGATCCTTCCATCCACACCTCACAACAAGAGAGACTTCCAAACTAAGTGAGGAGCATCCCTCATTGCCTCTTCCATTCACTAATCTCCATGTAGATTACATTTCTAATGTACAGAATATCAGAGAGTTATTAATTCTTAGTTATCTTGACTTTCAAGAAGAAACTGTCTTAATGCCATATTTCTATATGATTATGTGTATGATGTGTTGTCTGGAAAACCCCATACCACATTTATAATTACTTACTTATGTGTGTATCTCCATTAGACATGATACTAGAATATCAGTAAACTGTGTAGTGAGACATTTCCTTCATGATACTCTTTATTCTTTAATCTCTAATTTTTGTAGGTACCATCATGCGAATAGTTCTTATAATATAGAAAATGAGAATTTGTTTACATGTGGTGTACAAAGAGACGATTGGAATTCCATCCTTCATAATTATTATTGATTTGCCATAAGACAGAAATTCTTCTCGTCATCTTTACATGAAACGACTTGAGTCTTACAAATTCTTATTTCATTATACATTGTGAGTAGTATAAAGTATGTGTATGGGTAGAGTCCTCAAGGGATATAGAAGGACTCTTAAATAATTCAAATGATGTGTCCTCACCTAAACATCCACATGACACTTAGTGAACTCTCCTTTGAAGAAAAAGAAATTATGGAAGTCCATATTGAACTCAAGGTTGGATATCTCGTATTTGAGGGTTGAAAGTCATTCCTATTTAATGTATGTAGTGTCATGGTGCATGACATCCACGCATGACAAGTGAGCTTTTCCGAGTGCTTAATGTGAGCCATATTCTGCTCGATTTACTGTTAGATCAGTTGAATGACCAGAGTTGTGCATTTGAGTCACTTTGGGCGCTCTTATTTTACACGAGGCTTTTCCAGGATTCTATACCTCCTCGGGCATACCCCGAGTATTTTTCCAGGAGGTCGTCCTTGGGTGCACTTACCTTCATGGCCTTTTCAGGTAGTTTACCTACCACGGGTGGTCTTTTATTTTGATAGCTGGATTGCATACTTAGATCTGTGACTTGATCATGCATCCATACATTCATATAAATGCATATGTAGTGTATTACCATATTAATTAGAATTGTTAATCTATTTTGGATTGACGTGTTATGGTTGAATCTATGAGAGAAATTTTCACTGAGTTTTCACTCACCCCATAGTGCGGTTGAACCAAATAGACGCAGGTATGACCGAGGGAAATGGTGTCTATGATGACACTCCTGGCGTAGCAGAAGAGGAGTATGGAAAGGAGGGCCAGTACGATGATGTAGCCGAGCCACAGGAGCTCCACTAAAGCACTTAGGATTTACTGCTTTCATTTCATGCTTTCAGACATTATTTTAATTTGGCCTTGCTTTGAAACTTGTAATTAAAAATCCCCTGCTGTGGGATCTAGTGTTACTTGCTTTACTTTATACTTTCATTCACGCATGTTGAACTCCTTTGGTTAGTTATACCATGGTTATATCTTGTTACTATGAATTGCGTCGATAATTAGATGAATGGTAGTTTCATTTCATAACGTAACCCTCGAGTTCTCCTACTCAGGCGAGCGTCCTCGGGTTTTGAGAATCAGGGTGTTACATTTTGTGATTTGGGTAAACTTGTGGTTATGCTTCTTACGAGATAAATGTATGTTGGAAAATCCTCCTTGTAGGATCCCAGGATCGGAACCTGGCATGTGGGTGATGGGAGCTGAGAATGGGGTATTACGGAGGTTGTCGGCACCGAATTCGGTGATTGGGATTCCCGTGAATCCGATTTCTGAGTTTGGAGGGTGACATGGGGACCCATACAACGCCAATGGGCCCCACACAAATATACAGCATGAATATGCAGCAAATACAACAAGGTGGGCCACCTCTGGACGGTCAGCCCACCTGCGGCTAGCCTAGTTTGGTCGTCTAAACAGATGGACAGCCAGGGTGAAATGCATAAGTACGGTGGGCGTCACATACCATTAATGGGCCCTACAATGGTGGGCAACGTAGATAGCCCTTGGGGCTAACCCATAGCCCAGATAGGTCCACCATCAGCTGGCCACTAGTCCAGCTGACGGTGGACCTATCTAGGCTGTGGGCCAGCCCTAAGGGCTATATACAAACATCACAGTGGGTCCCACTTAGGCGTGGGCCGCCCAGGAGGTGGGATATAAAACACATTCATCAGGTGGGGACCACAGGGGGCCTAATGGCAGGACAGGGAGGCCCCACCTGCTGGACAACCTCCAGTAGGTTGGCCCCCTGCTGTGTGGATAAAACATATAAATCATGGTGGGTCCCACTAGCATGTGGGCCACTTAGCAGCTGGGCCAACCCCCATCCCCACTCAAAAGCAGGTGGGCTTGGCGGCTGAAACACATACATAAAATGGGGGCCTGCGGCTAGGCAAATTGCTGCCCAACTGGATCTGCTCGTTGCTAGGCCCTGTCCTGCAATTGATCTCCCCAGGTGGAGGGTGTAGATACATGCATACATCAAAATCGGACCCTACAGTGGGCCCTATAATGTTAGAGAACACGCTGGATAGCATTACTGTCCAGCGGTGTGCTCCACACGAGATGGGTTTGCTGGGTTTGGATCTGTCTAGTGCTGTTGGACCCATGGCCTATAATGATATGGAAAAATGGATGGTGTGGATACATCACACACGCAGCAAGGTGGGGTCCACGTCTGTGGGCCACCCCACTTCAAAACCAGGCTAATATTTGTAGTTTCCCTTCAAACAGGGTCTGCCCAAAATGGGCAGCAAGATGGGCCCTACCAGGCATCCAGCGTCTGGACAGCAGGGTTGTCCACTGGATGGATAATGTGGATCAAATACATACATCATGGAAGGGTCCACGCAAGTGGGCCACATGGCCTCGAGACCAAGCTAATATGTGTGTTTTTCTGTTCATCAGAGCCTGTGTGATCGTTGGACGTCCAGCAACATAGACAACATGGGCGTCCTTACTGCTGGACGGTTAGGTTCTCTCTCACATTCATCAGGTGGGCCAAGAAATATGGGAGAGAGAGAGAGAGCAAAATGTGAGGTGGAGAGGAGCTCCGCCACTATGAGCTCCTCTCTATCATACAACGCATACATCAAGATGGGTCCCAAAACATGTGGGCCCTCAAAAATGGAAAACAGGGTGGGGATACCATCCCCACCAAAAATCCAAGGTCTAGATGACCTTTACATGTTGAGCATCAAATAAACATCATCGTGGGGTCCATGGAGAATGCCCTATCATGGATTTACATATATGAATCATGGTGGGCCATTGGCCACACCTTAGGTCCCAAATAGGATCCATACCATCAACCGGTAAGCCCCACTTGGCCCATCATCAAAAGCACAAACTAGTAATATAAACACCCACCTATGGATCTCCTTCTTAGTCCCTTAGCTTCCTTAGCCCCTAGACTTCTTCTTTAAGGGTGGAAGATGAAGATTGAAGGGTTGGGATGAGAGATTAGTGGTAGGAAGTGGGCCTCACACTTGGCTATTTTCTCTCCTAAGAGCTTTTTCTTCCTGGACGTTATCTCTCTTTAGTTGCTTGGGGAATTTGTAGAGAATGAGAGAGAGGGAGGGAGAGAGAGAGAGAGAGAGAGAGAGAGAGAGAGAGAGAGAGAGAGAGAGAGAGAGAGAGAGAGAGAGATGGTTGTTGTGTAAGGGAGATGAGATAGAATGATGGGTGTGTAAGAGAGATGGGATGGAGTGATGGGTGTGTAAGAGAGGAGTGACATGAGAGTTGACTATGGGGATGGGTTACTTGTCTTGGAGAGAAAGAAAAGCATGAATTTGAAATGATGGTGATGGGTTGTGTACTTGACTAGTGATGTGAAAGATGGGTAGAGATTCTCTGGAATCTATTGGAATTTGCAACACGCGGCGTTTCCTTGAGATATATGCGAGCCCATAACTCCTAGCCTAGGCATCACATTGGTGCGCAAGACACGACGTTGGAACCATGACGATGGTGCGGTCGCTAAGGTATAAGTTTCAGGTTGAGTCAACTCAGATCTACAGGATGTAACTTAGGGTTGTACGCAAACGTTGTCTATAGGTCGTGGGACACTGGAATTCAACGGGGAGAATTGTGGGAGTTGGCAGAATGGTATGGTACAAGGATATGGGTCTTACACAAAGGAGAAAAGAACTCATTAGAAGGATAAACCCTCCCCTTTACAAATCACATGATTCTTCGTAATCGGTCACTGGATAAATAACCTAGTTCATATGGAACTCGGTCCTTGAACTATTTGGAGTCAAGGCATAAGGTGTTCGGTTTAATTCATGCCGCACTCAACTCTGGCACATCTGACACATACACATTATTCAAATGACCAAATTTGAGCCAAACAACAATAAGGGCCATCAATAACAAATTTACCATATTTGGCTAGTCTAAAAATAAGGCTTTTATTTACTATAGGACAAACGATTATAAAGTAAAAACTTAGTATACACAAATATCATACATTTCTAGGAAGTGCAGAATTGATTCACTAAACAATTCCATATAATTATTTCTTAAAGATTCCTTATACAAAAATGATGCTTAATAGACATGTTTGGTAAACACATAAAAAAGTTAAGGCCAATCCGTTCCTATAGTCATCATGTGATTTTGGATGTTTTAGAATTGTTGTTCATTATTTTCATAGGTAGCCCACTATGTTAGGTATATACCATCTAACTGTGAGTGTACTTATTTATCAATCATGTGTATCAGTGTGTTAATGAGTCGGTTGAGCCCTTGGAAGCCGAAGACTGAAGACACATGACGACTTGGTGCATCAAGGAGTAAAGAAACATGTAAATTGAGGTGCTTTGATGAACTTAACCTTAGATCCCTTTAGGTCTAAAACAACCTACCTTAGATGCACAAAGGTTTGTGCCAGCTAAATCATGTGCAAAAGAAAGAAAACCAAAATGCACAAAGTTTGATTGATCTTCGATTCATCGAGCGAACCTTCAATCAGTCTCAATCGATTGAAGGCCATATGCTCTATCGATTGAAGGCCCTTCGCTTGATCAATCGATACTAGTTGTTATATATCCATTGAAGTTTTTTCTCTATATAATTTGCAATCAGATCTTTGTGTAGATGGTTGTTTTAAGTAAATTAAAAGCCTTAGTGTATCGCAATACTTTCCAACACTTCTAGTCTATCACCCAAAGGGATCCATGCCTTCTTAATTGTGATTAATCACTTTAATGAGCATTCCAAGCTCTATTTGATGAAGAACATGGCATCTTGCATTCTTTAGAGCTTAGACACCACACTTATAGGTAAATCCTTGTCTAAACACTATTTAGAATGCCCATCTAGGTGAATCTCCATTTGGAACCAACTATCCCATAGTTATAGAATATTCAACCTCTCACCCATTACCTTAACAGCCTCATTAGAGCATCAAGTGCAAGGTAACCAATTCAAAGAAGCGGATGAAGACCGTCTTCAAAGATCGGGGGAGTATGAGATAAGCGGATTCAAGAAGTGAAGATGCATCTAAAGCAAGGCGCATCAATGGGGCTCAATCTGATAAGGTTGTCAATTAAGAGATCATATACTCTTTCCTTTTGTAGGATTAAGTATAGAGTTTGAGAACTAAACTCAAACAAAGTCCTTGTGTAGGACTCTAACGAGAGGGTACATGTGTTAAGTCCTTATGTAGGTCTCCAACGAGATTGTACATTTGTTAAATCCTTATGTAGGCCTCTGATAGGAGTGTACCTGTGTAAAGCTTTATGGGAGCCTTCAAAGGGAGTGTAGGTTTGTAATGGTTATAGGTGAACCTATTGGAAACCTCTAAGATAGTGAAATTCGGTACACTCGAGGAGAGTGCATTCGTCGAGAGTGGAGTAAGCAAGTAGCCGGAGTACTATATATCATTGTATTTGAAATGATGATTTGAGCATGCTATTCTATTTATATTTATGAGTTGAATGGTTTAATTCTTATGAATGTATAATTATATTGTATGTTAGGCATTTGATTGATAGCACATGCACACATAAGATATCTATCTCACATAATGTAGTTGCTCAATTAGTTGAATTTCTTGTAGTCTATGTAGTTGGACCAACTTGGCTTGGAAGCTTAAGTGTTAATTGATTTTAATTGGAACATAATTTTTAAGTGGTCCTATTCACCCCTTCTAGGACTTAGTCATAATTCTAAGCTCTGCTAAGCTTCCATGTTCCGTGGTAGATAATCTAGCCAATTTTAATTAGTATTAGAGCATATTTCTCTTTAAGGACTTAACCGTGTAGAGTAAGATCTATAGGAACTTTAAAATGATGTCTACCCATGAGGGGGAGTATCATCGAATGAACGCATTATTTTGATGAGTCTAATTATGCCTATCAGAAGGCCATGATAAAGGTATTTTTAAGATCCCTTGACCCTATGGTTTTGGCTATTATCGAATAAGGATGGACTATGCCCATTGAACAATTCATAGTTGATGATAGAACTATTAGGACTCCCAAAGATAAATTCAAATAGAGTGTTGATGAGAGAGCTAGATATGGCTATGATGCCAAAGCTCTCAATACGATTTAATGTATAGTTTCCCTTAATGAATTTAAACGTATTTGCACATGTGAAATGGGAAAGGAAGCATGCGACATTTTAGAAACCACCCACGAGGGAATTAACATAGTAAAATGTTCCAAGCTTCTACTCTTTATCACACAATTTGAAAATAATAAAACAGAAGAGTTTGAAACTTTATGGACTTTTATTTGAAATTAAATGATATATGCAACTCCATGTAAGGTTTAGGAGAAAATATTTAGGAGGGCCGAATATGTAGAAAAATTCTTAGATCCATTTCTAAAGGTTTATCCTAAGATAACCATGATAGAAGAGTTTAGAGACATAAATCGGATGAAAGTAAAAGAATTTATGGGTTCCCTACAAACATATGAACTACACTTTAAGGCCCCCTCTAGCAAAAGAAACTCATTGTCTTGAAAACTTCATATAGGTACAAGAATAGAAAAAATTGAATCTAAAGATGATAGTGATGTTGAGGAAGATGAGAAATGGTAAGATTTATTTATTTATTTATTTAAAATAAAAAATCTCAAGATTAGTAGAGGAAATGATTGTGACATGAAGGGTAAAATGGTTGAACTTGTGCATATAGGTAAAATTTCCAAGAAACTAAGAGATACCCAATGTCACAACTGTAGGGGTTATGGACATGTTGCTTCTAAATACACTAGCAATGTAAGATCAAAAGGCAGTGCTATGGCAGCAACATGAGATGGTACTGGGGAGTCCAATTTAAATTGTGAGGATTCCAATAGTGATGAAGACCTCAGCTCTTTGAGAGTTTTGATGGCGTCCACCATTACTTCCCTCCTTAGAGACTTGGGAGGTGATTCCGACCATAACATCTTAGAAGAAGAGGACAAGTCTTCCTCTAATGAAGAAGATGAAGAATGAGGAGATGAGGACTTATAATAGGCATACGACCAACCGTATGTTAAATGTATGAAGATTTTTTTAAAGCTGGGTTGGGTTAAGGCGAGAAATAATCAATTTTCTGACCAATTAGACAAAGTAAAATATGAAATTCTTTGCCTCACACAAGAAAAGGAAAATATTGAGTCTAATCTTGATCAGACTTTAGGGAGATGTTTTGGTCTTGAATTAAAACTTAACACAGTAAAATCTGAAAATCAAGACCTAAAATTTTAAGTTAGCGAACTTAAATATCTTCTTACCAATACCAAGGCTAAGGGTACCTACGAAGACCAAGTAGATAAATCTGTTAGTATGGGTAAGCCTTTGGGGGATAAGAGAGGTTTTGAACTTGATAGATACACTCTTGTATCAACTCTATCCCTCCAGTAATCCAAAAGGACTCATCTACTTCAGGAATTAGATTGAGAGCCTCTCCTGTGTGCCATAATTGTGGATATGAGGGGCATTTAAAATTTGAATGCCTTATCTCCAAAATGCCACAATCTGCCTCAATCTCAAACTAAATAGGTAAATATACCATAATTGAGAAATTGACACACCAATGGAGAAGCCCCCTAGAGGATCATCGAAAAGAAGAAATTTCTAACCCCTATTAAAATGATTGATCATATGAAGGAGTTGTTTAAGCAAGTTGCCATTCTTATAGAGAAAACAAAGAACGAGTAGGAACAATATAAGTGTTAGTGCACTTTGTTTGTCAATCACGTGTGTGGGTGTCTCAGGGAGTTGGTTGAGCCCTTGAAAGTCAAAGACTGAAAATACGTAAAGCATCAAGGAAGTGAAGAATGAGTATATGAGGTGCCTTGTTGACCCCAAAATCAACTCAAAACAACCATTGAACCTCTAAATGATCATCGCCTAATAGGTAAACATTTGATTGATCATCCCTTAGCCTTAGGATCCCTAATTGAACATGCTTAGATAAGCTATAGAGCTCCCATGCTGTTGTTAAACCAAACTATCTAAAAATAGTAGACTCATAGGTGTCATCGATGAGGCTCGAGAGATCGATCATGGCCAAAATCGTCCAACAAAAAATTCACTATAAGCTGGAAATACAACAATCGATCAAAGGGGAGTTCGATCTATTGACGATTCGTATCAATCGATCGGACTGGCCGATTTCTACCTTTTTATTTTTTATTTATTTATTTTTACCATTAGAACTTTATTCCTTTATAAGGGGCATACATGCCTTGGGAAAATCAATGGTTTTTAAGTGAGTTTGATGCCCCAGTATATCCCAATACTTTCCAATACTTTCCAATACTTCTAGGCTCTCATTGAAAGGGATTCAGGTCTTCTTACATGTGTGTAATCACTCCAATGAGCATTCCAAGATCCTTATGAAGATGATCTTGCTTTCTTGTATTATTTAGAGGATAGACACCAATCCAATAAGAAAACCTTTTGTCTTTCAAACCTCTAGAATTCCTATCGAGGTGAATCACCATTAAGAAACCAACTAAACCTTTAGTTATAAGAGATTCAATCAAACCACTCCCATTACTTTAGAAGCCTCATTGAGGGCATCATTTGCAAGGTAGCTGTCTTAAGGAAGCAGAAGAAGATCAACTTAAATGATCAGGGGAGCTGATTGAAGCACGGAAGAGCATTGATCAAGCAACCCAAGCACGACACATTAACAGGGCTCAATCCGACAAGTCAGTTGTCAATTAGTGCGTTTATACTCTCTTTCCTTGAGTTTGTGACCTAAACTCGAATAGGTTCTTGAGTAGGACTTAGGTGCTTATGTAGGGATGAATTCATTGGACATGGGTACTATGAATGTTGGGATCCCGGGTTGGATTTGACTCGAGGGCCTACTTTGCTTCTATGGGTTGCCTTTTTCTAGGGCTTTTTACATTGGCGATTGATATATTATGTTTGACCAAAGTCATCACTAGTCAATTTCTTCATTTCTATAGTCGTCTAAACCTTATAAGAACGTTAGGGTAGGGATCCAAAGATTTCTTGGCCTCCAATGACCCTGTGGTTCCTCAGTAAGAGATTTTGAGTAAGAGACCACGGTTTGTTGAGTGTGAAAGATTGTATATTCCCCTCCCCCTATTATACTTTGGTTTTATGAACGTAGATGTACTTAATCAATCTAATTATACATGTTTTCTCTTGCAATGTGATTTTGAGAGCTAAAGAGAAAAGGATGCTTAAAGCTAAGATTTATTGCTCAAAGAATTACCAAGTAAAGAATTGGATTTAAGGAGATCAAGATTAAAGAATTAAAGAGCCAAGGATCCAAGGAAATAAAGTGAGGAAGGAAGAAAATTGATGAGTTGAAGTGAAGAAATCAGGAGCAGCAGAAATCGACACTTCGATGTCATTGATAACATATTCGATACCATCAAAGTAAGTGTCAATGCCATTGAAGCCATCCTCGATCCTATTGTAAAAATCGCAAAATTATGATTTTGTTACTGGACATTCATGCAACCTTCGATGCCATCGAAGGAGTGTTCGATGCTATCGAGAAAATAACAAAATTTGAAGATTCATGCTGGACAGTTTTCTATTTTCAATTGATCCCTTCAATGGGAGTTCGATGCCATTGAAGTGACATCGAAGGTGCAATCAAGTGTGTAAATTCAAGTTGGTTTGGAGTCGGTGCGAATCAAAGCTATAAAAAGAGATGTTTATTGCTTTCTTAGATATGAATTAGGGTACAAGGAGTATAGCAAAGAGTTGTGGAGCTTCAAGGAGTCCTCTCTTTTCTCCAAACCTTTGATTTTAGTTAGTTTTTATGGTTTTATGTTTGAGTTTTAGTTTAATCATGTCTATGGTTGGCTAATCTCTTACCTAGAGCTAAGAGGTGAAGCTTGTAGTTCGTGTTAATGTTTAGTTTACTTTGATTCAAGTTATTTGGTTTATATGTTGAACAATTCATTGATATTTGGTTTGGATGAAGAAGTATTTTTAGTTTATTTTGATCCATTGTCGACTCCGGGTACTTTGGATGCTTAGAAAGACTATGAATAGTTTTGTCATACCCCAAACTCGGAAACCGGGCTCACAAAATTTTTGATCACCAAATCCGGTGCCGACAGCCTCCAGAGCACCCCATTTTCGGCTCCCAGCGCCTATACACTAGTTTCCGATCCTGGGATCATACAAGGAGGATTTTCAATATGAATTTGTTTTGTAAGAAGCATAGCCACAAGTATACCCAAATCAAAAGAACAACATCATCACCACATATCTACTAATATAATCATTGAGTACAATATTGAAAGGGAAAAATACATGCATATAATAAAATCTTCACAAGGCTCGGCTGCACACTCCTGTGAAATAGCGGTGAAGACCGCTTGAGTTGAAGTGAGAATATGCCAATATGTCCTAGATGGGGGTGAATAAGACTTTAAAAAGTTTTTATGATTATTTAAAATCCTATTTTACTATCCTTTTAAATGTACAATTATCAGGATTACTCAAATGTAACTCTACTGGCTTCCAAGCCTGGTAGAGGATCCAATCACAAACTGCTTAAGGAGTAAACAATAAAAAGTCTAGTTCATGATGGATATGACTGTGTAGGTGTGTGAGAAGTGATCAGATATTCAGATATGAAAATATTAATGCACATCACTCAATCAAAATAACAATCTCAAACACAGTCATTTTATAGTGGTTCTACAATAAGTCTACTCCACTCCCTGCTGCCGCACTCAACCCTTGAGTGTACCGGATTTTACTAAGGAGGTTTCCCAGGGTTCACCTCAAACCTAAGGTTTTAAATCAGGTTCACCTTCAATCTTTACACGGAGGTTTCTACACGGTTGACCTCAAACCCTAAGGTTTTACCAGGTTCACCTAAAACCTAAGGTTTTACACGGTTCACCTCAAACCCAGAGTTTTACTGGTTCACTCCTAACCAGATGTTTATGCTCTCCATAGAGCAAGGGTCCACACAACGCACCCGGATGTTTATGCTCTTGTAACGCCCTGAAAATTGGGGGCTGAGCATAAACTCAACTCCCGAGTTCCAACGCATTACTTATGCAACAAAGTGAATGATGATTGAATGTTGTCTGCATTAGTGCATTGAACATGAGTGAGATTAAGCCAAAATAGCATATCACACTCCAGAGATAGTTAAATTGCAAGCGAAAGACTGTGATAGATAAATAAAATATATAAACTATGGTGAGTCTCCAGAGTGTGATAAAATTTCCAGGTTAAAGAATTACAAGTACAGTTCAAATTATACCAAATGTGTAGTGTCATCTAGTCAACACCCCTGTAATCTCGTCGATCAAGACACGGCTCATGTGAAGCCATCAGCATAGCATATACGAACAATCATCATTGTCATCATACAGGTCCGGCTCCACCTCAAGAGTAACGTCACCATCTGCAATCAGACAAAGTCTGGTGGGTGTTCGGAACACCGTCCCGTAACATGGGAGTGAGTGATCAACTCAGTGGAACAATAAAGCATAGGTTAACATGTTATCAATTCAGTCAAGCAATAATGATAAAGCAGTAAAATCAAATAATTCTAACTACTCTTATTAATGCAAGTATGAATGCAATCATGATGTATGCCCTCACCACACACACCCTCGTGCGACACCATCTTATGTTCGCAGCATGCTTTCATCCCTCAGTGCTCCACATCTTCCAGGCACATGCAATGCATGATGAGCATGATTACCGAGTTGTTATTAGTCCATTTCAAACAGCAGGATTGGGAAACTAAGGTACCTCCCTTGTATCATTCCTAAACATGATCCATTCTAGGGTCGTTAATCCTAGTAATCTCATACGATGGTGTGTTTTTAGGTCGCTGCAAAGGCTGTCAGGGCGGTTACGCTCAAAGGTTACACCACTCCCCCATCACCTTTTTAACGATTCATCACTATACAGATACAGGCTTAGTTTCATACTCTATACACTGCGGCAAAACTCGTCGCCTCACCGCAATTCAGAGTATGCTCGAGGTCACTACAAAGGGTTGTCAGGGCTGTTACGCACTAAGGTTGCACCACTCCCCCATCACCTTATCAATGTAGGCCGACAGCTCGAATATAGTGTCTCATACCACCATAATCGGCTCACGAGTCTGGTTGCTCACTGGTCACTACGGGGAGGCACGTGGCCCCAGCATAGGCCGACAACTCGACCACGGTGTCCCATACCACCATGCCCGGCTCATGAGTCTTAGCGGATCGAGGTACCATGGTTAAAAGGAATTTCACTGGTACGTTTGGTATCCTAGGTTCAAGCAGTAGTGTCCAAACATGGTGAACATACATTAGACAGATCAGGTTACTTGACGAGCTCGGCTAGCTCGAGCGTACAACAAGTTGAACGATATGAAGCGCATAAGCACTACGTGTGGTCAACCACTATCGTCAACCGAAGTACGACTCGGGTTCATCGAATACATCTCACGTGGCAAATGAAACTCAGCCACGAATTCAATCCCGTTACCGATTGCCTGGACTATAATCATAGCCCCAAGCACAATTAATTACAGATAGGTAAAGCAGTAATGGATCAAGATTCAAATCATACAATCAAAGTCTGGTATTATCTGTTTAGGGCTGCCAGGGCTATTGCACGCATTCGTTGCTCCACTCCCCTATCACCCATGACGGATCGTACAACGTAAACATGAATTTAAACATATGCATTACATAGATAAAATCATACAATCATTTGAGCATGTTATGAAGCACAACACAAGCATGAGTTTATATATATTCAATTCCTAATCACACAGATATCTAAAGAAATCATACACATAGTTAAAGAAGTTGAGAATCATATCTCAACACCCTTAAACATTACAATTTACTAACTACTACTCATTCAGACATTTCAACAACACTTCAAAATACATACATCAACATACATGACATATGTTGATCACATAGGCATTAGGCTAAATCCTTTTACTAGGGAGTTGCCCCAATCATAACACGCGTACACCCACGATGGATAGCCATGAAAAGTAGGAATCCAAGTTCCATATTCATTTGAACATTTTCACAAACACTTGGGCTACACATTTCAACACATATAGCGTATAGTGGCCATGGCGTGATTCAGGGCAAATCCTTTCATCAAAGGGGGATCGCCAATACAACAATCATATATCCATGACAATTAGTCATGGCGAGCACGAATGAGAATTCTATACTCATTCAGTCATTTTCACAAACACTTAGAATACACTATTTTAACATACATAGTGTATATTAGCAAAACATGTATTAGGGCAAGTCCTTTCGCCAAACAAGTATTTTATCCATATATAATATATTAATACAACAAATAATCATGACAAACACATTTCCAAAATTTATACGAATACGGTACTTTCTACAAATACCTAGAGTATGTAAAATTCCATATTCTTCATCTTTAATCAAAACGGAAAACAGACAGCACTTTGTACATGTACAACTATATGCAGATCATGAATCTATCATTATCTGACATTGAAAGCGTTGAAAACCATAACCTATAAACCTAAAGTCCACACCTTTTGTCGTAGAATCGTAACGGAGTCAATGGATTTGTTAAGCTTTCGTATACAGTAGTTTAGTAACCTATAGAATGAAATAGGTTAGTTATTTCATAACTTACAACTATCAAAACCCCAAATCAGTTTAGGGTTAGGGTTTCTTACCTAGAAAGGAGCTGGAATCACCGGGAAAGCGATTAGAACGGAGTGGTGTAGCTTGTGTAGCGGCAGGGTAAAGTGGCAGGGAGATTTCCCCACTTCACACACACTTTCTCTCTCTTTTCTCTCTTCTCTCTCTAGGGTTTCTCTCCAATTCATATGGCTGTGAGAGAGAGGGTTCTAAGGTCCTTATATAGCCCCAAAACTCACTAAAATAAACTTGAGGTCAAGGTATACTTAGGTTATAACCAAAGTGAGCTGGTTTCAGCTCAACGGAGGGCTTCTGGCAGGCCTCCTTGAGCCAAAGGTCGGACTTAAGCTCACAGACATTAGATCTAGGTGAAGTTAAGTTTTCATTCTGGTCGGCTTTCCAGATCACGCGTGGTGGACCAGTTTCAGTTCAACGGTCAGTGGATCTCGATCGGAGATTCCGAGTACATGGATATGTTTATGAAATTTTTCCTGACCCGAGGGTGTATTTGGGTCAGATTCTGACGGTCTGGTTGCCTAATACTGATCCGCAAGCGAGAGGTGCCAGATTACTATTTGAGATATTTATTTTTAAAGAAAATCAAGTATTTTCACACTCCTCGCTCCGTACTCAAGCGAACAGCCGTGAGACACTATCTGGATTTGATTTCCGAGATGGTTGTCAAGCCCAGCAAGGCGGTCCTAATTCCTTAACTTCGTATTATTCGGACTCCCGATGTGCGGTCTAAACCTGATACGGAGTTTCGAGATGCTCCCGAGAGCAGACGGGTAATGAGATTGATCCTAGATTTTAGGGTAACCTAGCGTCAATGATTCTACAAGTTTTAGGTCTTGCAGATCGTATTTAAAGTGATTGGTGCTTAATTTCACGGGTACTCGAGTTTAACACTAGCTAATTCTTGCCTAATTTCTAAAGGATTTAGTCCTGCATGATTTTGGTCTGAGGTGGTACTTAGTCCTTTATAGCAATGTTTAGTTTAAGTATTGTTCCTCATTACTTAAACTTTAAGATAGTGTCTAATGTGAAAGTACTTAGAGATGTTTAATGAACAAGGTAGTGAAAGGTGAGATTTGTGAAGGAAATGGGTTAAGAAGCGATTTTAGATTGTGGGATTCAGTTCTGACAAGTTAATAAGGTGTTAGGATCGACCCATTGCCTAAGGACGTCTAATCCCAGGTTGGCAAAAATCCGAGATGTTACAACTCTCCACAGAGAAAGGGTCCACACAACGCACCCACTATGTACACTCCCGCCGGAGGCCTTCTTGAGGACTTCAAAGGGTGAGAACCACTTAAGACCCAATCCTAGAAAGGAATGATCACAAGTGTCCTCTGGACTCTAGATACTTACAAATAAGTTGATGAGTCCCTTTAAGCACAATGCCGTAGATCTCCTCCTCCTTGTTGACGAAGAGTCTTCTGCTCCCTTGATCCGTAACATAAAAGATATACCAAGACTAGGCTTAGGGTTGGGTCAAGGTGAAGATGGAATCCTACTGTCTAAAGATTTTCCTATTAGGAAGACAAAGTAGCTCCAATCCTATGCATTCAAGGCATCCCAGCATAATGATTTGCCATTAAGGTAGTAGCTGGAGGATCCTTGAATGCAGAAGTTCATTCTCCAATACACTCTATTGAATATCAATGATGAGGGTGGATTGGAGGATGAACTCCCTTGAGAGAAAGGGCTTTAGATATAAGATATAAGTTGAAACACACAAATGCTCTCTCCACTTTCTCTCACTGCAACAAAAGATAAGTCCTCTATATGTAGGAAAAAAGTTCCAACGGATATAAAACGGTCACATTTATGACAGAGTTTGATATCATCGAGCAGGTTCGATATCATCAATCGTATACTCTCGATAGCATCGATGGTCTGCTTGATGACTCAGACTCGATGTCATACGCTTTTGAAACTTCTTGCTAATTAGTCGACGAATCAAAGCTATTGTCGATGTCATCGGATTTCGAACTCCGATTCTATCGATGACAGGTTCGATTAATCAACACTCGAAAAGTAAGAGAGACTTGACTTCGAAATATTTCAGGTTTTCATGAATGATCGGGGGAACTGTCGAGATCATCGGAATTTGAATGTCGATGATATCGAGATCAGAGTCGATGCATCGATAAATCCTGCGGATTTGTCTTTAAGCTTGCTGGACGATTTGTGTCCTTGTTCGATGCAATTGACCTAGTGCCGATATCATCGATATTTGAATATCAATTCTATCGAAGGGCCCCCGATCATTGTTAAAAACATCCTGAAATATCTGCTGTAAGAAATGTGCGCCCACTATCGATATCATCGATGGACCTCCGATCTTATCGATATTTGAATTCAGATCATATCGGACGGTCATCGATATATCGAAGGAATTTGAGATTTTCATAAAAAATAAAGGCGCCAAAAATCTGCCTGTCGATCTTATCGAGCCACTCCCGATGGACTCGAGATTTGAATATCAATGATATCGATATGTGTATCGATACATCGATAATTCATCCAGATATGTTGTGGAGTTGCTAGACATATTTAGTACTTTTATCGATGATATCGATAGGTGTATCGATACATCGATAAATCCGTCCAGATGAATATTTAGTTGCTGGACATTTTTGGTCCTCTTATCGATAATATCGATAAGGTATCGAGGATATCGACAGTGCAGGTCGATCTAATCGAGGGTGCTTCGATAAAATTGACAAGGCAAGAAAAACTTGGAGATTTTCCTATTTTACAAAAAGTTTTCTCACCTAAAAATCCTAAGATGTCTATCTTGTTTTAAGGGTTTTAATCACCTGGTGTTTTTGGACATGGAATGTGAGGCTATGATTTACCTATGGTGAGCTTCTACACATCTGGATGAGGCAGATGCTTGAATTGATCTTTTTATCAAGCTTTGTAGACAATCTGACCTATCATTCACGTAACTTGACAAACTCGGGCACTAGCAGGTGCACTTTCAATCTCCCCCTTTGTCAATTATGTGATAAAATATCCAAAACACCCTAGAGTACTTCTAGACAAATACACCCTAAATTGTGTGTACATGTTTTTACACAATTTTACAATTTTCTGACCTATGTATACAACCAGTATCTGCTCCCCCTTACTTCAAAACTCCCCCTTTCTTGGTGCAGCTGCTCCCCCTAACACCTGCAACACAGTTTAGATATACACCTTTCCGCTCGGGGTGTTTTGAACTATTCTCCCCCTTTTTGTCAGTCATTGGCAAAGGTATAGCAAGTGATATTGATTGAAGTTTAAAGAAGCATATGGGAGCAACAATAGATATCGATGTAAAACGATGAAATCATTTTAAACCATTCATCATTGACAGTCAGTATGGATGCAGTATGAAAGTAAGGCAGTGATGGTAGTAGATTAAGTAAGCATTACATACATTCTAAGCATACTTAGACAAACCAGGGAGTCTTGAAAATGGTAGAAATTATATGAGTTATACTTAGTCATAGCCAAAATGAACTGCCCAAGATTGGCAGTTATATCCATATTTTCAAAAAGTATACTGCCACAGACAGCAGTAGCTTAACAGTTACCTAACCAAAAAATCACCAAGCCCAATTGAGGACACCTAAAAAGACAGTAATTGGCCCATTCATGGGCATATACTTCCCTAAAAGAAAATAGCCTATCAGGTTAAAGAACTATCACGTGCACCCAAGAAGGCACAGAGCATTCAAAAAGATACTAATGTTCATGCGCTGAGTGAAGAATGAGATGTACGTGAGACAGTATTCAGAGATCAGGGCTATGGAGCAGAGTGAGATTATGCTGTGTCATCCCGTCAGTAGGTCATTAAATCTACCAATTGTTGCACAGACTGCTTACTTTATTGACGACCCTCTCCAAGACTGTGAGTCGCTCTTGCATTGATTGAACATCCTGCTGAATTGCCCCGATCCTGTCTAGCTTGTATCTTTTTGCATGTCCGGGTATTGACGTAGATGGGGCTGGATCGGGTCTAGAGGGTTCATCTCCTGTCCTCTCAGTTTCCTCCCCACGAGGATCACCAACACCTTCAGCTTCACCTCCTCGAATGCCTTCTTCTTTGTACTCGTGGTACTCCAGGTCCATTTTTTGAATGTTCTTTATATTAAAGGCTTGAACTGGAAGTACAGGATCAGTGGTAGATGAAAAACAAATCCTTTGACATATCATGCTTATGATCCATGGATATGGAAAATGCAGATATTTGGATCTATGTATTGCATTTACCAATTGGTTGACAATCAATGATGGAAGGCAAACCTTTGTCCCATTTGCAACAGAGTATACAATCATGACCATAAGACTTGTGAGATCGGATCGATTTGTACTCCTTGGATACAAATTTGTCGTTAAGATCCCATGCATAATCCGTAAGCAGAGTTCCATGTACCTAGATTTTAAGGCATTCCCCTGGTGCCAGGGAATATCTCTATTATTGCACAGGTACTTGGTTACAATGGACCGGACATCAGGAAGATCGAGATTCAAGTCAGGAAGGCCTTCTGGTGCCATTTGCAGATTGAGAATGTCAGCTAGTGTGGCGGGAGTGATGAACGCATCATCACCATCCAGAGAAACCATGAATGAAGGAGGATCAGATACCAGAGAGTGACACGCTGCAAGGAAGTTGCGTGTTTGTTCGAGTTGACAAGGCCCTCCGAAATCTAGGATGGGCAGCCAACCGACTGCAGCAAACAAGGGTTCTAGATTGTATGGTGCTAAACAGACCCTGTCAACTTTTCTCTCATGGATCAGCTTCCTACCAGTGTATTTCGTTGGACGTGTGGGTTGCCTAGACAGAGGAGGAGGTGCTGGAGAATCGGTTTGGGACCCACCTCGCAAAGTCTGTGATCTCTGTCGAGTGGGGATCCCACTTTCTGGGGCCCTAGCGCTTTCTCTAGATGCGAGGACTTTTCGTCGACTAGCTCTTAAAGACTCCCCCTGTCCGGACGCTATCCCTTTGTCTTTTCCCATATAGACAAAAAGAGGGTTTGAAAGACTTGGGAAACATGACAAAAACTTGACAAAATTGAAAATACCTGAAAGAGGAATTGACCTTTTATAGTATAGAAAGGTATTACCTGATTTGTGGAGGGATTTTGGTTAGTCCGTCGTGGCTCCTAGTAATTTGGCCGAGTGGATCGAGCAGAGAAGACGATCGACAGACCAAAAAAAATAACCCCTTTTTCGCTCCGCAGACTTTTATCGGGCGCCATCTGTCAATCATATCGATCATTGTTTCGATGTTATCGAGAAGTTGCCGATCGATTCTATCGAGTATGTCTCCGATGTCATCCACGATTAAGTGACTTTTCATATTCTAAGGAGTCTTCGATAGTATCGACTCTTTATCGATTTAATCGAAAATGTCTTATCGATAGTCCAATCGCCGATGAATGATTCTATATTTTCAGATGATCCTTCAAGTATGCTCTTAATATTTCTGTGAAACAATAGTATACTTGGCAAAATTATGTACAATCACTGTACACAAGAAAATTATAAACATACAAAATGTTTATATACAAAAATTTGAGAACCTCAGATGTATCATTTAAAGCTTAGCAAAATTTGCATCGTTTAAGCAAATATCCAGGTCTAGATGCATGACTTGGACTTGTCCTTCTATGCTTGGAATTTCAGGGTATGTGAAGATTAGTCATAAGACAATTTTGTTTTTCTTTTTCTATCCATTTTGAAACAGACTTCTTTATCCTATCTTTCATTGTAGGTGGTGATAGATGAGTGTTTCTCCTAGGTAGACTCTTGACATTCTGTGTTTCTCTGATCTGTTTGAATTTACCAATGTGATTTTGTCCAGAGTTATGTGAAGTCCGTCTAGGTGTTAGGCATTCAACCTCATAATGACACGTATCACCACATAAATGATAAACTGGAGAGATTCTTATATTGCTTCCTGAAGCAGCTGATGAGTATAGAGTTGATTCTTATATTGCTTCTCTGATCTGTTTGAATTTACCAATGTGATTTAGTTGTTAGTGCTACATTTCCTGTTTTCTTCTTAGTTTTCTCATACCCTAGGCCACTCTTGTCCTTTCTGGGCCTTCCCATCCCTAACATCCTTTCAAGCTTTTCACCACTCTGAGAAAATTTATAGTTTATTTCAGCAAATTTTCTAGATTTCTCTAAGTCATAGCGGAGTGTGTGATTCTCATTCTTGAGATGCCTATTTTCATCTTCTAACAATTCAATTTGTTTGGTAAGTTTAGATGATTCAGTTTTTAGGGATAGGTTGATTCTTTCAAACTTGTCATTATCTGCATAATATTGTTGTAGATCATTAATCAGGTGTGAATTGATCTCTAGTGTTTTATCCAAATCTTTTTATATTATTATCTTCTTGTTTTCTGAGATTCCATGTCTCTTAAGAATGTTGATGCTATGAGTATAGAGTTGATTGTAAGCATCTTGCAACTTATCCTTTTCTATTTCTTCTTCATTTCCAGTTTCTTCATCATCAGATGGAAATGATTCCGTGGCTTGCTATTCTTTTTCGTTCTCAGATTCAGTGGGAATGATCGAAGCAGTGGAGACCATGAGAATTTTCAATGATTTCTGATCTTCATTGCTTTCTGAATCACTAGATTCTGAATTTGACTCATCTATATCATCCCACATGTCGGCCATTGCTTTGCCCTTGATTTTTCTATTTGGGAATTCAGTTGATAGGTGTCCATACTCCTGACAGGCATAACATTGAGGTTATTTGGTTCTTCTACCAAATTTGCCTATAGGGAGTTTATTGTTCACCTTTCTCCCTTAGAGGGACGACCGCGATTCTTTTGAAAGAATCTCCTAAATTTTTGTGCCAGCAAAGCCACTTCTTCATCTTCATCTTCCTTTTCGCTTTCACTGTCCTCATGAATTGTTTTCTTTGAGGTTTTTAGGACAGTGTTTTTGGATTTTTGGGATTGAGTAAAGTGTAGTTCAAAAGTTTGTAGGGAACCTACCAGTTCTTCTACTTTCATTTCATCTATATTCCTACACTCCTCAATTGTTGTAACCTTGAGATTAAACCGTTCCGGCAATGATCTTAATATTTTCCTACAAATTTTAGGAACTGGAACTTTTTCTCCCAATCCACCCATGGAGTTGCAAATAATGTTCAAGTTTGTGAAAAACTCCATAAATGTCTCTTGCTCTTCCATTCTGAGACTTTTGAACTATGAGGTCAATAGTTGAAGTTTGGACCTCTACACAATACTTGTGCCTTCATGGGTTGTTTCCAATAGATCCCATGCTTCTTTTGATGTACCACACATACTTATCTCATTGAATATATCCTGGGACACGGCACAGTAGATAGCATTCATAGCCTTGACTTCAGATGTTTGCCTTTCTTTGTCGAATGCTGTCCACTTTTCTTTGGATTTGGGCTTTGTGATTGTTGTGCCACTGTCAAGTATGATTTGTTCAGTTGGTGGCACATATCCACTTTCAACTATATCCCAAACGTCATGATCCAAAGATCTCAAAAAGTAGTGCATCCTAGCCTTCCAGTATGTATAGTTTAAGCCGTCAAATACTAGAGGACTAGTGACTGATGAACCCTCTCCTTTGGCCATATTCCCAACTTCAGTCAAGATCACTCTCTAGGCGGTGAAGCCCTTAAAGAGAGACCCGCTTTGATACCAATTGAAATAGCGGTGAAGACCGCTTGAGTTGAAGTCAAAATATGCCAATATGTCCTAGAGGGGGGTGAATAGGACTTTTAAAAGTTTTTATGATTATTTAAAATCCTATTTCACTAATCCTTTTAAATGTACAATTATCAGGATTACTCAAATGTAACTCTACTGGCTTCCAAGCCTGGTAGAGGATCCAATCACAAACTACTTAAGGAGTAAACAATAAAAAGTTTAGTTCATGATGGATATGACTGTATAGGTGTGTGAGAAGTGATCAAATATTCAGATATGAAAATATTAATGCACATCACTCAATCAAAATAACAATCTCAAACATAGTCATTTTATAGTGGTTCGACGATAAGTCTACTCTACTCCCGGCTGCCGCACTCAACCCTTGAGTGTACCGGATTTCACTAAGGAGGTTTCCCAGGGTTCACATCAAACCTATGGTTTTAAATCAGGTTCACCTTCAACCTTTACACGGAGGTTTCTACACGGTTGACCTCAAACCCTAAGGTTTTACTAGGTTCACCTAAAACCTAAGGTTTTACACGGTTCACCTCAAACCCAGAGTTTTACTGGTTCACTCCTAACCAGATGTTTATGCTCTTCATAGAGCAAGGGTCCACACAACGCACCTGGATGTTTATGCTCTCCACAGAGCAAGGGTCCACACAACGCACCCACTACGTACACTCCCGCCGGAGGCCTCCTTGAGGACTTTAAAGGGTGAGAACCACTTAAGACCCAATCCTAGAAAGGAATGATCACAAGTGTCCTCTGGACTCTAGATACTTACAAATAAGTTGATGAGTCCCTTTAAGCACAACGCTGAAGATCTCCTCCTCCTTGTTGACGAAGAGTCTTCTGCTCCCTTGATCCGCAACACAAAAGATATACCAACACTAGGCTTAGGGTTGGGTCAAGGTGAAGATGGAATCTTACTCTCTAAAGATTTTCTTATTAGGAAGACAGAGTAGCTCCTATCTTATGCATTTAAGGCATCCTAACATAATGATTTGCCATTAAGGTAGTAGCTGGAGGATCCTTGAATGTGGAAGTTCATTCCCCAATCCACTCTATTAAATATCAATGATGAGGGTGGATTGGAGGATGAACTCCCTTGAGAGAAAGGGCTTTAGATATAAGATATAAGTTGAAACACATAAAAGCTCTCTCTACTTTCTCTCACAGCAACAAAAGACAAGTCCTCTATATGTAGCCAAAAAGTTCCAACAGATATAAAATGTCACATTTATGACAGAGTTCGATATCATCGAGCAGGTTCGATATCATCAAGCGTATACTCTCGATAGCATCGATGGTCTGCTTGATGACTCAGAATTGATGTTGAAAGTGCACCTGCTAGTGCCCTGGTTTGTCAAGTTACGTGTGTGGTGAGTCAGATTAGCTGTAGAACTCGATAGGAAGATTATCTCAAGAGTTTGCCTCAACCGGATGTGTGGAAGCTCGCAATAAGTAAATCATAGCTTCACATCCCGTGTCCCAAAACAGCAGGTGATTGAAACCCTTAAAACAAGATAGACATCTTAGGATTTTTAAAGTGAGAAAACTTTTTACAAAATAGGAAAATCTCTAAGTTTTTCTCACCTTATCGATTTTATCGAAGCACCCTCGATATGATCGACCTGCACTGTTGATGTCCTCGATACCTTAACGATATTATCGATAAGAGGACCAAAATGTCCAGCAACTAAATATTCATCTGGACGGATTTATCGATATATCGATACACCTATCGATATCATCGATAATGCACTAAATATGTCCAGCAACTTCACAATATATCTGGATGAATTATTGATGTATCGATACACATATCGATATCATCGATATTCAAATCTCGAGACCATCGAGAGTGGCTCGATAAGATCGACAGGCATATTTCCGGCGCCCCTATTTTTTTAATGAAAATCTCAAAATTCTTTGATGCATCGATGACCGTCCGATATGATCTGAATTCAAATATCGATAAGATCGGAGGTCCACTAATGATATCGACAGTGGGCTCGCATTTCTTACAGCTGTTATTTCAGGTTGTTTTTTAACTATGATCGAGGGCCCTTCGATTTAATCGATATTCAAATATCGATGATATCGACACCAGATCGATTGCATCGAACAAAGCTATAAACTATCTAGCAAGTTCAAAGATAAATCAGCTGGATTTATCGATGCCTCGACTCTGATCTTGATATCATCGACATTCAAATTCCGATGACCTCGACAGTTCCCCCGATCATTCATGAAAACCTGAAATATCTCGAAGTCAAGTCTCTCTTATTTTTCAAGTGTCAATTAATCGAACCTGTCATCGATAGAATTGGAGTTCGAAATCCGATGACATCAACAATAGCTTTGATTCATCGATCAATTGGTAAGAAGTTTCAAAAACGTATGACATCGAGTCTGAGTCATCAAGCAGACCATCGATGCTATCGAGAGTATACGCTCGATGATATCGAACATACTCGATGATATCGAACTCTGTCATAAATGTGACCGTTTTATATCCATTGGAACTTTTTGCCTATATATAGAGGACTTGTCTTTTATTGCTGTAAGAGAGAAAAGAGAGAGCTTTTGTGTGTTTCAACTTACATCTTATACCCTAAGCCCTTTCTCTCGAGGGAGTTCATCCTCCAATCCACCCTCACCATTGATATTCAATAGAGTGGATTGGAGAATAAACTTCCGCATTCAAGGATCCTCCAGCTACTACCTTAATGGCAAATCATTATGCTGGGATGCCTTGAATGCATAAGATTGGAACTACTCTACTTTCCTTATAGGAAAACCTTTAGAGACTAGGATTCCATCTTCACCTTGACCCAACCTTAAGCCTAGTCTTTGTATATCTTTTATGTTGCGGATCAAGGAAGCAGAAGACTCTTCATCAACAAGGAGGAGGAGATCTTTGGGGTTGTGCTTAACGGGACTCATTAACTTATCCGTAAGTATCTAGAGTCCAGGAGGATATTTGCGATCTTTCCTTTCTAGGACTGGGTCTTAAGTGGTTCTCACCCTTTGAAGTCCTCAAGGAGGCCTCCGGCGGGAGTGTACGTTGTGGGTGCGTTGTATGGACCCTTGCTCTGTGGAGAGCTTAAGCATCTGGTTAGGAGTGAACCGAGTAGAAACCTCTGGGTGTGTTGTGTGGACCCTTGCTCTATGGAGAGCATAAACATCTAGTTAGGAGTGAACCAGTGAAACTCTAGGGTTAGAGGTGAACCGAGTAGAAACCTCTGGGTGTGTTGTGTGGACCCTTGCTCTATGGAGAGCATAAACATCTGGTTAGGAGTGAACTAGTAAAACTCCAGGGTTAGTGGTGAACCGAGTAGAAACGTCCGTGTAAAGGTTGAAGGTGAACCTGATTTAAAACCTTAGGTTTGAGATGAACCCTGGGAAACCACCTTAGTGAAATCGAGTACACTCAAGGGTTGAGTGAGACAGCCGGGAGTGGAGTAGACTTATCGTCAAACCACTATAAAATGACTGTGTTTGTGATTGCTTTCTCTATGTGTGATTCATGACAATCCATTCATATTCGTATATCTGATCACATCTCACTCACACACAGAGTCACATCCAACATAAACTAAGTTGTATATTGCTATATCTTGATTAGTTTGTGATTAGATCCTCTACTTGGCTTGGAAGCCAGTAGAGTTACATTTGAGTAATCTTGAAAAATTGCATACATGATAGGATTAGTGTGATAGGATTTTTAAATAACACTTAAATCTTTTAAAATTCCTATTCACCCCCCTCTAGGAGATATTGGCATATTCTGACTTCAACTCAAGCGGTCTTCACCGCTATTTCAGATGTCAAACGCTTTTGAAACTTATTGCCAATTGGTCGATGAATCGAAGCTATTGTCAATGTCATCGAATTTCGAACTTCGATTCCATCGATAACAGGTTCGATTAATCGACACTTAAAAACTTAAAAAATAAGAGAGACTTGACTTCGAGATATTTCAGGTTTTCATGAATGATCGGGGGAACCGTCGAGATCATCGGAATTTGAATGTCGATGATATCGAGATCAGAGTCGATGCATCGATAAATCCAGTGGATTTGTCTTTAAGCTTGCTGGACGATTTGTGTCCTTGTTCGATGCAATCGACCTGGTGCCGATATCATCGATATTTGAATATCGATTCTATCGAAGGGCCCCCAATCATAGTTAAAAACATCTTGAAATATTTGCTGTAAGAAATGCGCGCCCACTATCGATATCATCGATGGACCTCCGATCTTATCGATATTTGAATTCAGATCATATCGGACGGTCATCGATATATCAAAGGAATTTGGGATTTTCATAAAAAATAGGGGCGCCGAAAATCTGCCTGTCGATCTTATCGAGCCACTCCTGATGGACTCGAGATTTGAATATCAATAATATCGATATGTGTATCGATACATCGATAATTCGTCCAGATATGTTGTGAAGTTGCTGGACATATTTAGTACTTTTATCGATGATATCGATAGGTGTATCGATACATCGATAAATCCGTCTAGATGAATATGTAGTTACTGGACATTTTTGGTCCTCTTATCGATAATATCGGTAAGGTATCAAGGACATCAACAGTGCAGGTCGATCATATCAAGGGTGCTTTGATAAAATCGACAAGGTGAGAAAAACTTAGAGATTTTTCTATTTTGCAAAAAGTTTTCTCACCTAAAAATTCTAAGATATCTATCTTATTTTAAGGGTTTTAATCACTTGGTGTTTTGGGACATTGGATGTGAGGCTATGATTTACCTATGACGAGCTTCCACACATCCGTATGAGGCAGACGCTTGATTTGATCTTCCTATCGAGCTCTGTAGACAGTCTGACCTATCATTCACGTAACTTGACAAACCAGGGCACCAGCAGTTGCACTTTCATCCTGTTCCTGCTCAGCTTCGACTACATCCTAGTGTCACTTGCACGCATCTATCATGCATAAGCTTATAGAAGCTTAGAGGGTGGCACAAGTGTGTGATCAGTATATGCGTTCTTAGAATGTAATATCAGAGTAAACAGAAATACTAGTGAGTTCATAAATCATACAACATCAGAGTAATCGGAAATACTAGTGAGTTCATAAATCATACAACATCAGAGTAAGCGGAAATACTAG
The DNA here is from genome assembly GCA_021015155.1 of Magnolia officinalis. Classification (NCBI taxonomy): domain Eukaryota; kingdom Viridiplantae; phylum Streptophyta; class Magnoliopsida; order Magnoliales; family Magnoliaceae; genus Magnolia; species Magnolia officinalis. The sequence continues at coordinate 51,542,951 of JAJHSJ010000009.1, read as the reverse complement.
GAAGTCTATAAAATATCATCAATCTCATCCAACATATGCGATAAAAAGACATAGCTAGCAAGACAATGTCATATATTGAAAAAGTAATGTAAGTCAGCTATGCAATGTGGAGACGTAATGAGCCAAATATTAGATACCGAGGATGTAATACAATATGCAATTTGGAAGAGCTATGAATATCGTCAACCTCATATAGGTCATGTAGATGCAAAAACATAGCAACCCAAAATTCCATATGCCGTAAATGTAATGCAATATGTGGTACGAATGAAATGATCAAGCTAGAGCATGAAGTCGGGATGATAATACGTAGTATCACAGGCTATGGGGTCCATCACAAGAGACTTCTATCTAAACCAGTCCCATACCTAAATTTGAATAGTCAGACTCAATGTGGTAGACTCCTGATCTCAGGTTACTCACGCCCCCCAACCGAAATCCTGGCCATTGCGAAGGTACACATAACAATTAGTTGCGCACCACCAGCCCGAGTGGATAGTGAATGAATGAATGAATGAATATAATGCTGAGTATGCAACACCTGCTCCACAAATCAATACTGTACATCTCCGGGATCATCGTCGAGGTATAGTACACTCTACGCCAGCTTGCCGCCTCATCAAGTGCACAATACAACTGGGTAACTGAAAGAGACCTCACTACCGGCATACCAATATCAGCCCGGCTCGTCGATAGCGAACCCATTGAGGAGCTGGTCAGACTCAGCCTAGATATGCCTACACTCTCAAGTAGAGCTGTACATGAGCAGACTAAGGCTCGAGTACTTACTCGACTCGACTCGGAATACTCAACTCGCCTGAGTTAGAGCCGAGTACGAGCGGGTTTTCACTACTCGTTTAAATTACGAGTAGAGTACGAGTCTAAAGTTACTCGACTCGGTACTCGACTCGGTACTCGACTCGTACCCGTGTATATAACCGCCTGAAAAAAAACCTCACTACCCCACCCGTCATTTTCCATTCCAGCCGTGCCCAAACCCTACCCCACCCCCACCCATCCTTTTCAGAAGCAGCGCCCAAACCCTTCCCTCCTAGCGAGCGTTCGAAGAAAACTCTCTCTCTCTCTCTCTCTCTCTCTCTCTCTCTCTCTCTCTCTCTCCCCCTACCCTCTCCCAGCGCCCGTCCTGCCGTCCCTCTTCTTCCCTCTCTCTCTCTCTCACTCACGCCTGTCCCCTGTCCGGCGGTGTCCGGTGCCGCTCGTCCCTGCCACTCATCCGGTGCCGCAGCTCATCCCTGTCAGGCTGCCACTTGTCCCGTCGTCCATCATCTCCCTGCCCTACCCTGCGCGCAGTTGTCAGTCGTCCCTCTTCTGCTCTCCCGATAAGGTTAGAAATTGTTAATATATTTTAAAAATATATAGTTTTGGGATTAAGATCAACGACACAAAAAGATGGGTCCCACATGAACAAAATTTGGAACCTCGTTGGAGGGGGACTCGGCTTCGGTAGGGACCCTCCAGGCAGCACCCAGTTCGGTACGATTGAACGCCCACCATTAAAAACTTTCTAGGGCCCACTGTACTGTTTACTTGTGTTGCCATCCAACCTATTGATTAAGTAATATAGACCTAGATGAAAGGAAAATACTGTTTCTAGGGCAACACCCAGTTCGGTACGATTGAACGCCCACCATTAAAAACATTCTAGGGCCCACTGGCCACTGCACCCAGTTCGGTATGATTGTACTGTTTACTTGCCATCCAAAACTCTTGTGGCCTCAAGAAAATTTTAGCCCATGCATTAACATGATCTTTAAGATTTAGAGAAATGGATGGATGAGATTGATTTCTCCCAAACGGGCCCACATCTATTTATGTTGTGTATGTCCAAGTGGTCCATCAATTTTTTCAGATTATTAGGGTGTATGGTCCTAAAAATGAAGCAAATCTAAATCTCAAGTAGCTTACACCACAGAAAACAATGGTGATTGAACACCCACAGTTAAAAATCTGGTAGGGCCCATTATGATGTTTATATGCCATCCAACCTATTAATTATGTCACACGTACCTGGACTAAGGGGAAACGTAGATATCAGTTTGATCCAGAACTTTTGCAGACTAAGAAATTTTTAATGGTAAGTATTTAATTACTACAGTTTTTGTGGTCCACCTAAGATTTGGATCTACTTCTTTTGGACTCATACCCTCGGCAAAATGGTAGGGTTGCGTGAATTGCACGTAGACATAAAGGTGAACTACTCATTCTTTTTCTTCTTTTTATTATATTATTATTCTTTTTCTTCTTTTTATTTTGTGGATGGACCATCCATTGTAATTTGTAAGTCCCACCATATTAACATTTTGGATCACTAAACCATGACTCCTAATGATAGATTTGGCGTTTCATTTGACATTTTGTTATTAGTTAGCTAGATGATAAATTTCAATTTCAGCATGCTCCTTTGTTTGCATAAATATGAATTATTTGTATTGTTCTAGTTGTAGACTTGTAGTATAAGATAATCAGTTGCCCATTTGAGGATTTCTATGTTTCTAAACATAGATTGAGTGTGTTCTTAGATGCATAGAAATTGCTCAAATTGTCCCTTTTTGGATAGTTCAGGATTAGATAGATTGTAATGTCTTCATTTATTCTAATTTAAATGCATATACTTATTCTGGTTACGTCTCTCCTTTTTTCTCTGGATATATTTCATGTATTTATTTCCGTCGTCAAATGTCAACACTTTGTGTTGATGATTGACATGGGAATCAAATACAAGATTAATATATTCTAGAGAGATAAGGGGAGATGCTGCCGAAATTTCGGCGTAGCGCTTAAATTGGAAAATGAAGCATTACAATCCATCTAACTTTGAATGGGTGACTGATTTAGACAGTTAAGTAATTATGCCCATTTAGCGGTCTAGCCGTCTAGGACCCTAGATATAGTTAACATATCGAGAACTTTATTTTATAGATGGCTAGTCAAGACGAAAGTCCAAATACCCCTGGAATGGGTCCATCGGCCACATCTCCTCTAATAGTAGAGGGAGATACAGACACGTCAACCGCATGTAAAAGGGAAGAAGAAGAGATCAGAAGTGTGGAATGATTTCGAAGATGTGACAGTTAATGGTGTACAAAAGATAAAGTGTAATCACTGCAAAGGGTTATTCAGTAAGATTCCAGGAGGATCTACGACACATCTAATTAGACATTTGAAGACGTGTCCTAAGAAAACAAGACTCCCTTCTCCCGGCTAACAGACGTTGTCATTTACGAAGTCAGAAGGGGACGACTCCCAAGGCGTAGTGTCCACTCATAAGTTTGACAAGGAGAAGCTGAATGAGTGGTTTGCTAGATTAGTGATTTTGGAAGAAAAACCTTTCAGAATGATTGAAAGTAAAGGGTTTAGGACTTTCTGTAAATTCCTTAACCCTCGGGCCAAGAATGTTTCCCACGTCACAGTGCAGAGAGAAAGCATGAAGATGTACGCAAAGGAGTAGATGAAACTAAAAGAAATTTTAGCTTCAGTGAATAGAATAGCTTTGACTTCTGATTTATGGACGACGTCTAATCAAAGAAAATGATACATTTTATTAACCGCTCACTATGTTGATAAAGATTGAAAACTATGCAAGAGAATTTTGAATTTCAAACACCTTCCTCTTCCACATACTAGTTTACTTATTTCAGATTGCATCTATAGTTGTCTAGAAGGTTGGGGCATTGAGAAGAAAATTTCATTAATAACTTTAGACAATGCTTCAACAAATGACAGTGTCATTTTATGCTTACATAACCAGTTCAAGGCTATAAGAAATTTATTTTTTGAAGAAAAAATATTCCATGTCAGATGTTGTGCCCATATTGTAAATTTGATTGTACAAGAAGGACTGAAAGCAATTGACAACACTATAGAGAGCATAAGAGAAAGTGTGAAATATATAAGGGGGTCGCCATCGAGACTGAGTGTATGGAATGACATCATCCCATGTTTGAATGTGCCATCTAAAAAAATGTTGAAGTTGGATGTCTGTAACTCGACCTATGAAATGTTAGATGCGGTAATAGAATTACAGCTTGCATTTCCTGAATACGCGGCACGTGATAGAACGTATTCTTGGTTGCCGAGTACAAATGATTGGGCCAAAGCACAACAAGTTCACACATTTCTCAAAATTTTCTACGATTGCATGAAGATTTTTTCTGGGAATCAGTGTCCAACCACGAATTTGTTTCTTCCGTCTCTTTGAAAGATTAAGGATGCTCTACATAAAAATGCCGGTGCGGGTCCAGATTTCATATGCCAGATGACAGTTGGAATGAAGACGAAGTTCGATAAATACTGGGACGAATGTCATCTATTGATGTCCTTGGCAGTTGTTCTTGATCCTCGTTATAATATGGGGTTGGTTAGCTTTATTTTCATGAAGCTTTATCCTACTGAGAGAGCGGCAGCAGAGACGTCTAAGGTTCGTCAAGCCCTTGAAGATTTGTACAAATCGTATGTTAATACTTTACCTGCAGCGAGCGTTGAAGAAAGTAGAATGCGGATATTTCTGTACTTGGTAATCCGAATGTGCTAAATGAATACATATCATACTTGACACAAGCACGAATGAGAGTTGATACTAAAGAATCAGAGTTACAAATGTACCTCAAGGAGCCAATCGTAGTGCGATCCGAATTTGATGTGTTGAAATGGTGGAAGATGAGGGTTAGTGAATCAAAATACCCTACATTATCTGTGATGGCATGGGACATATTATCAATACCAATTTCAACAGAGGCATCAGAATCCGCATTCAGCACAGGAAACAGGGTTGTGAGCAAGTATCGAAGCTCATTTTCGCCAAATACAGTTGAAGCGTTGATTTGTACCTAAGATCAGTTACGCCCAATATGGGGAGATATGAATGATGATGATGATTAAGAAGAGGAGATTGAGATTCGTGATGAGTCTCTACCTACAGATCAGTAATTATTTCAGTTTTTTAAATTTTTTTGGTTGAATGATGAATGATCTGTAATATTATTTCACTACAACTGTAAACACGAAAGTGTTGGTTCTTTTGGAAGACTTTTAATATTTAATATTTATTTACATATGCCTGTTCATTTGCTTTTATTTTTGACTTTTGATACATTTATATTGCTTTCTTTTGTTCCTATATCTAGTTCAATTTATTTATCAATATTCTGATTTTTTTTATTAAAAATTGAATGTAGATATGTCGTCATCTGAGCCATCGACAAACATTTGGGACTATGCTTCCCTAGTTGAATCATCACCAAGGTCTAGAAAAATAAAGATTAAGTGTGGTTTATGTGGCGCAAAGTTTGTAAACAAGATTAATCGCTTTCGCTTACACTTGTCATGTCGAGGTGGTGATGCAAAACCATGCCCCAATGCCCTTAAAGATGTCCAAATTCTTTTTCAAGCTCTGTTAGATTTGAATAGAAAACCTTCCACTCCATCCAAACCTTCTGCTTCTGGATCTGGTATACGAATGACATCCACAGAAGATGCAGAGGAGGAAGTCAGATTAAAAGCTTTGGAGGAAGAACAATTCTAACTCGCCTTAAAACGTAGTATGAAAGATGTTTCTAGACTTCAGCGATATTCGAGTCAAAGACAACACGATGTTGAAGAAGGGTCGAGTTACTCGAGTACGATAAACAAGAAGAAGAAAAAGAGTAACAAATCAAAATTTCTGACTCGTCTCGGTGAATTTTATAGGGCATTGGGTACTACATACAATTCTTCACATAAAGCAAGTTTGAAAAATCTAGTTCAAAGTGTAGAAGAGCACGAAGGAAAAATCTCTTCACCTTCTGACTCAGAGGAAGTGAACCAATTTGTATATGAAAAAATAGATAGAGTTCCGATGGATCAGATGACAATACAGGAAGACACTCCTCTTATGGAGGTTATTAGTTATAAATTGTCATTTTAAAGTGAACAATGTAATGTAAATATGCTAATGTAATTATCAAAGTTTTTTACTTTTTTAATCATAAATTATGTGCATTTTATATATTTTATTGTTGCGTTTTATATATTTTATTATTTAGTTTAACTTCAAATTCCAATTGACTCGAACTCGCCTCGAAAACTTGCACTCTACTCAACTCGATTTCTGCTCGTACTCGAACTCGCCTCGAAAACTCGGACTTGACTCGACTCGTTTACTACTCATACTCGGCTCGTACTCGAGCGAGTAGAGTACGAGCAGAGAGTCCCTGCTCGTTGGCCGAGTAGAGCCGAGTATGAGCAGCACTCAGGCGTTAAGAGCCGAGTACGAGTAGGGCAATACTCGACTCGACTCGACTCGTGTACAGCTCTACCCTCAGGCGGGTAAGGCCACACCCCCTCCCAACTGACCATGACACAGTAGAAGACGCGATCTACTGGTATACGGCCCTCATGCGCTCATATATATCTACTTGGTCTAGACGTTGGGGCGTCCTTTGATACCAAGAGGGTTTAGGGATTTTCACCTAGGGCCATCTATGGCAGCCCGATGCTAATAACATATTTTCGGTGTCTCATCTGGCCATTCACAATATGCCTGTGGAGGTTATGGCCTTGATGTCACTAGGGTGTATAGTAATCACAACACGCAATGCCAGATGCATGAGTCATACAATCCAGTCATGCATCAATCCTGTGCATACCATGCGCTTATATGAGACAATCTCTGCCTATCAGGGAGTCTCATAACAACCTACCCAATGATATATGTGATGGTCAAACACATCTCATAACAAACATGCAGATGATGCGTATGGGCATGTATCATGATGCTACGCTGTCACATACTCATAATCGGTATCAATAACCGACATCGTCAATTGGCCTCGACAATGTGGACATTTACTAACATTGACTCCAAGGAATGGCCCGCATAGAGCCTAACATATAGTGGACACATGGCCTCACACAAGGGCCTAATATACAACACCATGGGCCTCACTGAAGAGTTTAATATACATCACGATGGGCCTCTCACATGGGCCTAATATACAATACAACGGGCTCCATTGTCTGGCCCTTAATTGCAACACAATAGGCCTCATTACATAGGCCTCACATACATTAAATAGGCCTCAAATGCATCATGCCGAGGCCGAATGGTCATCAGAATGGGCCTCAAATATGGGCCGCATATACATCACAATGGACCTCGACAATTGACCTCGATATCCGGCCTCAATAATCGGAGTCGGCGTTGATAATAATCGAAATCGACCTCAATAATAATCAGAATTAGCCTCAATAATCGGAATTGGCCTCGATAATAATCGGAATCGGTAATCGGTCATGATAATCGGCCTTGATCACTAATCGGTCAATCGGCCACGACAATCGGAATCGATCGATAATCGACCTCGATAATTGAAATTGGCAATCGGTCACGATAATCGACCTCGATCAATCGGCACCGATAATCAGCATCGATAATCGGCCTATATACACGGCCGGATCCATATATGAACAACCGATCAAAGCATAATATAAAGATCGGCCCTCAGCCGTGGTTATATCAAATCCGATAGCACGGAGCCATCCGTTTATGGTGAATGGGGCCCACTTATTTGGGTTAACCACTAAGAGAATAATGAGAATGGGCCTAACAAGGCCTAAGGGAGGTCACAATGTGGACTTCCAACCATGATTGCCCATCAATGTGGACATCTAACCGACATTGCTCCCAAGGAGTGACCCACATTAGGGATTCATACACAACGTATCGGCCACACATACATCACATTGGGCCCCATTCATGGGCCTCTCATATATCGCGTTGGGCTTTATACAAGGGCCTCAAACGAATCACAATGGCCCACGCCCATGGGCCTCGAATACATCACAATGGGCCAAAAATACGTAATAGGTGGGCCCTACACATGGACCTATATACATCACAGGTGGGCCCTGCACATGGGCCTCAAATATACATCATGATGGGCCTCATGGATAGGCCACAAATACATTCGGGTGGGCCCCACGGATGGGCCATAAATACATCAAGGTAGGGCCCACCATATACTCTCCATCCAATTTGATTATAAGGTCACAATGACATGAATAAGAGGGAAAACAAATTTCATACAGATCCAAAGCTTCTGTGAGAAAAAGGGGTTTTAAGGGTAGCTTTAATTCACCATTGTTTTCTACTGTGTGGTCCACCTGATAGCTGGACGGTGTGGATCATAAATGGATCACGGTGCACCCCACATAGCCTATCAAATGGATGGCTGATACAAAATACATATAATTAAGGAGGGCTTCATGGATGCCCATAAATACATCAAGGTAGGCCTCATCGCACGACCTCAATACTAGGCCTCATTTATCAAGTGGGCCTCATTACATGGGCCTAACAACACAAATGGGTGGGCCCCGCCCACGGGCCAAAATATATCATGATGGGCCGCACCATTAGGCTTTATGTATATCAAATAGGCCGCATCGATGGGCCTCATGTATATTAAATTGGGCCGCGCCAATGGGCCTCATGTATATCAAATTGGGCCGCGCCAATGGGTCTTATGTATATCAAATTGAGCCGCGCCAATGGGCCTCATTTATTATCAAATCGGGCCCACCCTTATGTATTTTTTAGGTCTGACCTATTCATAAGTTAACATAGAGATAAATGAAGTGAAAACAAATATTAGCTTAATTGGAAAGTATTGTGGCCCTTAAAAATTTGAACGGTGGATGTCATCGTGCCCCACTATTATTGCAAATGGTGGGGTCCACTTGAACTTTGGATCTGACTCACTCATTTACCCCATGCCATAAAATGATCTCACAAATGGTTGGACGGTTTGGATACAACACATGCATCATGGTGGGTCCCATAGATAGACGACGTGGATGGAACAGGTGGGACCCACAAAATTTGTTGTCGTGTGTACAACAGCTGGCGGTGGGGTCCACTTACTGCTGTGTGTACAACAGCAATAGGGCATCTATATAGCTGTCGTACATGCAACTGTTGCTACTTTAAAGAGGCAGAGGTGGGTCTCACGTAGGGCCCACCCTCATATATATATAATATATAAAATATATAATAATATAACTGCTGCTAGTGCAGCTTTTCTGCATTTAAAGGTAGAGGTGGGTCCCATGTAGGGCCCACCACAACATTTATATATATATATATATATGATATTATATTATATTATAATAATATAATAGATAATATATCATATTATATAATATAATATATTAATATTATATTTAATATTTACAACGTCCAGGCCCTGGAAGGCTTAGATATACACATACATCATTGGTAGCCCCACACATGGGGTGGGCCCACCGTCCAGGGATGGTGGAGACCCCACACCATCATAGTGTGGCCCATCTACATGGGTGGCCAACGTGGGTGGGTCCCACAGACCCCACTGTCCGTTCACACCTCACTTTCAGTACACACCTCACTGTCAGCACACACCTCACTGTTAGCCACTCCCACTGTCAGTTCACGCACTCCACTGTTAGCCATGTCCAGCGTCCTTAGACGCTGGACGGTATGGATACAAAACGGACATCATGGTGGGTCCCACATGGATGTGGCCCACCTGATTGGATCAATCTGGTATTTGTATTTCCTCATCATCCAGGTCGGCTGGATGGCCTGGATAAAACAGATGGATGGCGTCGATGAATACACATAATCATGGTGGGCCACATCGTTTGGATGGATGGACAGAGTGGATTAGAATAAAACATTAAGGATGGCCCCACCCACACGTGTGGCGTGGACCACGTCCTAGATGGACGGTTGGGATGACATATAAATATCATGGTGTGTCCCACATGGATGGGGTCCACCGGTAGATGGCATGGATGTAAACATCATGGTGGGCCACACACTTCATCATCATCATTACCATACAAAAGGAAAAGAGAGAGAAAGAGAAAAAGGAGAGGTTGGATGGCGATGGAGGGACCCCGCCACTATGGGCCATCCATGATTGCAATACATAGATCAAGATGGGTCCCACCATATGTGGGCCCTCAAATCACAAAAATTAAATCGTAAAACACCCACATTTGATCTTCTTGGTCTGATGGAAAGGTAGTCGCCTAGGCTTTGATTTCAACGGAAGGTGATGAAGTTTTGATGGTTAAGATGGGAGATGAGAGGGTAGGAAGTGGGCCATGTAAAGCTCTCTCATGGAGCTCTCATGAACGTTGAGTTGCTTGCTTGAAAATGGAGAAAATGAGAGAGAGAGAGAGAGAGATGAGATGTAAAGCGAGAGAGAGAGAGAGAGAGAGAGGGATGGGTGATGGAGTGAGTGATGTGTACTTGACATGTAAGGGTGTGTAAGAGAGAGAGCTGACTTTGGGGATAGTGTTGTACTTGACATGATGTGGTGATTGATGGGATTGATGAGATTGATTTGATTAGAGATTCTCTTGGCTTTGCAACGCGCGGCGTTTTCCTCAAACTGAACGCGGGCCCACATCTTTTGGCCTGGGTATTGCCTCGGCACGTGAGATGCGGCATTGGAACCGCGATGAAGGCACGGTCGCACTGGTATAAGTCTCGGGTCAAACCGACTCTGATATACAGGATACGACTTAGGATTGCTCGCAAACGCCAATAACAGATCGCGGGTCTCCGAAATTCGACCGGGATGACCATGGAAGCCTACGGAATGGTACAGGCTAGTATACGGGTATTACAAGTTTCTTACATGTTTTACAAGGGATTGATCTGTAAAATTCATTATCTATTATTGACTCCTGACACGATAGATGCTTTAAATTCCATGCGATCAAATCACTGATACGTTATGAGGGAACCAATTCAATGAAATTCAAATCTATTTTGATGCATGAATGATGATTTAATTTCTCCATTATCAGATTGGATAGGATAAGACTTCGATTCCAGTTGTATGATATAATTGAATAAAGTGAATTAACATTAAGATGGCTAGAAGTAGATCCTCGATGCTCTAGTATTTTAATTATGATAGTTTCTTCCACAATTACTCTTTAAAACCAAAATTTAGTGGTTAGTTTAAATTCTAGTTCTAGTTTTAACGTATTCCAAAAATCGCACAAATAGCGAGTCCTTGTGGGTACGACCTCGGTCTCACAGAGTTATTATTACTTTGCAACCATGTACTTAGGGTTCATGAACAAGTTTTTGGCGTCGTTGCTAGGGACTTTGGTTGTGTTTTTTGAAGTACATTGGTATTATAATTAGGTTAGGTTAGGATTAAGTTTATTTATTTATTTTCTTTCCAGATTAGGTTTTTCTAAATTATCTGATACTAACTTTGTTCTTTGTTTTGTAGAACCTAACATAGAATCATTGATCCGGTAATATCCTTCCAGGCCTTCTTGTTGTAGTATTTCAGATTTCTTAATTTTTTTGTAGTTTTTCTTTTTCTGAAGTAACTTTTAGTTTAAACTTAGGATTGAGAGTGTTTCATGCCCAAGTGGGTCCGTGAAAACACTCTACATCTCTTAAGTGAATGAAGATTAGTCGAAGGGCTGCCTATCCATCATCATATTAGACACCACCTTATAACTCCTAACTTGATAGAAAGCATGACTGAAAATTAACCTTTCCAGCATGCTGAGGAACAACAAGATGAGAATGATGTACAAAACATTCCTCCACCTAGAACTTTACGTGATTATTTACAACTAGAAAGGACAAGACACCTTCCTACATGGTGTTTCCATATAATGCAGGAAATGTGGATTTCAAGCCAGGAGTGATCCAACTACTCCTGAAGTTTCATGGACTTGATTCTGAGAGTCCATCTCTATACCTAAAATAATTCGATGAGATTGTAGCAATGTAACGCCCTGAAATTCGGGGGTCGAGTATAAACTCAACTCCCGAGTTCCAACGCATCACTTATGTAACATAAATAATGAAGGTTAAATGTTGTCTGAGTTAGAACAATAAACATGAATGAGATTATACCAAAACAGTAATTCATACTCCAGTTCAATGGTATAAAGGCAAGCGGAAGACTGAAAATGTATATTTAAAGTGTGTAAAGAAACAAAATTTTTATGAACACCTGAGTATGAACACTAACTGAGTACCATATACATATACTGTTTCTGAATAAAAAAAATCAAAATACAATCTAAAAGATGAGTCTGAAATCCCCGCGATGCAGTCGGCCTAATCCAAGCCGTCAGAGTACTGCATAAATGAGAACTTATCCTGGTCCTCGTCGAAATCGGGCTCCGGCTCCTGAACCGACGCGCCGTCTATACCTGTGACAGAGTCTGGTTGGTGTTGCAAACACCGTCCCGTAACGTGGGAGTGAGTAGCTAACTCAGTGGAACAATAAGGCATAGGTTAACATGTTATCAATTCAATCAAGCAGTAATGATAAAGCAGTACAAATCAAACAAGTTTAACTACTCTTGTTAAATGCAAGAATGAAATGACATGATGATATATGCCCTTGCCAAACCACCCTCATGCGACATCATCTTACGTTCACGAATGCATACCTCCCTCAGTGCTCCACATCTACTAGGCACATGCGGTGCGATGATGAGCATGATTACCGAGTTATTATTAGTTCATTTCAAACAGCAGTATTGGGAAACTAAGGTACCTCCCTTGTATCATTCCCAAACATGATCCATTCTAGGGTCATCAATCCTAGTTAATCTCATACGATACTATGGTTTAAGAGGCATAGCGAAGGCATCACAAAGGGCTCGTCACCCGTCAGCACAGGATACAGATCTCACCGTATGCGGCTCAATTGTTGACCATCAGCTCGAGTACAGGTCTCACCGTACTCGGCTCAATCACTAGCCGTCATCTCGAATACAGGTCTCACCGTACTCGGCTCTACTCATACTCTAGTTGCTGTGAAGGGCTCGACGCCAATCATAGACCTTTGGAGTATACTTGAAGATACTACAGAGGACTCGTCGCCTGTCAGCACGAGCACAGGTCTCACCGTACTCGGCTCTCGCAGTAAGTATCGACAGCTCGAATACAGTATCCCATACCACCGTATTCGGCTCACGAGTTTGGGTTGCTCAATGGTCACTACGGGGAGGCACTTGGCCCCAGCATAGGCCGACAGCTCGGCCACGGTGTCCCATACCACCATGTCCGGCTCCTGAGTCTTAGTGGATCGAGGTACCATGGTTAACGGGATTGCCACTGGTAAGTTTGGTACCCTAGGTTCAAACAGTAATGACCAAACATGGTGAACACACATTCGACATATCGGGTTACTTGACGAGCTTGACTAGCTCGAGCGCACAACAAGTTGGGCGATATGAAGCGCAAAAGCACTCCGTGTGGCCAACCACTATCGCCAACCGAAGTACGACTCGGGTTCGTCAGACACATCCCTTGTGGCGACATGAATCTCAGCCACAACCTCAAGTCTAGTACCGAATGTCTGGACTATAGACATAGTCCCAACCTCAATCAATTCTCATCCATAGCAGTGGAGTAAAGCATGATAAACAAAGTAATACAAGCATGTTAGCAGGCATGTCATAAGGCATGTTATAAAGCATGAAGTAAAGCATGTTGTAAAGCATGTTATAGAGTACTATACAAATAGGGATACAATTACATATACATCACAAGTGAGTGGTTAGAGTAAACCACCACATGGAGGGAATCCTACATGTCTCTAAGGTAGTCGAGAATTCCATATCAGCACCGACCTACGGTGCCAACATCTAAGCATTTGCTCACACAAACATTTACACAAACACTTAGAGTACACTATTTCAACATACATGACGTATGTTAGTAAAATATGTATTAGGACTATCTTCTCGCCAAGCGAGTATTTTATCCATGTATATCATAATCATACAGCAATTAATCACGACAATTGCATTTCCAAAATTTATACATATACGGTATTTCTAGAATACACAATTTCAACATACCTAGTATTTACAAGCAAACATGTATTACAACGATTCCTTTCGCCAAACAAGTATTTTATACATATATTGTATAATCATACATTAAATAAACATGTCAAACATTTTTCCAAAAAAAATACGTATACGGTATTTCTACGTATACCTAGAGTATGTGAAATTCCATATTCTACAACTTTAATCGAAACAGAAAACGGAAAGCACTTTGTACATGTGCAATTGCATGCAAAGCATGAATCTATCATTATCTGACATTGAAAGCGTTGAAAACCGTAACCTATACACCTAAAGTCCTCACCTTGCTCCTTGGAATCTTAATGGATCAGTAAGGTTTGGTGAGCTTCCGTATTCAGGAGTTTTCTAGCCTAAAGAGTGAAATCGGTTAGTTATTTCACAACCTATAGCCTATACACCTCAAATCAGATCTAGGGTTAGGGTTTCTCACCTTACAACAGAGTTGATATCGCCGGGAAAGCGCCTGGAAAGAGGCGGTGCAGCCCGTGTGATGATCGAAAGCAGTAGGAGGAAGGTGCTCCCACAAATCCCAAGCTTTCTCTCCCTTTTCTCTCTCTCTCTCTTCAGGGTTTTATCCCAAATTCGTATGGTTGTGAGAGGGGCTGTTCTAAGGCCCTTTTATAGCCTAAAACCTCTCCAGAATAGACTCAGGTTCAAGGGTTACTGCTATTATAAGCATTTCGGCGATGTTCCAGCTCAAAAGAGGGTTTCTGGCGGCCCTCCTTGAGCCAAACGTCAGACTTAAGCTCACCACTCATAGATCTACGTGGGATTACGTTTTCGTCTCGGTCGGATTACCAGATCACACGTGGCGGAGCATTTCCAGTTCAACGGTCAGTGGGTCACGATCCGAAATTCCAAGTACATGTAAATGTTCCTGAAATTTTTCCTAATCCGAGGATGTAATTTGGTCTGATTCTGACGGTCTGGTTGCTTAATACTGATCCACAAGCAAATGGTGCCAGATCACTATTCCAGATATTTATTTTGTAAAGAAAAGAGTGGTTTTCACACTCCCTTGCTCCGGGCTCAAGCGAATGGCCGTGGGACATCGCTTGGACTTGATTTCCGAGATGGTTGCCAAGCCCAGTGAGGCGGTCCTAGTTCCTTAACTTCGTGTTAATCAGACTTCCGATGTGCAGTCTAGACCTAATACGAAGTTTCAAGTCATTCCCAAGAGTAGCCGGGTAATGAGTTTAGTTCTAAACTTTAGGGTAACCTAGAGTCAATGATTTTGCAAGTTTTGGGTCTTGCAGATCGTATTTAAAGCGATCCCAACGGATTTCATGGCTAATCGAGTTTTGCACTTAGTTAACTTTGTTAAATTTCTAAAGGATTTAATCCGAATTGATTTCTGGTCGAGGTGGTACTCGAGCCAAAGTACGGAAAGTTACGGGTCGTTACAAGCAACCCTACACTTTCATAACGTATCTGAGGACACTCTAAGATTGAAGTTGTTCCCTTTCTCTTTAAATGAGAAAGCCAAGTCTTGGCTTCACTCCTTGAGACCAAGAACGATTGGGACATGGGCTGAGATGACCCGGGAGTTCTTTAAAAAGTTCTTCCCAATTCATAACACTAACACCTTAAGGAGGACAATCATGAATTTCTCTCAGAAAGAGGAAGAGACCTTCTTCCAACGCTGGAAAAGATTCAATGATCTTCTAAATTCTTGTCCACATCATGGCTACGAAACTTGGCGGGTAAAAAGTTTTTTTTTTTTTTAATTAAATGATGAACTCACTTCACCCATGCGCCAATTCATAGAGATGATGTGCAATGTAGAGTTCATGAATAAGGATCTCAATGATGCGTGGGATTATTTCAATATACTTGCTGAAAATGCTTAGTCATGGGATACTTCATCTAAGCCCACTAATGCCAAACTGACTTAGTCTAGACAAAAGGGAGGAATGTACATCTTAAGGGATGATGACGATATAAATGCTGGGGTGGCTAATCTCACAAGAAAGGTCGAAGCCATAAAACTAAAGAAAGCATAAACGGTCAAACTCGACAAGACCGTTGATATTGTTTGTGGTATTTGTGTTAGTAACGTAGACTTGACACAGGATTGTCCCACAATTCCTACTTTCCAAGAGTTGTTACACGAACAATCCAATACTGCTAACAATTATTAAAGGCCGTTCAACACCCCAATCTCAAACACTTATAATTCTAGCCTGAGGAACCACCCATACATCAGTTTGAGAAATGGGTAAACAACCAATACAGAGAGAAATCCTCAAAGGGCCTTTCCTTCAAGCTTCGATCCATTAAATTAGAAAAGACCTCAGGAGGATACGATTCAGAAATTCATTCAAAATCAAGAACAATTTAACCAAAATATGTTACAAGCATTTCATGATATCAAAACATCCTTGGAAATGTTTGCATCGTCTATCCAAAGAATAGAGTCACAACTATCTGTTAGGGAAAAATGGACTCTTTCGGCCCAACCTCTATCTAACCCAAAATAACAATGTGAATTAAGTGACCCAAGCTCTTCGAACCACCATGTGGAGCAAGCTAACTCTATCACCACTCTTAGAAGTGGAAAAGTAATTGACAAGAACATCCCGATGAGGGCTGAGAGGCATATGGACTTGGAAGAATATGAGAGGAATGATGGACCTAGCAATGCCACACTTGAGAAAGAACAGGAAAAATAATATAAGCTAGTTGCACTGTTCCCTCAAAGGTTGATTTCATCAATACCTCTGTCAAACACTCAAGATATTTTGGAGGTGCTTAAACAGGTGAAAATCAATATCCATCTATTGGATGCCATCAAACAAATCCCGTCATATGCCAAGTTCATAAAAGACTTATGCAGGCCAAGAGACGACAAAACATTCAAAAGAAAATATTTTTGACAGAGAAAGTGAGTGCCATTCTCAAACAAGATGTGCTCCAGAAATACAAAGATCTTGATAGCCCAACCTCCCTTGTGTGATTGGGAATCACCGGATTGAACATGTACTACTTAATTTGGGGGCGAGTGTAAATCTGATTCCATACTTGGTTGACGAATAACTTGGTCTTGGTGAATTAAAACCCACAAGGACCATGCTTTAAATAGTTGATCGTTCGGTTCATATACTAAGAGGAATGATAGAGGATGTGTGTTTCAATTAGAAACGAAAGTATTTGATTTGGTGGATTATCTTATTCAATAATAACAAAGAAACAATGAAAAGACAATCATCACAAAGTATTTTATTCATTCTAAGTTCATTTACATCCTCATTTATCCCTTGATTCCAAAATAAAATGAATACAACTATAGAATGCAATAATAAAATAAATTCAAATATCAATTTCGGCAGCATTTTGGATCATAATGTAATCCTCTGATCGAAGAAGTCGTTGTACGGAAATGATATTATCTCGGTTGATCTTATAGACTTTGAGAACTTTGCTTCCTTTGCATGAATTAAGCTTTCTATGATGTCTTGAGACGATAATTCATCATCGGAGGTTTACTATCTACGCAATGGACCTGTTGCGCGGGTATTAAGTAAGTCTCTTTTGTTGGTTGCGCGAATACCTTGTTGGCAATAGGTACGCTTTATACCTTAATGAATTCTGAAGAAGTTATGATATTCAGATCACTCCCAAAGTCTTCGAATGAATGCAAATGAAGAGAACGGAGGAGTATTTATAGGCCTTCACATGTACGAACCCTACTATCCATGCAACACAACTTCATTGCGCGAGGTGGATCCCATTGCGTGGGCATTTCCATTGCAAGCCACACAATTGATCTTCATTTATTTTTCAATTGGATATCGCGTAACCAACATTAATTGATTTTCACTTCTTTCAAATTTCCTCTTTTTATTTTTTATGCTCCAACAGATGCCCCCTTGATCCTTCATTTGATCTTCTCCTTTTAGATGAATTGGAGGACAATCGTGTTTTAAAACAACTTCTCGTACTCTCCTTGCACGCAATAGATTTTTGTTGCGTTATCGGGTCCGCGCAATGGACCCCGGTCTAGACCCTTCTATATAAATGGGACTCGGCCTTCATTCCCATCATCCATTCCTTCAGAGAGAACTTCCTTCTGCACGCAATACTCTTTCCGTGCAACGACTCCGTCGCACAACAACTTCTTACTCACAACGAACCCTTTCACGTAATAGGAACTTTCGCGCAACGAGTTTCCCGTGCAGCAACTCTATTTTTCGCAGAATTTTCTAAGTACTCAGACTTTGCCAAATTCTCTTCTAGTCTTCAATGGCTCATTCCGAAAGAAAGCGTTCTTCTCTAAGAAAATGATCCACCCCTTCCAATCGTTCTTAATCTTCGAACCCTACACCTCTTTTGGAAGACCATCCCCAGAAAAGGGCTCGAACGAACAACGAGCAGTCTTCTCTCTTCAAGGAGTCGATCCTTCCAGTCGTCAATTTCTCTGATCACATTCTTCTCCTTACTAGCCCGATTTGCAACGCGATAGTGATGGATGAGATTGAACAACTGCCAAGAGAAGGCCATGAGTCTGATTGGGAGACCTGGCTAAAATCGACGGCGAATTTCTGCACAGACAACACTCGTCCTACTACTGTCGAATCTTCTCCCCCACCCACTTTCTCGAAGAATAAGAAGTAGAAGAGTAAAGATGAAATTCTACAAGAAAAGATAAAGGAACACAGTAAGAAACACTATCAAAATGTATGGGATAGCGTAAGATTTCAAGAGGATGTAATAAAGTTTATGAATCCTCATAAGGATGAGACAGTCACTATTCTGATGAATCTTTATCGCCATCTCTCTATGATATAGAGTGAACCTTCATATCATATGACACAGAATCAGTTTCTTTTTACCGCAAACTGGGTCATTAAATAACCGAGGATTCTAAAAGGTTTCCTCATGGAAAGAGGGCTTCAACAGAAGACAGGGCATATATTGTATATGAGGTTCCTCATTCCTTGTTATAAACCCCATTATCTGTACCCCACTCACTACTTCGAAACTGTTCAGCAACGTTTCCATAATAGAGATTCCTTATGGGTAAATGATGAATTCAGGACATGTGGGTTTCTTCCCCATCGGTAATATTATAGTTCATGGGCCAAGGCTATTCTTGACAAGTATACGCAAACACTTGCCGACATCAATCTGTATATTGTCATAGAAGCGACTTCGTACTTCTTTCATAAGGATACAATGATATATAAAGGATTCCTGAAGTATTGGTATTCCGCAACAAATTCCTTTCATCTGCCAATCGGTGAAGGAAGCATTACTCTCTGGGATCTTCATCGCATGGCAGGCTTCCCTATCAAAGGATCCTTCCTTGATGAATTTGTCCATACAAATGAAGAATTTGCCTATTTTGATCCTGAGAGGACTGCCTTGATTTCGGTTTCAACCATAGAACTAGTTCGGGAGATGTTCAGATTCACTGATATTCGAAAGATTTCTCCATTTCAATGGCTTGCGCATTTTACGAGACATTTACGGTATATTTTTCTTACGCATTCTTTCTTTTCTTTCAGCTTCTCGGGCAACCATTCTCTAGACTTAGAATCTCTCTGTCAGAAGATAAGAGGTCCAACAAATTATAGTCCTGAGATTGAATTGGCCGCTTTCCTCGCCTATTGGCTCAGCTCGGTGATGCTACTGAGTTCCAAATGGGCAGATGCCATTCGCCTTACTTTATTTATAACTGCTAGGGTAATGGACGAGGGAAAAAGATATTCACTGGCTCCCCCCATTCTCTGTTCACTCTATAGAGAATTCAGATATGTTGCAATGCATTACTTAAGTCTGGCAATAGGGGCTTCCTCTTCATATACTCCATGGCATTATTTCTCTGGTTGATTGGGTGTATACTTTCTATGGACATATGGCAATCCAGAGAAAGCTTACATCAATCCAGAGCGTCTTCCCTTATGCTACTATTAGAAGCACAAGATGGCGAAGAAAACTTATGATTGAATTGTTGACAAGATCGAAAGTATGAAGTCCATTGACTTCTTCCAATTCTCGCTATCTCATCAGGCTGAAGATAAGGGCATTATTGGGGCATCAAAATGATGATGATCAAAGTACTATGAAGAAAATCAAGTGGAAAGAAAATTCATGAAACACTTGTGTTGCGTGTGACCGCGTAAAGGACATTGGTTGCGCGGGTCTGTGAAACACTAAGAAAGATAGGATATTGGCTACACCAGTTTGCGTAACACCGTTCCGATTGCAAAGGTTTGGTGACTTGAAGTATTGAGCAAGGTGGGCCCCATGGCACAGAGATCGAGGGTTTGCACGTGTGAAGGCCTATAAATACCCCACTACCCTTCTCATTTGCACACAACAAGAGAGATCAGAGCTCCCGAGAAGATGATCTCCGAAGGTACTTTGAAGAAGAAGAAGAAGAAGAATGAACGAATGAATTTTATCCATTGCGCTGGACCACGCAACAACACGTTGTTGCGCTAGCCCGGCCAACGACATGTTGTTTCGTGGGGATTGATACAAAAGGGCACATATGCTGTCAAAATTCTGGAATTGCTTCAAGTGCACAAGCATTTTCTACCGTTCAATGCTCCTAAGCATAAAGAAGGCTTATATTCTAGATGAATTGAAGGAGAGGATGAAAGATATTCAAATTCACACACTACTTCTATTACTGAGATGAATACATCACAAAATGAAATGCTGCTGGAATTGATATCCGAACTTATTTAATATTTTTATTTTGTATACTTTATCTTAGAATCAAGGGATGAGAGGATGTAAATAAATTTAGGATAAATGAAATCCGTTCTCTCTATCTTTTCTTTGTTATTATCAAATAAGATAGTCCCCAAACCAAATACATTCGTTTCTTCTCGAAACAAAATGGTGACTCTGCTAGGGAATCTTATTATCTTATTGATATTAACTTAGAAGTCATTTAGAGAATTTCGTCATTGTTTGGCATCATATCAATGCCAAAATGGTGACTCTCAACGGGAACATCCTCCCCTTCATTTTAAAGATAAAGTATAAACTTGCTTAAATACTAACTTGCAAATGTCTTGTATTCTCTGATAGAATTGAATTCATTCAAACTGCAATGATAACCTTCATGACTAAGACAATATTCTATTTTGTATCGACCGGGTTCATAATAGAATATGCTCGCGATCAGTCTTCGAGCCAAAAGAATCAACTAACTCCAAACTAACCGATTTTGGCTAAACGTGACGTTTTACAAGCTACAACTGGAGTGATATCCATATCACCACTTGTATAAGATGATGGCGATGAATGGGTCATTGTTTCCCATCGAAGATCGAGAACTCAATCTCGTCCAGCTGCCAAATCAACCCCGCCACGAATGATTAAAGGACCAATAACACGAAACGCCACAAAAAGAAATCCTGTGCTCGTTCCACCTGTAACACCTTGAACTTTTCAATATTTGAGTATTGAAAGTTCTCAAGTGTTACCTTAAAATTTAACTTATTATGTACATGTGTATGATACCAATCTAGCTATCCTAACCTTACATCCATTCTCCAACACGAATCTGACTATTAGGAATAATCTCCATTCATAGATCAAGCCATTTGACCATTGATTTTGAGATAGGATCATCATATACCCAAGTATTCTCACTTGTACATCATAACCAACTATTCAGTCAACTATTCACCGCTAAGTAAAGATATATGACTGTCAACTCTGAGTTTGGACCACCTAATCATACTAAACTAGCTACTTGATCTCAACATCCACTCGTACACATATCAAATTGAGATTCTAATCCATTTATCTTGTTCACCACCTATGAATATGATTAACCCACCATCAAAACTACAATATGAGAAACGTATATATGTGAACAAGTCATTTGAATCTAATGGTATACATGTTCTACCTCTCGATCACTCCAAAAACTCACTTGTGATCATCTATCCACAAAACTGAGCGTACACCCACTTACATACATGATCAGAGTACTAACCATCAAGTTTTTATATTTTTAACATGTCATCTAACCATCCATTATGTTGGTTGATATATGTGCATTTCCTTAATTACTTTGGTGAATAATTCCTTATTCATAATGATTTAGATATAAGTTATTTTATAAGACTACTTAGAAACATGCCTACAACAATGTAGAACTATTAGATTTCCCAAAACTCTCATATCAGCAATAATCATGAAAATGCCATTAACCTAGATCCCTGAATTCTAGATCACATTGTTCCTACAATCTGTTTGATGTGAAATTTTATTCCATATCTATGTACTATAAATTAACCATACATGTCAAATTTTGGCCCTTCGATAATTGTGAAACTGACCCAATTGATAAATTAACCCCTTAGCCGTTGATTTTGGTGTCCATCGAGTGAAGAAACCTCATGGGTAGTCGTAGTAGGATATTTCCCTTCATATGAACGACTTAGATTGCCCATTATATAGACCAAGTGTAAAATATGAAGACCCCACTTTGGTAGGTTTTTCCTTAGGCACGAAGTTATCTTGTTAAGGCCTACTAACTCCTCATAAATCTGGATCTTCCGATTTAACCACTTCCTTCCGTCCATTGCAACTCAAATTTGGACCACACTCTGGTCTCATATGACTATGAGGTTATACAAAATTTAGGCCCCGATCTATGATCCTACACTGTTGAAGCCAATTCCTTCATTTTGGTAGAAAAGTTGAAATTTTAGATTTACGATTTTTCCACCATCGATCAACTACCAAATTTTGTCCAACCGTTTACCTATCCTGACTACACATTTTCTCCAACATTGGGCCCTGATCATTAAGTATGGACCGTTAATTGACATTAAGTTTATTTTGACACCCATTAGGAGAATTTTCAAGATAGGCCAATCTAAATTTCGGATAACCAAGAAAATCATATTCCCTAACTCTATTCGACGACCCTGACACAATGGACGAATTAGATTTAAAGAAAGATCGCTAGAAAATGGAAAATTGGAGAAACCCAATTCAAGTAGGATGTGAACACACCCCACTCACACGCCCACTCCTTTTAAAAGGGCACTCACACGCCCAAGGAGAAAGAGAAAGAGAGAGAAAGAGAGAAAGAAAAAAAAAGAAAGAGAAAGCGAAAGAGAAAGAGAAGGAGAAGCTTAAATGCCATCTTCCTTCTTCATACGTATGGTGTCTCCCTCTTGTTCAAGCGATGTCGTGATTCATGTGGAAGCTTTTCATGTAGAAGCTTTCTTACATGGATATCTACCTAAGGTTTTGATCTAAGGCTAAGGGAAGGGATTCCTTTAAGATTACAATAATATAATTTGATATGCTTTATCTTCCATTTTCATATTATACTTTCATGTTACTATGGCTCTCTCTGCAATTGTTAATTTACCACCAATAATTATTTATCCTTTGAGAATTATAGTTAAGGCATGATTTTATTTATGTGTGATCTTTATTAATTTATGTGGGGCAATGAATACAAACCTTGCTCATGCCTTTACCAATTTTGTTGAGTTAGCCCTTGCTACTCTTCTCTTTGTTAAGTTACCCATTGCTACTCTCCTCTTTTGTTGAGTTAGCCATTGCTATTCTTCTCTTTTGTTAAGTTAGCTTAATGCTACTCTTCTCCTTTATTATATTAGCCTTGTGTTACCTCCCTTTAAGGCTTGGGCATGTGTCTTGGATTTCCAAAACTCCCATTATTCAATCTATTTCTTTATCGATGCAAGTGATGTGTTAAAGGTCTCACAACTAGTGATTCGAATATTTATTATGGACGTAATGTATTACAGGTTGCAGCCCTCTTGGTCGACACGTAATTCCATGGATTGGCTGGCGTGATGCACAATCGATGTAAGTAAATCGTCATGCATGTTACATCACTTCTCGAGATTGGATGTTGCAAATAGTCACTCCATGAACACATCGTGTTACGTAAATCCCCCAATCGTATTGTTGTGTTGCCTTGAGATGTTCACATAAATCCACGTTGATGTTGGACACGCTGGCAAATCTCCGTAGTGTAAGAATGCGGGGCGAGTTAGATATTTTGAACTACTTTCCACATTGTGATAATGATCACTACGTATGATGAGCCGCATACACTTTGCTAGGCATGCATTCATATATATTCGTTGCGCATGCTGATACCTCTCGTAGTGGTGGAGTACGAGACATATCAGAACCCTTACATTACTTTTATGAATCTCTTGAATTATTTTAATCTTAAACGATAACCACAACTAAGAGTAGGGCATTGACCCTCTCCAACTATATAGATGATGCAGGTGATGTACATATTAAAGACCTAGAGGACCATCTTCCTATGAAAGATTATACTGAATGAATAAGAAGATAGTTTAATGATTTAGTTTTATATTTATGCTGCGAACTCGATAATGTAATAAGCTCTCATTAAGAGGGCATTGGATAATTTGTTGAATTCTTTTACTTTGATGAAATAATAAATACAGTCAATTTTATTCTCGTGAATGGTTACCTTCATGAATGTAACTGGATGTGATCTAAATGAAAAAAAGGGTGCGATTTTTAAAGCATCCAATTTATATATTATTAGCACCTAGTTTTCTCGAACACGAGTATAAACTCTGGCCGTGAAATTTTGGGATGTTACACCACCGACATTGTATCTTGGGAAGTCCCCTTGTTGTCGCAAGATTTTTCGACCCTCCCAGCTGCAAATGTCTGGTTAACAAGGAATGAAAAAGTCAAGTCACCTGTATAAGATGTATCATCCCCTGCATCTCTACACATAACACCTCCGTAGACCATGTCACGATTAATCGAATCATATGGTAGTATCAAAGAGCCTTGTGAGAATCCTCCCTTATCAAGCCCTCTTATGCCGATGTACTCTTGTCCTACCGCGACAACAGCTTTGTCAGGGAGTGGAGAGACTGCCATATACATGGAAGGAACAAGTCAGAAACCATTACCGACTGTCGATGAGCATATGACGGAGATGACACGAGTACAAAGAACACTGATGGAAGAATGTAGGAGTCTTTGAGAAGACTTAACTACTCTCGCACATAATGTGGCTCAAATCGTAGCCCCTCTTATGATGACCGCTATGAACAAACATGAACAACAACCCGAAGGCTCACAACCACCAAGAGTAGGATCACATGGATCCGCTCCTGCAGAAAGATCAATAACACAAGAAGAAGTACGACAGATAGTCACAGAGGTCGTCAGGACTGAAAGAGAATGTGAGCATACCGGAAGATTCTGTTACAAGACACCATATTGACGAGAAGTGGAACCAGCTAACTTCAAGCATCTGAACTTTCAGAAGTCTAATGGAGATGGATCTTTGGAAGAACATCTCATGCAATTTATCACAACAATGGGTAATTTCTCTATTGTTCCATAGTACTGCTTGCGACTATTCGGCTCTTCTTTGATAGGGAAAGCATTCCAGTGGTACTCTAATATGACATTGGAATCAATACAAACCTGGGAGCAAATGCAAGACATGTTTATGTCAAATTTCTTCTCTTCAGATCGTGACGTTAGTATTACAGAATTGGCTTCTGTGAAGCAGAAAGAAAATGAACCTATGGAAAAATTCATCGATAGGTGGAAGACTCTGGGGGCATCGTGCTGGCAGTTACCTGAAGAAAGAGAGCAGGTAAAAATGTGACTAAATTCTATGGAAACAAGGATCGCGTTCGGACTCACAAGTGCCAACATAAAGACTTCTGAGACCTCACTACAAAGGCACGTGGACTAGAATTAATGGCTACGAAAATGCCATCATTTCAAAATGAAACAAGAAGAAGAGGACCAAATAGATTGATGGTAAACATCATCAATCGGGAAAAGAAAAGAGGTACTTACACAATGGATGAGAAACGGAAAGAAGAGAAGATCCAAACCGTTACAAAGGTCGTGTAAATGATAAACGACCTCGATTATATAACTCTCAGAAAAAATATGCTTTCAAAAAGGAAGATGTTTTGCCAATGATGGAGCAACTATTAATTGTTGGAACCATGAGTTACCCCACCCAAACGTCCAGAGGAATATAAGATGACAAAAGATAAGAATTAGTGCCGTTATCATCGTTTCCTGGGGCATCCCACAGAAGATTGCTTCACACTAAAGGATATATTGTAGAAAATGATAAAACAGGGTGAGATAGTAATGAAGAAAGGCAAAGAGTGAGACAGAAAAGTAACTATAAATATGACGTTCGCAAGAGATGTGAATTGTACATATCCAATTCATTATAACCGAGACATGACTGTCGTTGAACCGTCAAAATCAGCTGAATCCCTGTTAAAAAGTGAACCTAAGAAAATAATGGTAGCCATTACTTTACAGAAGAAAGATTTTACAGTGACACAAGTGAAGGTATCAAGAATGTTACATGGAGAAAATTCTTCATGCAATAAAGAAAGTCGAAAGGAAAAGCAAAAGCCAATCATTTCAATAAAGACACCCATCATAGATTCATCAAGGATTTAGAAAGGTAAAGGGAAAACCATCGTAATAAGAGAACCGCCACTTGCAATACTTCATGCAGTGAATTTCGTTACAAATCCTCGTTGTAATTCACAATTTCCTGGGTCATCCTCCGAAGAAATCAATCTAAACGACTTAGATTTTGTTTGTCAACAGGAAAATGAACCAATCAAAGAATTCACGAGTCGATGGAGAATCTTGGGGGCATCATGCCCACAACTTACAGAGGAAGAAGAACGAGTTAAATTATGTGTGAAATGCATGAAACCAGAGGTTGCATTTAGCCTTATTGGCCCAAATATATAGACTTTTCAAGACTTGGCCATAAAGGCTTGCAACTTAAAAAGGGTCAGTGCGAAAGTGTTCAATTCCCATATGAGGCCATTATTCCAAAATTCTAAAGGAACATCAACCAACGCCTCTAGCAAAGAAGAAAAGAAAGAAGATTATCAGAATAAAGAAAGAAACAACGACAAAGAAAGCTGGAAAGGTCAAACAATAATATATGAAAAACGCAGACAATGTAAGATCCGAAAGAAATGGATATTCACAAAAGAGGATATACTTCCTATGATGAATCAACTGTTGGCTACAGGAGAAATTAAGTTACCCCAGTCAAAGTACCATAAAGAAACAAAGAAGAGGAAAGCAAAAGGATATTGTCATTATTATCGTATGTTCAGGCATCATATTGAAAATTGCAATGTCATCAAAGATATACTCCAAAGGATGATCGACAATGGTGAAATCGTTATGGAAGAATATGATAGAAAGAGAAGAATAACAAGTTAATATAATCAACATTGTATCAGCGACTCCTCAAGAAATAAGACGTGATCCTAGTAACGACATGATCCATCATGGTGATGTGCAAGGAAAAGCAAATGGTTATACAATAATGTAATATGACAAGCAATATTTCGGTCATACATCTTCATGAACCTTCATTCTCTAGTGAAGTAAGAATGAAGAATGATCAATGAATAAAGAAACTAGATAAAGATGCAAAATTTGAATATTCTTCCATACATATGTGCGAAATTCTCAATCTACCTAATCCTGAAAAAGGTAAATTTCATGAGATGATAATTGTCGATTTCAATTTTTGCAAGTCATCACATGGGCCAGAATCATTATCACAATTAAGTTATTATATATTGACACTCAAACACGGGATTATTATTGCAATTGAATTATCTCTGCGGCCTTCAAAAGTATCTTCAAAATTATATAATCTGAAAAGGCTATTGTAAAACTATTTCTGACCCTTGGCCGGTTATCTGCAAGATTTTTGAAGCAACAACTATATCCAGATTATCGGCAATTATCAGGCTTATAATGTCAATCAAGACACGAAGAGATTCAACATATATTCTTCAAGAAAGATAATATACTGCTATTTTTTAAGGTCACTTACAAGACTAGGGCCAAGTTTAAATCCTAAATGAAACAATCAGTATATTATCATTGAAGATTATATCGATAAGACTTATCAAGTTATGAATCAAAATGAACAAGGCATCGGAATACCTGCAGATATTCATTTTATCAAATTATTGTTCTCGAAAGGTAAAATAATTTTGATTGTGAAGATTTTCAAAGAAAATCTCACCCAATCAGGGGGGGGGGGGGAGGGATCATGTAACAATTATACATTACCATAGTAGCGGCCCAAAGCCCTAGAAAGTTGCAAATTATGTTCAACAAATGATGATTACAAAGGAATAAATATATAAGCATCATCTATATTGTTACTCGACAGATAATATTATCAGTTTTTATTAAACTATAATTAACATTGAATGCTTACAAGTTGATATTGATATCAATTTTTTTACTAATTCGTCTTATTCACTAATTCATCTTAAGTGACAGTGTCAAGCTCGATCGCAGAGCTCCATCATAAATCCCCATCGAAGCTCCATCGTAAAAGAAATTATAAAAAATACACATTTGAAGAAGATGATATACTTCCCATGATGAATCGATTGTTGTTCTCTAAAAAAAATAATAATAAATAAATAAATTTAACTGCCATGGCCGAAATGCCCAAGGGAAATGAGAAAAATAAGAGAAAATGATTACTGTTATTATCATCGCTTTCTTGGGCATCGAACTGAAAATTGCCTAATCGTAAAAAAATCTTCTACAAAAAAGATCGATAATGGTGATTTTGTATGAGATCAGTCGTGTCAGATCGCACTCGATTCTATAAAAAGTTGCTGAAGCAGCCCCCTGTATTAGCAACTCCTATGAAAGAAAAACCCCTCATTTGTATATTTCTGCGATGGGATATTCTTTGAGAGCTCTATTGGCGCAAATGGATGACCAAGGAAAGGAAATCACGCTTTATTATCTAAGCCAGACTCTAATAGGAGCAGAATGCAATTATTCTCCCATTAAGAAAATACAATCTCTTATCAGCCAGCAAAAGTGGTGAAAAGATAAGCAGTGACAGACTTTTTAGCAGCTCGTCCTATTGCAGATAGTGAAATAATCACTGATGATTTCCAGAATGAACAGAACTTCAGGATCAGTTGCTGGTATGATATTTATAAGCTCCCAGGGCGATCTACTACCATATTCCTGCATGTTAGGTATGACATGTACCAATAATGAGGCCGAATACAAAGCTCTCATTATAGGAATGGAAATAGCGCAAGAAATGAAAATAAAAGAACTGAAGATATTCGGTGACTCTAAATTGGTGATAAATCAGTTGATGACAGAATTCGAGATAAGGAAGCAAGAACTCCTGCCATACTGTCGGTGAGCACAAAAATGGTTTGAACAATTCCATAACGTCGAAATCAGGCATATGCCATGATGCGAGAATGCAAGAGTAGACGATTTAGCTAGCCTAGCTGCAGCTTTATCTTGTCCTGATCGGAGTCCTCTTCAGGTAACAATCGAAGAAAGTAGGTTCTTACCATCACCCGAAATCGTCGATGAAAATGCTAAAGCACTTCCTGTATCATGTTTAGAGATCACTGTAGACGATTGGTGCCAGGCATTTGTCAATTATCTCAAATATGATATCTTGCTGGAAGATCCATCACAGAAACTACAGATTAAGTAGAGATCGAAAAGATTCATCATATGCAACAAAGTGCTATATAGAAGATCCTATAATGGAATGTTGTTATGATGATTGGATACTGAGGAAGCAAGTCGGATATTACAAGAAGCTCATTAAGGAGAATGTGGAGCTCATCAGGCTAGTCGGAACTTATTTCATCGAATACATTGAATGGGATATTATTGGCCCACAACCTTCAAAAACACGATCTCTTCTGCCAAACAATGTCATGAATGCCAAGTACATGGCGATGTCATACATGTTCCTCCTGAAGATCTACACCAATTAGTAGCTTCCTGGCCTTTTGTAGCATGAGGGCTTGATGTTATCGGTCCAATCAATCCGCCTTCGTCTAAAGGATGACAGTAATTCTGATAGTAACAGAATATTTCTCCAAATAGACCGAAGCAATCGTGCTGCGGAATGTGAAAGAGAAGGATGTCATAAATTTTGTGCGACATGCGATAATATATCACCATGGCATTCCGAAAAAGTTCATAACAGATAATGGTACTCCTTCAAAGAACAGGGGTATGGAAAAAACTATGCTAGAAATTTGGCATCCAACATTCGTTCTCGACGCCTTATTATCCACCGGCCAATGGATTGGCTGAAGCCTTTAATAAGATGATTGTGAAAATATTGAAGAAAATTGTCAGGAGAAATAAATGTGATTGAGATGAAAAACTGCAAGAAGCTACATGGGCGTATCAAACCACTCATCGTACCGCAACAAAAGCTACGCTGTATTCACTGGTTTATGGTGGCGAGGCTGTCATTCCCATCGAAACGCAAGTTGCGTCGCTAAGGGTAATAGTACACCAATCAAATACAGATGACGAAAATGCCAAAATTAGGCTAATTGAGTTGGATATGCTTAATAAAAAGTGGCTAGCAACCCAATAGTGATTAGAACTATATCAGTGGTCACTCGTAAGATAGGGGACAAGTTCGACCCTAAATGGGATGGTTCATATATAATAACAGAAGTAAACTCAAATGGAGTATATCAAGTTGTGGATCAGAATGGATGAGGCATCGGTATATTCGTCAATGCCCACTTTATCCAAAAGTATCATCCCTAAAGATCGCTAAGGTTTTGATTCTGAAGATAATCAGAATAATCTGTCCAAATCAAAAGGGGGCACGATAAGCAGAATGATGAAAAGGCCTTAAAAAGCAACGCTGTGTATTCTCCTCCATATATATAAGCAAATACTGAAACATATTAAGTCAAGTGTAACAAATATTATCTCCATGAAAATATCGCTGATTATCTCCATGAAAATATCGCTGATTATCTCCATGAAAATATCACTGATTATCAAATGCTGATGACTATCTCCGAGATCGATATAATCACCAATTATCACCAAACGTCGCCGGTTATCACCAAATTGAAAATATCACCAATCTTATCGTCATCGTTAATCACTGATTAGTGTTACATAAGTCATTATCATCAGATTGATATTATCTCCAAGCTGATTCACTACTTTAACCATAAATACTATCAGAAACATTACCAACAATGGCGATGTATCATTTACGGTAGCGGAGTGCGCCTATATGGCCAACCATGCATAAGTCCTATGACAGCGATGACGATTTATCATTTACGGCAGCAAAGTGTTGTTCACAACCCCAAGTGTAGGGTTGGGATGTAGTAATAATCTCAGTGAGACCGAGGTCGAATCTGTAAGTGTTATGTTTTCTAGCTCCTATGATTGTCAAATTTTGTAGTGCCAAAACCTCTTGGAATCTGTGTCTTGTGTAGCTCATTTACATATTCAAGATCATGCATCTCATGTACTTGAACAAAGGTCTTTACCTCAAGAAATTCAAATGCAAGATCAAGAGATATACAAGTTTTAGTTCAAGTTCAACATCAAGTGTTAGTTCAATCTTTCAAGCTTCAATAGTTAAAGGTTTCAAAGCTTCATCCATGTCAAGACAAAGTTCTTTACTTTGGTACTTAAAGCTCAAGATGAAATACAAGTTAAGTATCTCAAGCTCAATCTTCAAAGCATTTTAAATTCAAGCTTCAAAGAGTTACAAGTTTAAGCTTCAACACACTTCAAGATGTCAAGCTTCATGTATGTCAAGAATAACTATCAACCGAAGCAAAAGAAGATTCAATGTTCATATATCGCTTATAAGATATGAATGAACCTAGATTGACCATAGGTTAGGTCATATTGATTACATACTTTAATTGGGTCACTTTATAAGTGTATAAGCTATTTCTCGATTAGTCTTAGCCGATGTTCGACTAGTCTTAGTACTGGCTCGACCAGTCCAAGATTTTCTGCTTATTTTCAAGATTTTTTGTTAGATCTTCGACCAGTCTTGGAGACTGCTCAACCAATCGAGCAGCCTTGACTCAAAGTCCAACAACTAAAATGTGTCCCATACGACCAGCCGAGAGCTGAGTTCGACCGGTCATGCGGGCCACTCGACCAGTCATGGAACGGTTTTATCTTATCGCGCCAGAAATTTTAAAAGTTTGTTTGTCCTTCGACCAGTCGAGCTGTCCTCTGGGCCAGTCGAGTGAGCAGTTTCTGCACTCATAAATAGATCACGATCTTCAAAGTTTTGTATCGAATTCAAGTAAAATCAAGACACCACTCTGAGAGATAGGTTTGTGATATTCTTAAGCTATTTAATGCTCATTTAATATTCTCTTTAATTAGCTTTTTGTATTTGATTTTGTGATTCTATATTCCAATCATATTTTGAAGAAGAGATTTTTTTTCCCCTTTCTTGAAATCAAAATCAAATCAAGCAAGCCTAAGGTGATTTAATCTAAAAAATCATTTATAACTTAGAACCATTTCATAAGTGAGTGTAGACATTGAATATCTATGTTGAACATCTACTTCGAATCAGTTCTACCGGGCTTCATCGAAGGAAAATATCTAGATAAGTATTTTACAGTTTTGTAAATCTCTTTCTTTTGGTTTCTTTGAGTTTGTGCCAGAAAAATCTCTTTCTTTTGGTTTGTCTGAGGTGATCCAAAAAACTCAGAGTGTGGGATTTTTTGAATTGTGTAAACCCACTTAAAAGATACAATTGTGAAGGTTTTAGGTGAACCTTGAAAAACCTAATTTATAGTGAATGCTAATATCCACTGTGTGAGGATATTAGGAGTGGAGTAGTTGTGTGGCTGTTTTTCTAAACAGTTGGTGTACACACAAGCGAACCACTATAATTTCTGGTTTTGTGGTGATTGATTGATTGTGACATTATGTGAATGTTGTAATTTTCTTTTATGTAATTGTAGAAGAATGTTGTAATTTCTTTTTATGCAAGTGTGGGAATGTTATAATAGCTTAATTTAATTCTTTGCTATTTATTTATTTATTTATTCCTCTGTATCAGTTTGAGATTTTGATACACAGACCTTTCTAGGAATCAGGTTCTCCTACCATAAACTATTGATTTTTGGTGTAAGTGTCATGCCCCAAACTCAGAAACCGGGCTTACAAAATTCTCGATCGCCAAATCCGGTACCGACTGCCTCCGTAGTACCCCATTCTCGGCACCTAACATCCATACGCTAGATTCTAATCCTAGGATCCTACAAGGAGGATTATTTTTTTTTAATATACATTTAACTCGTATTAAGCATAACCACAAGTATACCCAAATCACAAAGGCAACATCATCATCACATATCCATTAATATAAACATTTGCATACAATTCTGTAAGGAAAATACAATTATCGAAGTCAAAGCTCCAGAAGACAGCTGCACGCTCCATGCTCGACGCTACTGCAACTTAACGCCACCTGCACTCATCTATCGTGCATAAGCTTATAGAAAGCTTAGTAGGTGGTGAAAGTCTGTGCACAAGATAAGTGCCGAGTATACAATACAATGCCATAAATCATACAATATCAAAATAGGCAGAAATACTGACAAGATCATGAATTATACGATATCAGAGTAAGCAGAAATATACTGATAAGTCCATGAGTACATCAGCCGTACCAAGTCTATGCGATGCAAGGCATGAATGCTAACAGCCATATCACTGCAGAAACATGGCAACCCAAAATGCTAAATGCTGCGGATGTAATGTAATATGCAATGTGAATGAAATGAACAAGCTAGCGTGAATTCGGGATGATAGTACATAGTATCGTAGGCTATGGGGTCCATCATAAGCGACTTCTATCCAAACCAGTCCCATACCTAAATTTGGATAGTTAGACTCAATGTGGTAAACTCCTGATCTCAGGTTAGACGCACGCCCCGACCAAAATCTTGGCCATTGCGAAGGCACACGTAACAAATAGTTGCGCACCACCAGCCCGAGTGGATAGTGAATGAATGAATGAATAATGAGTATGCAACTCCTGCCCAACAAGTCCACATATCAGTACTGTTTATCTATGGGATCATCACCGTGGTCTAGTACACTCTACATGCAAATCACCGTCACTGACACGCGACCATGCAAGTGGAAGAAACCTCACTATTCGCCTGGCCAGTAGTCAGCCAATATCTACCCAGCACGTCGATAGCGGACCCATTCACAAGCTGGTCAAACTCAGCCTAGCTATGCCCCGTAACCTCGGGCAGGTAAGGCCACACCTCCTCCCAACTGACCACGACACAGTGGGAGACGTGGCCTCCAGGTATTCGGCACTCGGGTGCTCATGTATCCACTCGATCTCGACGTTGGGGCGTTCTCTGGTACCAAGAGAGTTTAGGGATTTTCACCCAGGGCCATCTATGGCAGCCCAATGCTAGAACAAATTTTTGGTGTCTCGTCTGACCATCCACGATATGCCTGTGGAGGCTACCGTCCTGATGTCTATAGGGCACACAATACAAGATGCATGAGTCATACAATCCAGTCATGCATCAATCCTGTGCATACCGTGTGCTCTTGTAAGATAACCTCTGCCTATCAGGGAATCTCATAACAATCTGCCTAATGTCATATGCAATGGTCAACCGCATCTCATAACAAACATGCAGATGATGCATATGAGTATGCATCATGATGCTATGCAGTCACATACTCATAATCGGTATCGATAACCGACATCAACAATCGACCTCAACAATGTGGACATTTAACCAACATTTCCCACATGACATGGCCCTCATAGAGCCAACATACAGTGGACCATGGCCCCACACGAGGGCCAATTATATAACACCATGGGCATCACTCAAGAACTTAATACACATGACGATGGGCTTTTCACATGGGCGTAACATACATAACAATGGGCTCCATCGCCTAGCCCTCAAATGCATCACAATGGGCCTCATCACATAGGCTTCATATACATCACATTGGGCCTTAAACACAGGCTGAATACACATCACAATGGGCCTCAAATATAGGCCACATATTCATCACACAGGTTGAATACACATCACAATGGGCCTCAACTACGAGTCGCATATACATCACATTGATCTCGACAATCGGCCTCGCCAATCGAAATCAATCTCGACAATCGAAATCGACCTCAACAATCGGAATCGGCCTATACAATTGGCCTCGACAAATCGGAATCAGCATATACAACCGGCTTCGACAAATCAAAATCGGCCTCGATAGTCGGCCTCGTTAATTGGAATTGGCCTATACAATCAGTCATGATAATCAGCCTCGATCACTAATTGGCAATTAACCACGATGATCAGAATCGATTGATAATTGGCCTCGTTGATTGGAATCGACAATTAACATCGATGAAAATGGCTTAACAAGGCCTAAGGAATTGTCACAATGTAGACATTTAACCATCATTGCCCATCAACATGGACATTCAACCAACATTGCTCCCAAGGAGTGGCCCACATAGGGCTGAACATAAGTGGGCCCACGGCCTCATACAAGGGTCTAATATACATCACAATGGGCCGAATACACGGGCCTAATATACATCACCATGGACCATGACCCATGGTCTTCAAATACATCATAATGGGCTACGATCCATGGGCTTCAATATACATCAAGTGGACCACATTAATGGGTCTCATATACATGACAGGTGGGCCCTGCACATGGACCTCAAACACACAACATGCGGGCCCTACATATGGGTCTCATATACATCAAATGGGCCACGTACCTGGGCCTCGAATACATCAAGTGGGCCACACATCATGGGCCTAATACATATCACAATGAGCCGCACGATAAGGGCCTAACACACATCATAATGGGTCTCACATAAAAGTCTAATGTACACCATAATGGGCCTTACTTAAGGGCCATATATACATCATGTCTAGACTCACTCATGGGCCTCGAATACATCATAATGGGCCTTGCCCATAGGCCATGAATACGTTGCAATGGGCCTTGCCCATGGGCCTCGAATACATCACATTGGGCCTCAAATACATCACATTGGCCTTACCCATGGGCCTCAGACTCAAGTAGGTGGGGCCTATCACTTGGGCCTCAAATATGCATCACGATGGCCCTCATGGATGAGCCGCACCAATGGGCCTTAAGTGGGCTTGGATCACACTAAAAATCATTGCAATGGTTGTAGGTATAAAATGTGTACCACTGTACACTGTCATTCCATGGGGCACGTGGCCCACTAATGATGATCAGCACTGTCTAAACATTAGACAGCATCGTCCAGATATGTGGACAATGTGGATTACAAAACTTACATCACGGTGGGTCTTTCAATAGATGGATGATGTGGATGGCATAGACAAAACACTTTCATCATGGTGGGCCATCCCACTAGTGCACGTGCTGATAGTGTGGATGAAACAGAGCTCACAAGGGTCCCACTGTCACACGTGTCACACATGTGTACAACGCATAACACAAGGTGGGGTCCCACGTCAATTGGATGGACGGTGTACCAAATGATCAGGCCCACAGAACTTACAACATCAATACAGATGGATGGCACTGATATAGAATACATGCAGCAAGGTGGCCCCACCGTACACGTGCAACATGTGTGGGTGGGCCCCACACGTGTTAAAAGGATAGATGGCTATGGATATATCATATTACCTCAAGGTGGGATCCACTGTCCACGTGGCTGGACGGTGTAGATCTCACATACCTTGTGGTGGACCACAAGACATGCTGACATCGTACATCAGCTATTAGCTGGTGTGAGGCTCTTCAGCCAATCAGTTTCCAATTAAGGTGGGCCGTACGTCCATCAAATGGACAGATGGTGTGAATAAAACACACTCATCAAGGCAGGCCTCATACATCAGGGTGCGTCCATCTGTGATAGATGGTGTGAATGTAAAATACATGCAATAAGGGTGGGACCCATGTCCAGGGATGGACAATGCGGATATAATAAATACATTAAGGTGTGGCCCACCATCCAGATTTGTTAGACGGTGCAAATAAACCACGTACATCAAGGTGTGGCCCACCAGAACTTGCTGACGTCAATCACACCAGCCGCTTGCTGGTGTGAGGTACACCAACCATTCTACTTCCAATCAATAGGTGGGTCCCACGTGGGGCTCACCATAACGTTTATCTGCCATCCAATCTTTTAATAAGGTCACACGAACCTGGATGCAGAGGAAAAACAAATTTCATATCGATTCAAAATTTATGTGACAACCCGAAAAGGGTTTCAATGGCAGCCGTTCAATCCCACTATTCCCTATAGTGTGGACCACCTAAGTTTTACATATGGCTGATTTTTGGAGGGCCCACTGCCATAAGGGACCCCATCAAAATGCACGGTGTTGATGTTCCCACACATCACAGTGGGGCCCACGTTTGGGTCTTGTGGTCCCTGCCCGTCCATCCACAGTGCAGCAACAGCAACGTCTACTGCTGCTGATAGTTTTTTTTAATTAGTTTTCTTACGGATTTTCCTAGGTGGGGCCCGTATTAGCAAAATCCACCCCAGCCATTGAATTTTTTACGTCTCGAGACAGACCAAACGAGCCCAATATTGGATATTTTTTGACACACAAATACATCACAGCAGGTCCTAATAAAATTTAACTATTAAATAATGTTCTAGTTGGTGTGTCCTACAAGAGTTTTGGATCAACTTCATTCTTCGGCTCAACGCCTAAAATGAACTGAAAAATGGGGTGGACGGTGTGGATTAAATACAAGCATCATGAGTGGGGCCTGTTGTGGGTCCCACACTCCCCTCTACTAAAGTAAAGAGGAAGCTGCCTACTGCAGCATTTTTTGGACGCTGGCAACAACGTCCACCACACTCACACTGTAGCGGGATTTCACCATTGGTGTGGGCCCATTTGGTGGGTGGCCTGGATAAAACACATATTTCACGGTGGGGTTCCTTCGGGTGGGCCATAAGGCCTCATCATCGCCATAAAATAAAGAAGAGAGAGAGAGAGAGAGAGAGAGAGAGAGAGAGAGAGAGAGAGACGCGTGAAGGGGAGTGTAACATCCCGAAAAATCAAGGGTCGAGTAGTAACTCAACTCTCGAGTTTCCAGAACATCACTTATGCAACATAGATAATGATGATTGAATGTTGTCTGTATTAGTGCATTGAACATGAATGAGATTAAGCTAAAACATAATATCATACTCTAGAGACAGTGAATCAGCAAGCGGAAGACTGTAATAGATATATAAAATATATAAAAACTGTGGTGAGTCTCTAGAGTGTGATAACATTACCAGGTTAAATAATTACAAGTACAATCCTAAAATATACCAAATGTATAAGGTCCTCTAGTCAATATCCCAGAAAGCCCCGTCGATCAGGACACGACTCATTGGAAGCCGTCAGAAGACAACCAATACAAGCAGGCATCGTAGTCATTGCAGAGGTCTGGCTCCGCCTCAGAGGTAGCGTCGCCATCTGAAATCAGACAATGTCTGGTGGGTGTTCGAAACACCATCCCGTAACGTGGGAGTGAGTAGCTAACTCAGTGGAACAATAAAGCATAGGTTAACATGTTATCAATACAGTCAAGCAGTAATGATAAAGCAGTAAAATCAAACACTCCTAACTACTCTTATTAATGCAAGTATGGATGCGGGTATGATGGATGCCCTCACCACACCCTCCATCGTGCGACACCATCTCACGTTCGCGGCATGCTTTCATCCCTCAGTGCTCCACATCTTCCAGGCACATGCAATGCATGATGAGCATGATTACCGAGTTTTTAATTAGTCCATTTCAAACAGCAGGATTGGGAAACTAAGGTACCTCCCTTGTATCATTCCCAAACATGATCCATTCTAGGGTCGTCAGTCCTAGTTAATATCAGACGACGGTGTGTTTTCTAGGTCACTGCAAAGGCTGTCAGGGCTGTTACGCACAAAGGTTACACCACTCCCCCATCACCTCTTAAACGATTCATCAAAATACAGAAACAAGCCTAGTTTATACTCTATATACCGCGGCAAACCCTAAGGCTCACTGCGATTTCAGAGTATGCTCGAGGTTACTACAAAGGGCAGTCAGGGCTGTTACGCACAAAGGTTGCACCGCTCCCCCATCACCTTATCAATGTAGGCCGACAACACGAATATAGTGTCCCATACCACCATAATCGGTTCACGAGTTTGGTTGTTCACTGGTCACTATGGGGAGGCACGTGGCCCCAGCGTAGGCCGACAGCTCGACCACGGTGTCCCATACCACCATGCCTGGCCCATGAGTCTTAGCGGATCGAGGTACCATGGTTAAAAGAGATTCCACTGGTAAGTTTGGTACCCTAGGTTCAAGCAGTAGCATCCAAATATGGTAAACATACATAGGACAGATTGGGTTGCCTGACGAGCTCGGCTAGCTCGAGTGCACAACAAGTTAAACGACATGAAGTGCATAAGCACTTCGCGTGGCTAACCACTATCGCCAACCGAAGTACGACTCGAGTTCGTCGAACACATCTCACGTGGTGAATGAATCACAGCCACGAATTCAATTCTGGTACCGATTGTCCGGACTATAATCGTAGCCCCAAACACAATCAATTTCAAATAGTAAAACAGTAATGGATCAAGGTTCAAATCATACAATCAAAGTCTGATATTATCCGTTTAGGGCTGTTGCATGCATTCGTTGCTCCACTTCCCCCATCACCCATGACGGATCATACAGCGTAAACATGAATTTAACATATGCATTACATAGATAAAATCATAGAAGCAGTTGAGCATGTTATGAAGCACAACACAAGCATGAGTTTATACATATTCAATTCCTAATCACACAGCTATTCAAGGAAATCATACACATAGTTAAAGGAGTCGAGAATCATATCTCAACACCCTTAAACATTACAATTTACTAACTACTACTCATTCAGACATTTCAACAAACACTTTAAAATACATGCATCAACATACATGACATATGTTGATCACATAGGTATAAGGCCAAATCCTTTCACTAGGGAGTTACCCCAATTATAACACGCATACACCCATGACGGATAGTCATGGCAAGCAGGAATCCAAGTTCCATATTCATTCAGTCATTTCCACAAACACTTGGGCCACACATTTTAGCATATATAGTGTGTATTGGTCGTGGCGTGATTTAGGGCAAATCCTTTCATCAAAGGGGTATCGCCAATACAACAATCATAAATCCATGACAATTAGTCATGGCAAGCACGAATGAGAATTCTATACTCATTCGGTCATTTTCACAAACACTTAGAATACACTATTTCAACATACATGGTGTATGTTAGCAAAACATGTATTAGGGCTATCCTTTCGCCAGGCAAGTATTTTATCCATGTATAATATATTCATACAGCAAATAATCATGGCAAACACATCTCCAAAATTTATACGTATACGGTACATTCTAGAATACACACTTTCAACATACATAGTGTATATAAGCAAAACATGTATTAGGGTGAGTCCTTTCGCCAAACAAGTAATTTATCCACATATGGTATATTCATACAACAATTAATCATGTCAAACACATTTTCAAAATTTGTACGTATACGGTACTTTCTACAAATACCTAGAGTATGTAGAATTCCATATTTTTCATCTTTAATCGAAACGGAAAACAGACAGCACTTTGTACATGTGCAATTGCATGCAGATCATGAATCTATCATTATTTGACATTGAAAGCATTGAAAACCATAACCTATACACCTAAAGTCCGCACCTTTTGTCGTAGAATCGTAATGGAGTTGATAGGTTTGCTAAGCTTCCGTATTCGGTAGTTTGTCAACCTATAGAACGAAATAGGTTAGCTATTTCATAACCTACAACCTTCACGCTCCCAAACAGATTTAGGGTTAGGGTTTCTTACCTTAAAACGGAGTCAGTATCGTCGGGAATGCGTCAAGGAAGGGGTGGTGCAGCCCGTGTGGTGGTTGGAAACAGTAGGAGGAAGATTCTCCCACAACTCTCAAAGTTTCTCTCTCTTTTTCTCTCTTCTCCTTAGGGTTTATCCCAAATTCGTATGGCTGTGAGAGAGGCTGCTCTAAGGTCCTTATATAGCCTAAAAACTCTCTGGAATAGACTTATGTTCAAGGTATACTTACATTATAATCAAATCGGCATTGTTTCAGCTCGAAAGAGGGTTTCTGGCGTTCCTCCTTGAGCCAAACGTCGGACTTAAGCTCACTAACCTTGGATATACGTAGAGTCATGTTTTCGTCTCGGTCGGATTCCTAGATCACGCGTGGCGGACCATTTTCAGTTCAACAGTCAGTGGGCCTCGATCCGAAATTCCAAGTACATGTAAATGTTCCTGAAATTTTTCCTGATCTGAGAGTGTATTTGGGTCAGATTCTGACGGTCTGGTTGCTTATAAAATGCACACAAGCGATACGTGCAAGATCACTATTCAACATATTTAGTTTGTAAAGAAAACAGGAGTTTTCACACTCCCTCTCTCCGGACTCGAGCGAACGGCCGTGGCACACTGTCTGGACTTGATTTTCGAAATGGTAGTCAAGCCCAGCGAGGCGGTCCTAATTCCTTAACTTCGTGTTAAGCGGACTTCCGACGTGCGGCCCAGATCTGATACGGAGTTTCGAGATGCTCCCGAGAGCAGCCAGGTAATGAGATTGATCCTAGATTTTAAGGTAACCTAGCGTCAATGATTCTATAAGTTTTGGATCTTGCAGATCGTATTTAAAGCGATTCTAGCAGATTTCGTAACTAATCTAGTTTTGCACTTAGTTACTTTGTCTCATTTCTAAAGGATTTAGTCCTATAAGATTTTGTCTGAGGTGGTACTTAGTCCTTTGTAGTTTGTATATAAAGTGATCCAAGTTATACTACTTAGCTAGTTTAAGATAGTATCTAGGGTGAAAGTACTTAGAAAAATTGAAAGATTAAGGTGGTGAAGGGTGGGATTTGTGAAGAAAATGGTTTGAAAATGGATTTGAGGCTTTAATCGAGTGTTTGAGAAGTTAAACCGGTGTTAGGTTTGACTCATCGCCTAAGAACGTCTAATTCTAGGTTGGAAAAAATCCGGGCTGTTATAGGGAGGGACCCCGCCACTGTGGGCCCTCCCTATGCCCAATACAAAGCATACATTAAGTGGGTCACACCATAAGTGGGCCTTATAACAAAATCACGATCTAAGGTTAAGAACACCCACCTTTTGCTTCTTCTTGGGCTCCTCCTCATCATATCTCCAATGGGACGATTTCAATGGTCAAGATGTTCTTTGGATGGTGGAGATGGGAGGTAGGAAGTGGGCCACAAAAAGCCCTCTCATGGAGCTCTCATGGAAATGGGTTGCTTGGGAGGAAAATGAGAGAAGTGAGAGAGAGAAAGGTGATGTAGAGAGAGAGGGGAATAGGGTATGATGGGTGAGAGATGGGTGATGGCTGATGGATGTGTACTTGGTTGTAAGGGAGATTTGACTTTAGGTGAGAGAGGGATGGGTGTTGGTACTTGACATGATGTGATATGGTACATAGTTGATTGATTTGATTGATGGGACATTTCTCTTGGGATTGCAACACGTTTCCCTGGAACTTAACGCTGGCCGACATCTCTTGGCCTGGTATCGTCTTGGAGCACGAGATGCGGCATCGGAACTGCGACGACGGTGCGGTCGCTAGGGTACAAGTCTCGGGTCGAGCTGACTCTTGAATACAGGATATGACTTAGGATTGCGTGCAAATGCAGTCTATGCTTCGTGGATCGCCAGAATTCGACCGGGAGGAACGTGGAAACTTACGGAACAATACAAGTTAGGATATGGGTCTTACAGTAAGGTTGTCCTTAGAACAACATCTGTATCAACCTCTCAATACTTGTACATTTGAGGTTGTTATTCATTTATGCATTGTGAGATTATTTAAGTTATATCTTTATTTATCTTTGTTTAATTTCACATTTAAGTTTTTAATTTGGCATAGTCCTATTCACCCCCCCCCCCCTTTAAGACTTTAGCTCGACCTTTTTAGAATCCACAGGGACTAATCATGTACATTTTTTAAAGTAACTAGAACTAGAACTAGAAGATATAAATCTAAATCCAAATAATTGGAAAGAGTAATTGTGAATAATGTAATTGAAACTTATGAATTTAAAGGTGGGAACTAGGGTGCCAAGAATCCACTTGTAGCTATTGGGAAGCCACCTTGCATGATTCAAGAGATTCAATTGGAATCAGAGTCCTATCTTATCCAGTTAGAGATAGAAGAGATGGTTAGATCTTTGAATTTCTCATGAACTTAGTCTGAACCGTTGAGAGTTGTGAGGATTGGAAGTGATTCCATCACCCAACCATGCCCAGGAGACAATGACAAACAACAGGATATACCAATCCCACAACCAATCATGGGAGAATTGTGAAGATTAGGAAGGATTCCATCACTCAACCATGCCCAAGAGATGATGGTGAACAACATGACTTACTAATTTCACAATCTAAAATCAGGAAAAGAAGATATTTAAAGCAATTACAGATCTATTATAATTTGTCACAACAAACCATTAAAAACTAAACATATTCCTTAATAAAGAACTAGAGTC
Source organism: Magnolia officinalis (assembly GCA_021015155.1). Taxonomy (NCBI): domain Eukaryota; kingdom Viridiplantae; phylum Streptophyta; class Magnoliopsida; order Magnoliales; family Magnoliaceae; genus Magnolia; species Magnolia officinalis. Next base: position 51,499,558 of record JAJHSJ010000009.1, on the reverse strand, counting down.
CATAAGGTTTAATAAAAACATGAATCAAACAAAGAAAACATCCCAATCATGCTACGAGCTTCATCTCTTAGCACTAGCTAAGAGGTTTATCCAACCATAAACATGATTGAACTAAAATCTCTTAAGAAAGGTATAAAAACAACTAAGGAAAAAGAAGAAAGACTCTTGGCGACGACTCTCCATGCTTTTGTTCCACTCCTTAAACCCTAAAAGATGCCTAGGAACATCCTAAAGACTCCTATTTATAGTTGTGAAACTTCCACTTTCGCACCGAGTTGGAAAAATCTGGAAACTGCCTCAAATTTACACAGTCCGCGTAAAATCTACGTAACCCTCTTCTAGTCAAGGATCACCTTCGATTGGTCTAGGATTAACTTCGATTGGTAGAAGACAATCTTCGACTGGTCGAGGATCATGTGAAATTAAAAGTTTATGTTCTCGGAGTTCGAGACGAAGTTTCTTCAACTAGTCAAGGCAGATCTTAGACTGGTCAAAGTAAGGCTTAGGCTAGTCGAGAATCATGCAAATTCACTTCAAATCTTCAATTTCTTCATTCCTGATTTGGTTTTCTTGGATCTTTGACATGTGAATTCTTCATTTTTAGTCTTCTAAGATCCAACCTTTGGCTTGGTGATTCTCACTACAAGAAATATCGCTTTTACCGATGAAAAAAATTTCGTCGGTAAAACACTACTTTGCCGACGATTTTTTTTTCCGTTGGTAATAATGTTTTTCACAGACGAAAAATTTCATCGGTAAAACTGTTATAATTTTTAAGATAGAAAATTTTCGTGCTATTTTGAAAACTTTCGCAGTAAGAGTTTTACCGACGAACTAAAACCGTCAAAAATAATGTTTTTCCCGATGAAAAAAAAAATCGTCGATAAAACACTACTTTTACTGACGACTTTTTTTTTGTTGTTAGTAAAACTGTTATAATTTTTAAGATAGAAAATTTTCGCGCTATTTTGAAAACTTTCGCAGTAAGAGTTTTACCGATGAACTAAAATCGTCGGGAATAATGTTTTTCCCGACAAAAATAAAAATAAAAATTGTCTGTAAAAGTCTTACCATTGTCGACGATATGATTTTTCGTCAGTAAAAGCCTTTACCCTCGGTCTTTTACCGACGAAAAAATTCGTTGGTAAAACTCATTACCTACGAAAAATGATCATTTACCGATGAAAAAATTTGTCGGTAAAAGCCTTATTTCTTGTAGTGTCTTAAGCATTAAATCCATGCTTTCAACATTCTTTTCAATCCAAGCTCTCAGATTCACCTTACAACACAACCATGTATAAAATATACCATTAAGCAGTATCATGTTCATATAACTAAGATATAAATGGGAAAAAATATGTAATATTTGACACTCAATGCACTCCTCAACTAGCATTTTTCTAGTCCCGAGCAAAAATGCGTGAAATAATCTTCAATCCTCAATGTTCAAAACCTATTTTAGAAAACAATCTTTTGTGCAATCAATTATGAATGAGTAGAATGAAGGCGAGAAAAGTGAGATTTTGAAAACCTAGAGCCGAATCACATAAGGAATCAATCAAGTAGGTTCTTTATCATTTAACTCAGAGCATAAGTTCATATACCAAGTTTTCTAATGTGCTCAGTGCAAATCAACTTACTTCCCATAAAAATACTATCTTTTCATAACGTTAGCCATGCTCATCACTTCAACATTGGTTGAAAATTCAAGTACTGATCCTGAACTTATCCCCTTTTCCTTCTTTTTTCACTTTTTGATTTTATATCGACGGTCATTTGTATTCATTCAGTTTTTTCATCTTTTTAGATTTTTCATTCTTTTTCAAGTTGTTTTTTTTTTTCACCATACATGACCTTTTTGTCGATCTCATTGTTTTCTAACTGGTTCTTTTCATCTTTTAAGGTGGATAAAATTCTCCAGACTCGATTCTCAATATCTTTCAATGATCATCATACTAACAATCAGAAATTCTAATTTTATTCACAAAAAGCAAATTGAATGTCTTGTGATTTAGATTATCATGATATTCAAACTTCCTCTTAATCAATTGAGTACAAGAACTTAAGTGATAGGTTACTTAGTTAATCAAACTCTAACAATTCAAAATTCAATCTCTAGCTCATCATCATACTCAAAGCATTCTTAAATACAAAATTTATCATTTTCCAACAGGTTTTTATCTTGAAAATTTAAAAATTTCACAATTTATTTTTTCTTAAAACTAAGAAAATGCTTTAATTAGTTTACCTAATCCACACCCCCAACCTAAAATCAACATTGTCCTTAATGTAAATGATATAAGCATACAATGTAAAAGAGGTAACAAAAAGAAAAGAGTATTGATGGAAAAATAGTACTTGAAGAAGGAATGTTTTTAGGCTTTTTCCAAGGATCTCAATGTGAAGATGAGTTAGCCAAAATACGAAACAAACGGAAAGTAAACTATCTTAATCCTAAATTCTATGAAAGTAATAAAACCTAACTACACCTCCATCAGACTAGGAGGTTAATCTTGGTAAACAAGATTAATCAGAGGTATGGACATGTCCTCTGAATCAAACTTCTCAACAAATGGCTTTAAACGATGTCCATTGACTTTAAAAGCATTTCCATTGTTTAGATTCTTTATCTCAATGGCCCCATGAGGATAGACATTAGTAATTGTGAAAGGGCCGGTCTAACGAGATCGGAGTTTACCCAGAAAAAGATGTAACCAAGAATTATACAAAAGCACTTTTTGACTAGTCAAGAATGATTTTCGAAAGATGTTCTTGTCATGGAACACCTTCATCCCATCCTTGTAAATTCTCGAGTTCTCGTATGCATCATTCCAGATTTTCTTGAGTTTATTTAATTGAAGTTTGTGTAGCGAGCCAGCGTTGTCCAAATTAAAGTTAAAAATTTTAATGTCCCAGTAAGCTCTATGTTCTAACTCCACAGGTAAGTGGCATGCCTTCCCATAGATAATTCTAAAGGGAGACATTCCAATAGGGGTCTTAAATGTAGTACGGTAAGCGTATAAAGCATCGGTTAAGCTGATTGACCAATCCTTGCGATCAGGGTTAACCATTTTTTCTAAAATGTGTTTAATCTCCCTGTTGGAAATCTCAGCTTGCCCACTTGTTTGTGGGTGGTATGGAGTGCTCACCTTGTGAGAGATGCCATATTTCTTCATTAAGTTTGCAAATGACCTATTACAGAAGTGTGAACCTCCATCACCAATGATGGCTTGAGGTGTTCCGTACAGGGAAATGTTATTTTCTTTTAAGTATTTAATGACCGTTTGGTGGTCATTATTCTGACACGGGATCTCTTCGACCTATTTAATGACATAGTCTATTGCTAGCAAGATGTATAAATTCCCAAAAGATTGGGGGAATGGTTTCATGAAATCGATACCCAAGTAATCAAATGCTTCAACGATGAGAATAGGGTTTAAAGACATCATATTTCAACAGGATAATGCTTCCAATTTTTGACAATGCTCACAAGCTTTACAAAACTCATGTGTACTTGAATATAATGGGCCAGTAAAAGCCACACTGCAAAATTTTGGCTATGGTCTTTTTGACAGAAAAGTGACCACCACAGGCCTGAGAGTGACAGAAGGAGATGACACTTTGGTGTTCATTGTCTGGCAAATATCTCTTTAGAATTTGATCTGGGCAATATTTAAACAAATACGGATCATCCCAGAAGAATTTGCATACCTCGGTGAAGAAGTTTTTCTTATCTTGCGCAGTCCAATGTGTTGGTGTGAAACCTGTGGCAAGATAATTATCAATATTAGCAAACCAAGGTGAGTGGGAGACTTTAAACAATTGTTCGTCAGGGAACATGTCATTTATAGGTACCGTCTCAAGGGAATCGGGGAGGTCAAGTCTCGAAAGATGATCAGCTACTACATTTTCTACTCCCTTTTTATCTTTTATTTCTAAATCAAATTCCTAGAGTAGGAGGATCCATCTTATCAAGCGAGGCTTAGCATCATTCTTATGAAGAAGGTACTTGAGCGCCGCATGATCAGTGTAGATGATGATCATAGATCCAATCAAGTAGGATGTAAATTTGTCCAAAGCTGTAACGCCCTGAAAATTGGGGGTCGAGTAGCAACTCAACACTCGAGTTCCAAAACATCTTATGATTGAATGTTGTCTGTGTTAGTGCATTAATCATGAGTGGGATTATACCAAAACAGTAATTCATACTCCAGATCAAGTTATAAAATGCAAGCGGAAGACTGAAAGATGTATATAAATGTATATAAAGCCAGAAACGGTCACAATCGGTCTCTAGAGTATGAACATCTTACTGAGTCACCATATACATGTATTAGTTTCAAAATCAAAATGCCAAAAAAAAGGTGCAACTATAATAGTAAACCCTGTAGCCCAGTCATCTGAATGGCCTAAGCGAAGCCTCTAGGGAACTGCATGTAGGAGAACTCTTCCTGATCATCGTAGTAGTCAGGCACAACCTCCTGTGGCTTGTCAACACCTGCATCTAAGACAGGGTCTGGTTGGTGTGTACAACACCGTCCCGTAACGTGGGAGTGAGTAGCTAACTCAGTGGAACGATAAAGCATAGGTTAACATGTTATCAATTCAGTCAAGCAGTAATGATAAAGCAGTACAATCAAACACTCCTAAATACTCTTATTAATGCAAGTATGGAATGCAGTCATGATGCATGCCCTCACTACACTCCCTTGTGTGACACCATCTTACGTTCGCTGCATGCTTTCATCCCTCAGTGCTCTTCAACCCGGGGCACATGCAGTGCTATGTTATGAGAGTGATTACCGAGTTGTTATTTGTCCTTTTTATACAGCAGTGTTGGGAAACTAAGGTACCTCCCTTATATCATTCTCAAACAATGATCCATTCTTGGGTCGTCAGTTCTAGATAATCTCATACAATGGTGCGGTTCTAGGTCGCTGCAAAAGGGCTGTCAGGTCTATTACACGCACTCGTTACACCACTCCCCCATCACCCTACATGGCTAATCATCAAATCAATACAGGCCTAGTTGTACTTCGTTGCTACGGAAGGGTCGTCACCTCTACGTAGGCTCAGAGTACGCTCGAGGTCACTACAAAGGGCTGTCAGGGCTGTTACACGGAATCATTGCACCACTCCCCTATCACCAAATCAGTGTAGGCCGACAGCTCGAATACTTTGTCCCATACCACCGTATTTGGCTCACGAGTCTGGGTTGCTCACTGGTCATTACGGGGAGGCACATCGCCCCAGCGTAGGCCGACAGCTCGACCACGGTGTCCCATATCACCATGCCCGGCTCATGAGTCTTAGTAGATCAAGGTACCAAGGTTAAGCAGGCTTCACTGGTGAGCTGGGTACCTTAGGTTCATACAGAGGCGTCCATACATGGTGAACATACATCGGCAGATCGGGTTACTTGACGAGCTCGACTAGCACGAGCGCACGTTGAGTTGAGCGACATGAAGTGCGCAAACACTCCGTGTGGCCTAACCACTGCCGACAACTTTAGTACGACTCGGGTTCGTCAAACCCATCTTAAGTGGCGAATAAATCTCAGTCACAAACTCAAGCCTGTTACCGATTGCCTGGACTATATCATAGCCCCACTTTCACTTCATTCCAATAAGTAATCATAAGAGAGTCAAAACAGTAAAGAACAAATAATTCAATTCGTACAAGCATGTGAGCATGTTGAGAAATGTAACACAAACATGATTTGCACACACATTCATTACACGAATAAAACAGACATCATAATGTATCGTACATGGAGGAAATCATATACATAATTAAGGTAACCGAGATTCATATCTCAGCCCTCATACAAAACTACTATTAGTAATACTTAGCACATTCAGACATTTCTACAAACACTTAGACTACATACATCATCATACATGATGTATATAGTTTACACATATATGAGGTCAACTCCTTTCACTAGGGAGTTACCCCGTAAACCGCATGCATATACCCACGATGGATGATCATGGCGTGCACGAATCCGGGTTCCATATTCATGTAAGCATTTCCACAAACACTTGGGTTACACACTTTATCACATATAGTGTGTATTTTTCGTGACGTGATTTTAGGGAAAGTCCTTTCGCTAAGGAGTTGTCGCACATGTATTAAGCATATATTCACGACAAATAAACATGTTAAGCACAAATCCAAATTCCAAACGTATTCAAATATTTCAACACATACATAGAATACACTATATTACACATAGTTCATATATAACTGAAACATGAAACGGACGACGCATTTTGCATGTGAAATAGCACCCATAACAAGAATAAATCATTAACCGACATTGAAAGCCTTGAAAACCATAACCTATACGTCTAAAGTCCGCACCTTACGCCGTAGAAGCGTAACAAAGTCAATAGAATCTCTAAGTCTTCGTCTACGGCGGCACAACAACCTATAGCGTGGATTAAGTCAGTTATCTCGCTACTTGTAACAACTGAAACCCTAGAACAAGTTAGGGTTAGGGTTTTCTTACTTAAGAACGAAGACAGAATCGCCGGAATAACGATTAGACGGTGGTGGCTAAGCACGTATGGTAGCAAGTTAGAGCAACAGGATCTTTCTCCCACACTTTCTCTCTCTTTACTCTCTCTCTCACCTAGGGTTTTCTCAAATTCGTATGGAATGAGAGAGTGAGGGTTTAAGGTCCTTATATAGGCCTAGAACTCACGGAAATTGACTCAGGGCCATGGTATACTTAGGTTATGTCCAAATACGGACTGTTCCGTCTCAACGGAGCACGTCTGAAGCCTCCCCTTGAGCCAAAGGTAGGACTTAAGCTCACTGATCTTGGATCTAAGTCAAGTTAAGTTTTTGTTCTAGTCGAGTTCCCAGATCACACGTGGCGGACCAGTTTCTGTTTAATGGTCACTGAAACTCGATCAGGGTTACAAGTACACGGACATGTATGGAAATGTTCTCTGATCCGAGGGTGTAATTAGGTTAGATTCTAATGGTCTGATTGACTACGCAAGCGACAAGTCTCAGATTACTTAAATTAGATTTAATTTCTAAAGAAAACCATGTTTTCTCACACTCCTCGCTCCGGGCTCAAGCGAATAGTCCTGGGACACTATTTGGTTTTGACTTCTGAGATGGTTGTCAAGCCTAGCAAGGCGGTCCTAGTTCCATAACCTCACATTATTCGGACTTTCGATGTGCAGTCCAGATCTGATACGGAGTTTCGTGATGCTCCCGAGAGCAGCCGGGTAATGAGATTGATCCTAGATTTTTGGGTAATGTAACATCAACGATTCCACAAGTTTTGGGTCTTGCAGATCGTATTTAAAGTGATTAGTGCGGACTTCATATGTAATCTAGTTTAACACTGGTTAATCCTCGTCTAATTTCTAAAGGATTTGGTCCTAAGTGATTTCTGCCTGAGGTGGTACTTGGGCCATTGTACGGGTTTTTTGGAGTTGTTACAAAAGCGAATACAACATCCAAGAGTTCCTTTTCCTTTGTAGAGTAATTTACTTGGGTAGGATTTAGAGTTCTACTTGCGTAACGAATAATGTAGGGCTTCTTTTCTTTTCTCTGGCCTAACACCGCCCCAATAGCATAGTCAGACACATCACACATAATTTTAAAAGTAATACTCCAATCAGGTGGCTGCATGATAGGTGATGTGGTCAACATGCCCTTGAGCTTAGAGAAAGCTTCCTAGTATTGCTCAGTCCACTCGTATGGTACATCCTTTTGAAGTGGATTGCGTAAAGGATGAGAAAGTTGACTAAAGTCTTTTATGAATCTTCTGTAAAACCCAGCGTGCCTTAAGAAGGATCGCACGTCTCGTATGCTCTTTGGTGGAGGTAGGGTAACCTCAATTCCCTTGGATGAGATGATATATCTAAGAACAATTTCCTTGCGAATCATGAAATGACACTTCTCCCAATTTAGTACCAAATTCTTTTCTTCACATCGCTTGAGCACATTTTTCATATTTTCCAAACAATCGCTGAAGGATGGACCAAAGACAAAGAAGTCGTCCATGAAGACCTATAGATATTGCCCCGCCATGTTAGAGAAAATACTCAACCTGCATCACTGAAAGGTGGAGGGGGCATTACGTAGTCCGAATGGCATCTTTCGGTAAGCAAAGGTGCCAAAGGGACATGTAAATGTGGTCTTTTTCTGATCTTCAAGGGCTCTCTCTATCTGGTTGTAGACCAAATACCCATCGAGGAAGCAATAGTACGAGTGACCAGCTAACCTTTACAAGATTTGATCAATGAAGGGCAAAGGAAAGTGGTCTTTCCTCGTGACGGTATTTAATTTCCTTTAGTCAATGCACATTCTCCAACCAGTGGTGACTCTGTTGGCACAAGTTCATTATCGACATTGGCTACAATGGTGATTCCGGACTTCTTAGGAACCACCTGAGTTGGACTCACCCATTAACTATCAGATATAGGGTATATAATACCCACATCCAATAGTTTAAGTACCTCGGCCTTAACCACTTCCTTCATGCTTGGATTTAATCTACATTGTGGTTGCCAGGAGGTTTTCGCATTATCCTCAAGATGAATGTGGTGAGTACAAATCAAAAGGTTAATTCCCTTGAGGTTTACAATCGACCATCTTAGGGCTCCTTTATGCTGAATGAGAGTAGAAATAAGCATACTCTCCTGTTCTTGCTCCAGGTGGGAAAAAATTACCACCGGGTATGTCTCATCTTGACCTAAATAGACATATTTCAAATTAGAGGGTAAAGGTTTTAGGTCAAGCTTCGACGCTTTGAAGTTAGATGGTAGAGGCACTTCATTAGTTTGGGGTAATTCTTCAAATTGTGGCCTCCACCGGTTAACTTCAAGTATCGGTGCAGTATCAAGCATGACATCCATCTCCTTAATCATATCATCATCCAAATTAGGGGAGTATGCTAAGCACGTCTCTAGAGGGTCAGATGATAAGCTCAGAAGAGTTCTAATTCCACAAAAGAGTCAATCATGTTAATGTCATGGGCATCGTGATCATCCTCTACCTGTTTGCTCATATTGAAAAAGATATTGAGCTCCAATGTCATATTCCCAAAATATAAATGCATGACCCCATTCCTACAATTAATGATTGCATTTGATGTGGCAAGGAATGGGCGACAATGAATGACTAAAATTTGAATGCTCATGTCCACGATGGGTTGAGTATCCAGAGGATAAAATCTACTAGGTAGTAGAATTTGTCAACCTGGACCAACACATCCTTGATTATCCCTCTTAGCATATGAACTGATCGATCAACAAGTTGTAACGTGGTTCGGGTGGGTTTTAATTCACCCAGACCCAGTTGTTCGTAGACCGAGTAAGGAATCAGATTGACACTCGCTCCTAAGTCAAGAAGTGCATCGCATGATAATGTTGTAAGGTGAATTTAAGAGCTTGGATTGAAAAGGATATTAAAAGCATGGATTTAACGCTCAAGAATCACCAAAGCTAAGGATGGATCTTAGGAGACCAAGATTGAAGAATTCACATGCCAAAGATCTAAGGAAACCAAGTGATGAAGGAAGAGAATTTAAGACTTGAAGTGAAGAAAAAGAATCTTGAAAATTATCCTGAAAATAGATTCCGGGACCAGAAAAGTCTAATTCTAGAAAACTGCCAGAATAGACTTCGATTCTATCGAAGACTGTTAGATAGTATCAAAGAACATATCAAAGACACTTCGATAGATTCGAGAATTTCAAGATTTTAGGCCAAACTCGCTGGACAGTTTTGAACCGATCTTCGATTCAACTGAAGACCGTTCGATAGAATTGAAGGACATATCGAAGGACATATCGAAGACACTTCAATAGAATTGAAACTGCATAAATCTGAGGTGGTTTCTAGATTGTTTCAAGTCGATGCAAAAGGAGGTGTTGTACAACTATAAGTAGGAGTCCCCAGGGCATCCCTTGGCATCATATAGGGTTTGGAGGAGCAAAGCACAGGGGTGGAGAACCGTCGTTAAGCATTTTTCTTCTCTGTTTCCTTAGTTTTTCATGTTTTCTTATAGGGTTTTAGATCCAATCATGTCTATGGTTGGCTAAATCTTTTAACTAAGGCTAAGAGGTGAAGCTTGTAACATGATTGAAATGTTTTCTTTTCTTTGATTCATGTTTTATTGAACCTCATGGATTCTACTTCTTATTTAAGGAATACTTTTAGTTTTTAATGGTTTGTTGTGACTTAAATTACAATAGATCTGCGATAGCTCTGAGTATCTTCTTTTCCTGCTTTGAGATTGAGAAGTTAGGAAATCCTGTTGTTCACCATCGTCTCATGGGCATAGTTGAGTGATGGAATCATTCCTAATCTTCCCATTCTCTTATGTTTGGTTGTGAAATTGGTATATCCTATTGTTTATCCTTGTCTCCTGGGCATGGTTAGGTGATGGAATCATTTCCAAACCTCATAAATCTCATTCCTTGAGACTAGATTCATGAGATGTTCAGAGATTTGATTATCTCTCTTTTCCAATACAATAGGATAGGACTCCAATTCTAATTGTGTTACTTTAATCAAGTAAGGAATCACCCTAATTGCTACAAGTGGATCCTTGGAAACCCTAGTTCCCACCTTTGAATTTCTTAAGTTTCTAATTAAATCTCTCACAATTACTTCCTTTTATTTCAGATTTAGATTCACATCTTTTTCTAGTTTTACTTCTAGTTTCTTTCAGAATACTCATAAGATTAGTCCCTATGGATTCGAACTCGGTCTCACTAAGATTATTACTACATCGTGAGCCTACACTTGGGGTTGTGAACACATGCTCAGTTCGGTAGTTCCCAATTACACAAGTGATGGTTGGACTACCAGGATCTTTGTAATTTTGTGGCATATCTTACTTTAGGATGACACTCACTTTTTCTGTTAAAAAGATTTTCTTTTGAATATTTTGTCGTCTTTTGATCGTACATAAATCTTTCAGAAATTTGGCATATAAAGGTATTTGTTTAACGACATCTAGTAGATAAATGTTGACCTTCACTTGTTTAAGCACCTCTAGAATGTCCTGAGAGTTAGAGAGAGGTTTGGTGCAATCGTCTTGCTTTGAGGTTTCGGTTCTAAATCTTATGGAGTAGTACTAGATCTATCATTATTGTCATCTTCTGGGTCCTTAGGTTTTTCAACCCTAACCGGAATGGTTTTGTCAATGGTCTTTCCACTCCTAAGAGTGGTGATAGATTTAGCTTGCTCCATCTTATTTGAAAAGCTTGGGTCACTGACCTCGTATTGCGATTTTGGATTGGGGAGAGGTTGGGCCGGAAGGTTCCCCTTTTCCCCTATTGATTTGTTTGTCTCAAGCCCTTGTATAGCCTTTGTAATGTTTTGAAAGGCTTGAAGCATACCCTGATTAAAAAGCTCTTGATTTTGGATATGTTTTAAGACTAAATCCTCTTAAGGTTTCCCTTGATTTAGGAATTAGTTAGGGAATCCTTGAGTAGCAGTTTTTCCATTCCTCTAACTGAAGTTTGGATGATTTCTCCAACTAGGATTATATGTATTTGAAGTGGGTCCACTAAAAAGTCTTTGGTAATTATTCACTACATTAGATTGCTTATTCAGTACCTCTTGAAAGCCAGGTATTGTTAGACAATTTTCAGTTGTGTGAATGTTGCAAGCACAAATACCGCAAACAGTTTCCTTAGCCTTATCCTTCTTAAGTTCCATGGCCTCAAGTTTTCTTGTGAGATTAGCCACTTTAGCATTCATATCATCATCCTTTTTCAGAAGATATATTCCACCCCTTTCCTTTAATTGAGTAGGCTTAGATGTGGTGCTAGATTTTGGGGAGATATCCCATGATTGTGTGTTTTCAGCTAGCTTATCAAAATAATCACACACATCATCGACCTCTTTATTCATGAATTCTCCATTACACATTGTCTCGACCATTTGGCGCATGAAAGATGTCAGCCCATTGTAGAAAAAACTCGTTATGCGCCACATTTCAAAAACGTGTTGTGGACATGAACTGACGAGATCCTTGAACCACTCCCAACATTGGAAGAATGTTTCATCTTCATTTTGGGAAAAGTCCATGATTGACTTTTTGAGGGTGTTCGTTTTATGATATGGATTAAACAGATACCTCACACGTGGTGTCCCACCTTCCAAATGATGGACGACTGGGATGAAACAGGTACATCACACGTGGGCTCCACATGCTGGACAACAAGTATGTACAACACATACATCTAAGGAGGGCCCCACGTGGCACCTATCCAAATATGTCCAGCACCGTCCAGCGCTGTTTGGACGGTGTGGATAGAATACATATATCAAGATGGCCCACCGTCCAGATGCTGGATGCGTGGATACAATACATACTTTAACATCCTGAATTTTTGCCAACCTGGGATTAGACGTCCTTAGGTGATGGGTCGATCATAACACCTTATTAACCTATTAGAACTGAATCTCAAAGTCTAAAACGGCTTTTGAACCCATTTCCTTCGCAAATCTCACCTTTCACCACCTTGTTCTTTAAATTAGAAGTACTTTCACCCTAGACGCTATCTTAAACTAGGTAAGTAGTATAACTTGGATCACTTTATATACAAACTACAAAGGCCCAGGTACCACCTCAGACGGAAATTACTCAGGACTAAATCCTTTAGAAATTAGGCGAGAATTAGCCAGTGTGAAACTAGAGTACCCGTGAAATTCGTACCGATCACTTTAAATACGAGTTGCAAGACCCAAAACTTGTAGAATTATTGACGTTAAGGTAACATAAAATCTAAGATCAATCTCATTACCCGTCTGCTCTCGGGAGCATCACGAAACTCCGTATCAGATCTGGACCGCACGTCGGAAGTCCGATGAACATGAAGTTAAGGAATTAGGACCGCCTTGCTGGGCTTAACAACCATCTCGGAAATCAAATCCAAATAGTGTCCTAGTATAATTCGCTTGAGTCCAGAGCAAGGAGTGTGAAAACACTTGATTTTCTTTACAAATAAATATCTCAAATAGTAATCTGGCACCTCTCACTTGCGGATCAGTTTTAAGCAACCAGACCGTCAGAATCAGACCAAATTACACCCTCGGATCAGGAGAAATTTCATACACATATCCATGTACTCGGAATCTTCGATCGAGATCCGCTGACCGTTGAACTGAAACTGGTCCGCCACGCGTGATCTGGGAATTCCACTGAAATGAAAACTTAACTCCACCTAGATCCAAGGTTGGTGAGCTTAAGTCCGACCTTTGGCTTAAGGAGGCCCGCCAGAAGTCCTCCGTTGAGCTGAAACTGACCCGCTTTGGTTATAACCTAAGTATACTTTGACCTTGAGTCTATTTCGGTGAGTTTTTAGGCTATATAAGGACCTTAAACCCTCTCTCATTACAGCCATACAAATTTGAGAGAAACCCTAGAGAGAGAAGAGAGAAACGAGAGAGAAAGTGAGATCCGTTCTCATCGCTTTCCCGGCGATTCTGGCATCTTTTCTAGGTAAGAAAACCCTAACCCTAACCTGTTTAAGGGTTTGATTCGATTCAAGTGATGAAATAACTAACCTACTTCGTTCTATAGGTTACCAAACTGCCGTATACGAAAGCTTAGCAAACCTACCGGATCCGTTACGATTTTACGATAAAAGGTGCGGACTTTAGATGTATAGGTTATGGTTTTCAATGCTTTCAATGTCAGATAATGATAGATTCATGATCTGCATGTAATTGCATATGTACAAAGTGCTGTCTGATTTCCGTTTCGATTAAAGATGAAGAATATGGAATTTTACATACTTTAGGTATTTGTATAAAGTACCATATACGTATAAATTTTGGAAATGTGTTTGCCATGATTATTTATTGTATTGATATATGATATATGGATAAAATACTTGTTTGACGAAAGGACTCGTCCTAATTCATGTTTTTGCTAATATACACTATGTATGTTAAAATAGTGTATTCTAAGTGTTTGTGAAAATGACTGAATGAGTATAGAATTTTCATTCGTGCTCGCCATGACTAATTGTAATGGATATATGATTGTTGTATTGGCGATACCCCTTTGACGAAAGGATTTACCCTAAATCACGCCACGGCCAATATACACTATATGTGCTAAAATGTGTGGCCCAAGTGTTTATGGAAATGACTGAATGAATATGGAACTTGGATTCCTGCTTGCCATCACTATCCATCGTGGGTGTATGCATGTTATGATTGGGGCAACTTCTTAGTGAAAGGATTTGGCCTAATGCCTATGTGATCAACATATGTCATGTAAGTTGATGTATGTATTTTAAAGTGTTTGTTGAAATGTATGAATGAGTAGTAGTTAGTAAATTGTAACGTTTAAGGGTGTTGAGATATGATTCTCAACTTCTTTAACTATGTGTATGATTTCTTTAGATATCTGTGTGATTAGGAATTGAATATGTACAAACTCATGCTTATGTTGTACTTCATAACATGCTCAATTGATTGTATGATTTTATCTATGTAATGCATATGTTTAAATTCATGTTTACGTTGTATGATCCGTCATGGGTGATGGGGGAGTAGAGCAACGAGTGCGTGCAACAGCCCTGGCAGCCCTAAATGGATAATATCAGACTTTGATTGTATGATTTGAACCTTGATCCATTACTGCTTTAACTATCTACAATTGAAATTGATTGGGGCTATGATTATAGTCCAGGAAGTCGGTAACGGGATCGAATTCGTGGCCGAGTTTCATTTGCCACGTGAGATGTGTTCGATGAACCCGAGTCGTACATCGGTTGGCGATAGTGGTTGGCCACACGAAGTGCTTATGCGCTTCATATCGTTCAACTTGTTGTGCGCTCGAGCTAGCTAAGCTCGTCAAGCAACCCGATCTGTCTTATGTATGTTCACCATGTTTGGACGCTACTGCTTGAACCTAGGGTACCAAACTTACCAGTGAAATCCCCTCTAACCATAATACCTCGATCCCCTAAGACTCATGAGCCGAGCATGGTGGTATGGGACACCATGGTCGAGCTATCGGCCTACGCTAGGGCCACGTGCCTCCCCGCAGTGACCAGTGAGCAACCAGACTCGTGAGCCGATTATGGTGGTATGGGATACTATATTCGTGTTGTCAGCCTACATTGATAAGGTGATGGGGGAGTGGTGCAACGAATGTGAGCAACAGCCCTGACAACCCTTTGTAGTGACCTCGAGCATACTATGAATTGCGGTGAGGCGACGAGTTTTACTGCAGTGTATAGAGTATGAAACTAGGCCTGTATCTGTATAGTGATGAATCGTTAAAAAGGTGATAGGGGAGTGGTGTAACCTTTGTGCGTAACAGCCCTGACAGCCTTTGTAGTGACCTAGAAAACACACCATTGTTTGAGATTAACTAGGACTAACGACCCTAGAATGGATCATGTTTGAGAATGATACAAGGGAGGTACCTTAGTTTCCCAATCCTGCTATTTGAAATGGACTAATAACAACTCGGTAATCATGCTCATCATGCATTGCATGTGCCTAGAAGATGTGGAGCACTGAGGAATGCAAGCATGCCGCAAACGTAAGATGGTGTCGCACGAGGGAGTGTGTTGTGAGGGCATACATCATAACTGCATTCATACTTGCATTAATAAGAGTAGTTAGGACTGTTTGATTGTACTGCTTTATCATTACTGCTTGACGTTGTTGATAACATGTTAACCTATGCTTTATTATTCCACTGAGTTAGCTCCATACTCCCACGTTACGGGACGGTGTTCCGAACACCCACCAGACTTTGTCTGATTACAGATGGCGACGCTACTCCTGAGGCGGAGCCAGACCTTTATGAAGACAATGATACTTGTTCGTATATGCTATGCTGACGGCTTCACGTGAGTCGTGTCTTGATCGACATGATTACAAGGATGTTGACTAGATAACACTACACCTTTGGTATAATTTAAAATTGTACTCGTAATTCATTAACCTGGTAACATTATCACACTCTGGAGACTTACCACTATTTTTATATATTTCATATATCTATCACAGTCTTCCGCTTGCAATTTAACTGTCTCTAGAGTATGATATGTTGTCTTGGCTTAATCTCTCGCATGTTCAATGCACTAATTCAGACAACAATTCAATCATCATTCATTTTGTTGCATAAGTGATGCGTTGGAACTCGGGAGTTGAGTTTATGCTCGACCCCCGATTTTCAGGGCGTTACATATACCATATCTGGGCCCCACGTGTGGGATGGGTTCCCACAGATCTTGCTGACGCCTTCAGCACTGGCCCAGCGTCCAAAACAAACGGTGTGGATTTAAATGCATGCATCAAGGGGTCCCACCCCACACGTGTCACACGTGTGGGTGGGTCCCACATACAAGAAAATGGATAGATGGTAGGATATAACACACACCCTGTGATGGGGCCACAAAACTTACTGACGTTGATGCAGTGGGACCCGCCGTCTCATCCTAGCTCTGCTTGACAGACGGCTGGGATAAATCCCATGCCTCATGATCCTAGATCTTGCTGACGTCAATACGTCAGTCGTGTGCTGCTGGGGTCCCCAAATGGACGATTTGGATTTAATGTACACATCATACAGGACCCACAGAGCTTGGGGACGTCAATACAGTAACTATATAGCTGGTGTATGCGTACACCAGCCAATTAGTGCCCACCGTTTAGATGGACGGTATTGATCAACATCGAGGTGGGCCACAAAAGGGGAAAAAAGAGAGAGTGAGAGAGAAAGAGAGGGGGGGGAGGAAAGAAACGTCTGAAGGGGAGGGACCCCGCCACTATGGGCCCCTCCTAGATACAAAACATACATCAAGATGGGTCCCACCATAAGTGGGCCCTTATATCACAAAATCAAAAAAATAAAATCACCCACATCAAGATCACTTCTTCAGTCCTCCACCAATGGGTTCTAGAGCTCCAAGGAAACAAGATTCAATAGTTGAGATTGATTTTAGAGGGTGGGATTGGGTGGTAGGGGTGGGCCATACCAAACTTCTCTCCCATGGATGTCCACCTCTCTCATGGTTGCTTGGGAGATGGAGTTTGAAATGAGAGAGAGATGAGAGAGAGAGGATGGATGGGTGTGAGTGATGGAGCGATGGGAAGAGGGATGGGTGAAGTGATGGAAAGTTGACTTTTTGGGGTTGCTTTTGTACTTGGGGATGGGATAGAGTAATGGGTTGAGTGATGGGTGTACTTTTGACAAGTGAGGTAATTGATGTGATGGATTCTCTTGGGATTACAAAATGCATTATTTTTTCTTGAAATGAATGTAGGCCGACATCTCCTGGCCTAGGTATCACCTCGGCATGCGAGACGTGGCGTCGGAACCGCGGTCACAAGGGTACAAGTCTTGGGTCGAGCCTACTCTGATATACGGGACACGACTCAAGATCGCACGCAAATGCTGATAACAGATCGTGGGTCATTAGAATTCGACCAGGAGGACCGTAGAGGCCTACGAAACGATACGGGCTAGGATACGGGTCTTATAGCAACGATGGTGATTTTGGACTTCTTAGGAACCACTTGAGTTGGACTCACCTATCGGCTATCGGATATGGGGTGTATAATACCCACATCTAATAACTTTAAGTACATCGGCCTTAACTACTTCCTTCATGTCTAGATTTAATCTATGTTGTGGTTATGGGAGGTCTTCGCATTATCCTCAAGATGAATGTGATGAGTATAAATCAAATGGTCAATTCCCTTGGGGTCCACAATCGACCATCCAGGGGTCTTTTGTGCTCAATGAGAGTAGAAATAAGCATACTCTCCTATTCTTGCTCAAGGTGGGAAGAGATCACCACCAAGTATGTCTCATCTTGACCTAAATAGACATATTTTAAATTAGAGGGTAAAGGTTTTATGTCAAGCTTTGGCGCTTTGAGGTTAGACGGTAAAGACCCTACATCAGTTTGGGGCAACTTTTCAAAGTGTGGCATGCACCGTTAACTTTAAGTACCAGCGTAACATCAATCATAGCATCCATCTCCCTAATTGTGTCATCATCCATATTGGGGAAGTGTGTCAAGCATGTCTCTAAAGGGTCAGAGGATAAGGTTATCAGAGCTCTATTTTTCATGAATGAGCCTATCATGTTAATGTCGTGGGCATCGTCATCATCCTATGCCTGTCTGCTCATGTTGAAAAAGATATAGAGCTCAAATGTCATATTTCCGAAAGACAAATTCATGACCCCATTCCTACAATTGATGATAGTGTTTGTTCTAGTCAGGAACGGGCGACCAATTATGATAGGAATTTGAGTGCTCATATCTGCAATAGGTTAAGTATCCAGGATGATAAAATCTACTGGATAGTAGATTTTGTCAACCTGGACCAACACATCCTCAATCATCCCACTCGGTACACGAATTGAGTGATCAACAAGTTGTAATGTGGTCTGGGTGGGTTTTAGTTCACCTAGACCCAGTTGTTCGTAGACTGAGTAAGGGATCAGATTTACGCTCACCCGCAAGTCAAGAAGTGCATTTTCAATTTGGTGATTCCCAATTAGACAAGTGATAGTTGGGCTACCAGGATCTTTATAGTTTTGTGGCACACTTTACTTGAGGATGACACTCACTTTTTTGTTAGGAAAATTTCTTTTTGATACTTTGTCGCCTTTTGGTTGTGCATAGGTTGTTTAGAAATTTGGCATAGGAGGGAATTTGTGTCACCACATCCAGCAAAGGATGTTGATCTTCACTTGTTTCAACACCTCTAGAATATCCTAAGAATTGGTTAGAGCTTTTGGTGCAATCAACCGTTGGGGGAATGGAGCAATTGGGTTGCTTTGAGGTTCCGTTTCTAACTCATGTAGAGCAATGCTAGGTCCATCATTCTCATCGTCTTCTAGGTCCTTAGGCTTTTCAGCCCTTACTGTAATGGATTTGTCAATGGTCTTTCCACTCCTAAGTGTAGTGATAGACTTAGCTTGCTCCATCTGATTTGAAGAGCTTGGATCACTTATTTCGTACTGTGGTTTAGGATTGGAGAGATGTTGGGTAGAAAGTATCCCCTTCTCTATAACCGTAATACGTGAATCCACCTTTTGTATAAACATTGCAAGCTCTCATAATGTTTTTATAAGCTCTTGATTTTGTGTGGAATTTTGAACTGGTTCCTCTTGAGGTTTCCGTTGACTCAAGAGTTGGTTAGGGATTCCTTGAGGAGTAGCAGTTTGTCCATTCCTCCAACTGAAATTTGGATGATTTCTCCAAGTAGGATTATAAGTATTGGAGGTAGGTCCACTGAAAGGTCTTTGGTAGTTGTTCACGACATTCGATTGCTCATTCAATACCTCTCGAAAAGCAGATATTATTGGACATTTTCAGTTGTATGTATGTTGCAAGCACAAATACCACAAACAACTTCCTTAGCCTTATCCTTCTTAAGTTCCATGACCTCGAGTTTCCTTGTGAGACTAGCCACTTTAGCATTTATATCATCTTCCTCTTTTAAAAGATACATTCCACACTTCTCATTTGATTGAGTAGGCTTAGAGGCGGTGCTAGATTTTGGGGAGATGTCCCATGATTGTGTGTTTTTAGCAAGCTTGTCAAAATAGTCCCACACATCATCAACATCTTTGCTCATGAATTCTCCATTGCACATTGTCTCGACCATTTCACGAGTGGAAGATGTTAGCCCATCGTAAAAGAAACTTGTTATGCTCCACCTTTCAAAACCGTGTTATGGGCATGAACTAACAAGATCCTTGAATCGCTCCCAACATTGGAAGAATGTTTCATCTTCCTTTTGAGCAAAGTTCATGATTGACTTTCTGAGGGTGTTCGTTTTATGATATGGGAAAATTTTCTTAATGAACTCCCTTGTCATGTCGTTCCATCTACCAATCGATCATGAACATAGTGAGTGCAACCATGTCTTAGCCTTTTCTTTTAAGGAGAAGGGAAAGAGTTTTAGCTTGATTATGTCTTCAGACACATTCAGAAAGTATAAAGTGGCTATTATCTCATCGAACTCTTTCATGGGTAAATATGGATTTTCATATTCAAGTCCATGGAATTTTGTAAGGAGTTGGATCACTACCGGCTTGGTATCCATATGTCCTGCATTCTCTGAAAAGATCATGTAGGATGGTGTGCTCACCCTCGTTGGTTGTAAATTGTCTTGTAAAGTACGATGCGGGAGTGCATGATACTCCTCATTCTCATCCTGGATTTCCTCAACCGGAGGTTGAGGTTGATTTGCAGTCATTACTTCTATTAACTCTAAGGATCTCTGGCAGTGTCTAATGCTGTGATGAATAGGCAACCCTTCGACCAATCCTCCTTCACTTAAGAGATGTCGAGTGTTGTCACGAACCCACTTGGGCATGAAACACTCGAAGCCTTCAAGTAAACTAAACCTAAACCTGAGAAAGAAAACTAGAGAACATAAGATAAATAAAAGATCTAAGAAAATTAAGAGAGAGAATTAGAAAGAGGTTATCGGATCGGCCATTTCTATGTTAGAATCCTACAAAACAGGAGAAATAAATTAGTTTCTAAAAATAGTGCAAAAAAATTCCTAACCTAGAAATAAAATAGAAAATAAACCCTAATCTTAACCTAATTCTAATAGTAATTAATTTTAGAAAAATGCAGCCGTAGTCCCCGGCGGTAGCACCAAAAACTTGTTCACAACCCCAAGTGTAGGGTCGCGATGTAGTAATAATCTTGGTCAGAACGAGGTTGAATCCACATGGACTAATCTTGTGTGTATTCTAAAAATAACTAGAAGTAGAATTAGAAGAAGATCTAAAGCTAAATCTGAATAATTGGAAGAGTAATCGGGTGGTGTAATTGAAACTTATGAATTTAAAAATGAGAATTAGGGTGCAAGAATCCACCTATAGCTCTCAGGATGTTTCCTTACTTAATTCAAGGTACACAATTGGAATTAGAGTCCTATCCTATCCAATTGGAAGATATATTAATAAAATCAAATATGAACTTTCATTGGCGTAATTCTCAATGGAGGATATTATGAAGTTTCAGAAGGGATTCCGTCACCAAACCATGCCTAAGGGACGATGGCTAACAACAGGATTTACCAATCCCACAATCTCAAATAAGAAAAGAAGATACTCAAAGCTATCACAGATCTATTGTAATTTGAGTCACAATAAACCATTAAAAACTGAAAGTATTCCTTAAATATCAAATTATAATCAAAGAAGTTCAACACGAACAAGAATCAAAGCAAGAAAAACATCTCAACACGCTACAAACTTTACCTCTTAGCCCTAGCTAAGAGGTTTAGCTAGCTATAGACATGATTGGATCTAAAATCCTTAAAGAAAGCGTTAAAACTGGGAAAGAAAGGAAGAAAAACTCTTGGGAGATGGCTCCACCCTTTTGCTTTGCTTCTCAAGACCCTAGATATACTCAAAAGTGCCTAGGAAACCCTTATTTATAGCCTTGTCAGGTCGGATTCGTAAAACCGCCTCAAATTTACACAGTCCACGTAACTCTGCATAATGCGTTCCATGACATCAAACAACCTTTGATGTCATCGAGCGTAAGCTGAATTCTATAAGTCGCAACTTTATGCACTGCGTAACTCCTTTCGTACTATATAACTCTTCTTATCATCGAACATGCCTTTGATGTCATCAAACGTCCTTCGATGTCATCGAACGGTGTTTGATCAATCGAGAATGTGTCTACAGAGTTCCAGCGAGTTGCTCAAAAAGTCCATAAAAAGATCGATGTCATCAAACTGCTTTCGATGTCATTGAGAATGTCTTCGAGCCATCGAATAGGTCTTCGAGCCATCGAGAAATGTATCCAATTTGTCTACCGACCAACTCGATTTTTATGTAATTTTTCGATGTCATTGACCCATGTTCAATGTCATTGAACACTGGCTTCGATGTCATCGAACTGTAATTGATGACATAGACGGTGAAGTGAATTTCTGCACTTTGTTCTTTCGACTTCCTTCCTTCTCCACTTGGTTTTCTTGAATTTTGAGGTCTTGAAATATTCAATCTTTGTCTCGTAAGATCCATTCCTTGCCTTAGTGATTCTTGAACATTAAATTAATACTTCTAACATTCTTTTCAATCCAAGCTCCGGAACTCACCTTGCAAAACAAACATGTATAAACTATACCATTAAGCATTATCATGTTCATAAAACCAAGATATAAATGTGGAAAAATATATAATATTTGATACTCAACACTCATTCAACACTGTCAACGGTAACAGATTCACTGCAGACCCATTGTTCAACATTATTCACTTGACTTACTTATCGCGAATATGATCAACAATCATCAACGGTATATTATGCTCTCAGTCGCAAGCCAGATCGTCGTCAGAGAATGCGGTAAGAAGCATACAATCATGTTACACTTCTGGCTTTTTATTTTCCCTCTTGACAAGTGGTGCTTTTTTGATGTTATTATCGGATAGAGCTCGAATTAGGGTTTGTCTGACATCTTTTAATAATTGCAACGCATCATATATGCTCAATCAGGCTGGGATGCTTTTCAAGTGATTCACTACATCATAATTTACTCTTTCATCTTTATTTCTTTCTTATTTTCTGTTATCAGAATGTGTTCCAGATGTTTCTCCTTGTAGTGTTTCGAATCTCTACTTCTGGCGGGGACTCGTTACCTTTTTTTCCTAAACGTAACCTAATTACTGCCGCTTTGTATGCATCATCCAAAGATTTAATGGTATTAGTGTTACAACTTTCTTTCTTTTTAGATTTTATCTTGTTGGGGTGTAAAATTTGGTTAAGGGGAGAAGCTTCAAGGGGAAAATTGGTGAAAGAAATAAAGGAAAAAGTGAAAGGCAAGTGAGTTGCACGGGAATCATGTTGCGCGAGATCTGAGTTGCACGGGTTTGCGCAACTCGTCCATAGTCATGTAGGGCCGCGCAGCTCTCTTCAGATAGGGACGGATTGGGAATGCGAAGTGGGGTCCACAACACAGAAATCGAGGGCTCACACTTGCGAAAGCCTATAAATACCCCCTCATTTGAAGCATCGAATGTTCAGAAAACCAGTGCCTCTGACAGGTATTGAAGATAGAGAGAAGGAGAGGGAATGTGGAGTGTTGAAGGTGCGGGCCGCGCTACTCCTGGTGAGTTACGCGGCCCCCCGTAACCCCTCGGCTCGTGCAACTCGCATGAGTTGCGTGGATACTCTTTGAGGCAGCTGCTATGTTGAAATTTTTCGGATCCTCAGGCTATTCTAGATGTGTCAAAGGGATCTAAGCACTCCTTTATCATGTCAATAAGGGACAGAATGCATAGGAAGCCCGCACAACTCATCTTCCATGGAGATATGATCAATATGAGTCGAAATGCTGCCAAAATTCATATTTCAAATTTACTTAACTTTTGTATTTTTGACATTTCTAAGAGATTCTATCCTGGAATCAAAGGACTAAAATGATGTAAATGAACTCAGAATGAATAAAATTGATGATTATTCTCTTAGTTCTATCTTTTGTTAATATTAAGCGAAATATTCCCCAAATCAAATTCTTTTCGTTTTTTGGTCGAAACAAAATGGTTACTCTACTGGGGATTCTTTATCTTGTTTAGTATTGATTTAAGAATGATTTAGAGAATTTTATCATTGTTTGGCGTCCTATAAGGTGCCAAAATGGCGACTCTCAGTGGGAGCATCCTTCCTTTCATCTCAGGGATAGAATATATTTGCGAATAAATACTAACCATTATCGCATATGTTCTCTGACAGAGAAAATTACAAGGGATGTACTCATTCAAGCTATAGATTTCAAAAGATATGGCAATCTTAACAAAAGAGGCGAGTTAATACTTTACACCGACAAGATTTGTAGTTGAGTATGCCTCTAACCAGCCTTGGGCCTAGCAAGAGCAGCCTGTATTGAGTAGGAAAAGCAAATTTCCAGTTACTGTTGGGGTTATAACAGTCTCCCCAATAGCACAAGAAAATGAAAACGGTTGGATAGTGGTGATGCGTCGGAGGTCGAGAGTAGCAGCCAGGACGAGCCCATTAATGCCAAGAACTAGGGGACCTGTCACATGAAACGCGGCAAAGAAAAATCCCGAACTCGTTCCCCCAGCAATTTATCTTGGAAAATCTTCATCTTTGCCATCGCACTGAGAATTTCAGGCCTTACTTGCTGCAAGTATCCGATGGACTACAAAGTAGAAAGGTAAGTCGCATATGGAGGGTTCGCTAGTTTATGTATCACCACAAAGTCTATCGCCTCACATTGTATCGTAATCAGTTGAATCTTATGAAAGCACAGAAGGATAAAAAAAAACTCCTTTTCCAATGAGTCCTGTCACACTAACCTATTCTTATTCTACCTCGATGACCGCCTCATCAGGAAATGAAGAAGCTGCGGTATGCATGGCTGGAACAAGTAAAGACCCCCCACCCACCACTGAAAATGCTAATGGATGAGTGCAGGAATTTTTGAGAAGCCCTGGCCACCATCGTAGATAATGTAACCCAGATAGTATCACCCCCAATGATGGATACTATGAATGAGCGGGAACAACAATCAGAAGGTTCTCAACCACCTAGAGTGGGATCACATGGATCTATCCATGTGACAAGAGTCATAACTCAGGAGGAAGTACGACAGGTTTGTTCGAATGAAAAGGGAACGTGGCAATACAATAAGGTTCCGGTATCGAACGCCGTCTCCAAGGGAAGTAAAAGATGTACCTTTCCCTGCTAATTTCTAACACCCTGAGTTTTAAAATTTTAGTGGAGACGGATCCCCCAATGAACATCTAATGCATTTCATCACGTCTATGGGGAATTTCTCCACCGTTCCCTAATATTTCCTATGACTATTTGGATCTTCTTTAACGGGCAAAGCGTTCTGGTGGTATTCCAGCCTCGCACCAGAATCAATACAAACCTAGGAACAGATGCAAGATGTGTTTATGTCAAATTTCTTTTCATCGGACCGTGATGTTAGCATTACGGAATTAGCATCCATAAGACAAAGGGAAAATGAGTCTGTGTAGAAATTCATCAGTAGGTAGAAAACCTTAGGGGCATCATGTTGGTAATTACCTAAAGAGAGGGAGCAGGTGAAAATGTGTCTAAGCTCCATGGACACAGGGATATCATTTGGACTCACCAGAGCCAATATAAGGACTTTTCAAGATCTGACGACCAAAGCGCATGCGTTGGAGCTAATGACTAAAAAGATGTCATCCTTTCAAGCTAGATCTGAAAGAAGAGGGCCGAATAGGGCAGTGGTAAATGTTGTTAATCAGGAGAAAAAGAAAAACACCTTCCGCGACAAGAGGGAAATGAGAGGAAGAGAAGACTCAGATCAACCGGGGCACTATGGAAAGGGACAATAAGAACGACAAGCGACTGCGGCCATATGACTCACACAGGGAATTTGCATTCGAGAGAGAGAGGACGTGTTGCCAATGATGGAGCAGTTATTGGCCGCCAGAACCATTAGGTTGCCCTCACCAAGATATCCTGAAGAAGCCACAATGACGAAAGAAAAGAATTACAGTCATTATCATCGCTGTTTGAGGCATCAAACAGAAGACTGCTTCATACTAAAAAATATATTGCAAAGAATGATAAGACAAGGAGAAATAGTCCTGAAGAAGGACGATGAACAAAAACGGAAGGCAACAACGACTCTGACGTTTGTAAGAGGATTGTCAGCGATATTGGCTAAAGAAATTGATTCAGGAGATATGTCTTCTGTTGGCTGCCAAAACAATGAACCAGTGAGACAGTTCATCGATTGAAAGAAAATTCTGGGGGCATCTACATTCGAAGATGCTCGATAATAGATGGACCTAGGGTATCGCAACTTAAATACCCCGATGAAAGGGACGAACAAGGTGAAAGATATGGAATTGCAATATAAAGCATTTTTTTTCGCCAACACACCTATATTTGGATTATCAACAATAAGCCAATATGAGGAGCAACAATAATTTTGGTTTCAAAAAGTATCAGCACCATACCTTCAAAACCAAAAGGGGGCAAGATAGGTAATAAGAAAAATCATCATATAATGTACTTCCCTTTCTATATAAATGAAATGCAAGTTTTCAGGTACTCGCCAATGATTCTTGCCGATGATTATCGCCAATGATTTTCGCCAATGATTGTCATCGATGATTGTCGTCGATGATTCTCGCCGATGATTCTCGCCAATGATTCTCGCTAATGATTATCGCCAGTGATTATCGCTTGAGTTACTGTAAAGCTGTCATTACCATTATTATGATTCTGATGCAAGGCCATTTTATTATTTAAATTTATTGAAATTAATAACAGCGCCAAGCTGATATACCATCTTAACAATAAGATTTTGTTGACTATTATCAGCAAGCGCGATATATTAATTTCAATTCATTGATCTGGAGGGGCCAATTCATCATTTGCTGCAGCAGAATGAGTCAAATGTAAGGGTCGTGACAATAATGACGATCTATCTCGTATGATGGTGAGAAAAATGCCGCCATGAAGTCGAATACGCATAAAGCTTATCATTATTGGCGATGGCGATATGACAGAACTATACGGGTAGCAGTGTCGTCTGTGGCCTTAAAAAGCCTGGAAAGAGCATCACGCGCACCCATGCGGGCAGTGACCTATGCCATCTGTACAACTTCAGGCAACGTCACGTGGACAGCTAGAGAGTGCCCCCTTGTGAATGGGTCTGACCTTGCAGATGAAGGAAAAGTGAGTCTCTGAAGTAGGATGACTCCCCAGATCCCTGGTTTGATTTCAGTAGTAACGCATGAGGGAAAGTCTCTGAAGCAAGAGACCACGCATTGATGGACTGACAGCCTTGGATTTGGTACCCAACGATAGCCTTGTGCATCCCGTGAACTCTAGAGAGTTACTGTGGCCAACCCTGTGCGTAAATCCTATTGAGTTCACTGCCTCGGTAGCTTCACTAGGCCCCTCTGATGGATTGCGGTTTGTGAACTCCCTGGCCGCGATAAGCCCAGAGAACTCTAGAGAGTTACAATGGCCATTCGTGTAAGACCAACTCCAACTACTTATGAGTCTAAACTATGATTGCTCCAACTACTTACGAGCCTAAACTGTGTGCGCTACTGACTGAAATGGGAACTTAGCACCACCCATATGAGATAACACCATATAGGTAACACTATATGTTAATAACAAAAATGGCAATACGAAAAGTAATGCTAACAGAAAAAAAAATATAATAATAATAATAAATAATGTAGTTTTACTGATCAGGCATGATATTCATTCATGATATTCAGGCATGATATACATTCATGATATTCATTCATTCGTAGCATTCATGATTCATCAAAGTTCGTTTATGATATCAAAAGAAAAAGTAACAAATGCGAAAACAAGCCATGATAAAAATCAAAAGAAAATTCATATATCCTCTGAAATTCCTAGAGCAAGCATATATCAGCGCAGGTCATCTCTTAGTTGAACCTTAGCAGTCGCGTTATCAACTTCAGCGTTAATAATAAGCCTGGCCTGGTTCGGAGCATCGATCAGATCTTGCTCTACGAAAATTATTGCTTCCTCCCCCTTTGAGACCTCCAGCTGTTCCAGATTAGCTATCCGCCTATTGACCTTAATATCAGCCTCGAGTTGGCTAGTTCTTGAATCAGCTTCATGTTGCTGAGCCTCTAAGTCCAAAATTTGTTGCTTGAGGTTTGCAATCTTCTTTGTTATAGTCGTCGAGGAATGCTTAGTAGGCTTTACTTTCTCCTCCAAGGAAAGAAATTCCTTATCATAACTAGAAACGGTCGTTATTGCCTTGGAAACTTTCTCTTTAAGCTATAATAATTCTTGTTGTCGAGCAAGAATTTCAGGTGTGACAACCATGTTTTGGGCATCTCCTAGTTTGAAGAAAGTCCCATAAAAATGAGATAAAGACTCACGCAGAGGGGAGATATTAATCTTGGCAATTCGTGCTACATTCTCTAGAGAAGACATCACTATCTCCAAATCAGACCATTGGGATGGGGCTTTAAAGATGTAAATGGTTGCTGACATTGAACTCTGCAATAGGGATAGCGCAGGCGTAACATCCCGGATTTTTGCCAACCTGGGAATAGACGTCCTTAGGCAATGGATCGATCCTAAGACCTTATCAACTTGTCAAAACTCAATCCCACAGTCTAAAATCGCTCCTTAACCCATTTCCTTCACAAATCCCACCCTTCACCACCTTGTTCCTTAAATTTTCCAAGTACTTTCACCATAGACACTATCTTAAACTAGCTAAGTAGTATAACTTGGATCACTTTATATACAAACTACAAAGGACTAAGTACCACCTCAGACAGAAATCTTACGGGACTAAATCCTTTAGAAATTTGGCGAGATTTAGCTAGTGTTAAACTAGAGTGCCTATGAAATTAGCACCAATCACTTTAAATACGATCTGCAAGACCCAAAACTTGTAGAATCATTGACTCTAGGTTACCCTAAAGTTTAGAACCAAACTCATTACCCGGCTGCTCTCGGGAATGAAATGAAACTTCGTATTAGGTCTAGACCGCACATCGAAAGTCCGATTAACACGATCTTAAGGATCTAGGACCGCCTCACTGGGCTTGACAACCATCTCGGAAATCAAGTCCGAACGATGTCCCACGACCATTCGTTTGGATCTGGAGCGAGGGAGTGTGAAAAACACTATTCTCTTTACAAAATAAATATCTGGAATAGTGATCTAGCACCATTCGCTTGCGCATCAGTATTAAACAACCAGACCGTCAGAATCAGATCAAATTACACCCTCGGATCAGGAAAAATTTCAGAAACATTTACATGTACTTGGAATTTCGGATCGTGACCCACTGACCGTCAAACTGAAACTGGTCCGCCACGTGTGATTTGGGAATCCGATCGAGTTGAAAACGTAATCCCACGTAGATCCACGAGTTGTGAGCTTAAGTCTCACGTTTGACTCAAGGAGGGCCACCAGAAACCCTCTTTTGAGCTGAAAAAGTGCCGAAATACCTATAATAGTCGTACCCCTTGAACAAGAGTCTATTTCGGTGAGTTTTGAGACTATATAAGGACCTTAAACCCTCTCTCATGGCAGTCATACGAATTTGAGATTTGAAAGAGGGAAAAGGAAGAGAAAGTGTGGGAGTTGTGGGAAGATCTCCCCGCCGCTCTACCCTGCTGCTATCGGTGCTTAACCACCTCATTCTTGTCACTTTCCCGGTGATTCTGGCGTCATTTCTAGGTAATAAACCCTAACCCTAACCTGTTTGGGGGATTTGATAGTTGTAGGTTATGAAATAGCTAACCTATTTCCTTCTCTAGGTCGCCTAGTTGCCGCATACGGAAGCTAGACAAACCTATCGATTCCGTTGCGATTCTACGACAAAAGGTACGGACTTTAGGTGTATAGGTTATGGTTTTCAACGCTTTCAATGTCAGATAATGATAGATTCATGATCTGCATGCAATTGCACATGTACAAAGTGTTGTCTGTTTTCCGTTTCGATTAAAGATGAAAAATATGGAATTCTACATACTCTAGGTATTTGTAGAAAGTACGGTATACGTATATTTTTTGAAAATGTGTTTGACATGCTTATATGTTGTATGGATATACGATATATGGATAAAATACTTATTTGGCGAAAGGATTCGCCTAAATACATGTTTTACTTATATACACTATGTATGTTGAAATTGTGTATTCTAGAAAATACTGTATATGTATAAATTTTGGAGATGTATGTATCATGATTATTTGCTGTAGTAATATATTATACATGGATAAAATACTCGCTTGGCTAAAGGATAACCCTAATACATGTTTTACTAACATGCACCATGTATGTTGTAATAGTGTATTCTAAGTGTTTGTGAAAATGACTGAATGAGTATTGAATTCTCATTCGTGCTCGCCATGATTAATTGTCATGGATTCATGATTGTTGTATTGCCGATACCCCTTTGACGAAAGGATTTGCCCTAAATCACGCCACGTCCAATATACACTATATATGCTAAAATGTGTGGTCCAAGTGTTTGTGGAAATGACTGAATGAATATAGAACACGGACCCATGCTTGCCATGACTATCCGTCGTGGGCGCACGCGCGTTATAATTGGGGTAGCTCGCTAGTAGAAGGATTTCGCCTAATACCTCTGTGATCAACATATGTCATGTAAGTGATGTATGTAGTTCAAGTGTTTCTTGAAATGTCTAAGTGAGTAGTAGTTAGCAAATTGTAATGTATAAGGGTGTTGAGATATGATTCTCAACCTCTTTTAACTATGTGTATGATCTCCTTTGATAGTTGTGTGATTCGGAATTGAACATGTACAAACTCATGCTTGTATTGTGATTCATAACATGCTCAACTGCTTCATGATTTTAACTATGTAATGCATATGTTTAAATTTATATTTACGTTGTATGATCCGTCATGGGTGATGGGGGAGCGGAGCAACGAGTGCGTGCAACAGCCCTGACAGCCCTAAACGGATAATATCAGACTTGATTGTATGAGTTGAATCTTGATCCATTACTGCTTTATCTATCTGCAATTGATTGTGTTTGGGGCTATGATTATAGTCCAGGCAATCGGTAACAGGATTGAATTCGTGGTTGAGATTCATTTGCCACGTGGGATGTGTTCGACGAACTCGAGTCGTGCGTTGCCTGTCGGCAGTGGTTAGGCCACATGAAGTTATTTATGCACTTCATGTCGTGCAGCTCAACGGGCGATCGTGCTAGTCGAGCTCGTCAAGTAACCCGATCTGCCTTATGCATGTTCACCCTGGTTGGACACTACTGCTTGAACCTAGGGTACCAAACTTACCAGTGAAACCCCTTTTAACCATGGTACCTCGATCCGCTAAGAGGCATGAGCCGGACATGGTGGTATGGGACACCGTGGTCGAGTTGTCGGCCTACGCTGGGGCCATGTGCCTCCACGTAGTGACCATTGCGCAACCAAACTCGTGAGCCGAATACGGTGGTATGGGACACTGTATTCGAGTTGTCGATACTTACGGCGAGAGCCGAGTATGGTGAGACCTGTGCTCGTGCTGACGGGCGACGAGTCCTCCGTAGTATCTTCGAGTATACTCCAAGGGTCTATGATTGGCAACGAGTCTTTCACAGCAACTAGAGTATGAGTTGAGCCAAGTATGGTGAGACCTGTACTCGAGCTGACGGCTAGTGATTGAGCCGAGTACGGTGAGACCTGTACTCGAGCTGATGGCCAGCAATTGAGCCGCATACGGTGAGATCTGTATCCGCGCTGACGGGTGACGAGCCCTTTGCGATGCCTTCGCTATGCCCCTCAAACCATAATATCGTATGAGATTAACTAGGATTGACAACCCTAGAATGGATCATGTTTGGGAATGATACAAGGGAGGTACCTTAGTTTTCCAATACTGCTGTTTGAAATGGACTAATAATAACTCGGTAATCATGATCATCATCGCACCACATGTGCTTAGTAGATGTGGCGCACTGCGGGAGTTAAGCATTCGCGAACGTAAGATGATGTCGCATGAGGGTGGTTTGGCAAGGGCATACAGCATCATGTCATGTCATTCTTGCACTTAATAAGAGTAGTTAGAATTGTTTGATTTGTACTGCTTTATCATTACTGCTTGATTGAATTGATAACATGTTAACCTATGCTTTATTGTTTCACTGAGTTGATCACTCACTCCCACGTTACGGGACGGTGTTTGCAACACCAACCAGATTTGTTGAGTTTCAGGTGTTGGCGATGCTTATGAAGTAGAGCCGAACTACTACTATGATGTTGAGGAGGAGTTCTCCTACACGTAATCTCTGACAGGTCTATGAAGACCTGGTATTGTATTGACGGGGCTACGGTACTTAGGATAGGAGACATTACACTTCCTCACATTTGGTATATTTTAGAACTGTATTTAGAACTGTATTTAGAACTGTATATTTTAGAACTGTATTTAGAACTGTATTTTAGAACTGTATTTAGAACTGTATTTAGAACTGGATTTAGAACTGTATTTTAGAACTGTATTTAGAACTGTATTTAGAACTGTATTTTAGAACTGTATTTAGAACTGTATTTAGAACTGTATTTAACCTGGTAATGTTATCACACTCTGGAGACTCTTCACATTTAGAACTGTATTTTAGAACTGTATTTAGAACTGTATTTAACCTGGTAATGTTATCACACTCTGGAGACTCTTCATATTTAGAACTGTATTTAACCTGGTAATGTTATCACACTCTATTTATCACATTTGGTATATTTTAGAACTGTATTTAGAACTGTATTTAACCTGGTAATGTTATCACACTCTGGAGACTCTTCATAGTTTATATATTTTATCTATTTATCACAGTCTTCCGCTTGCAAATTTAACTGTCTTTTTAGTATGATATGCTGTTTTGGCTTAATCTCACTCATGTTCAATGCACGAATACAGTCAACATTCAAACATCATTCATTTTGTTGCATAAGTGATGTTTTAGAACTCGGGAGTGGAGTTTATGCTCGACCCCCAATTTTCAGGGCATTACAAGATGGTATCAGAGCATGATTTGGATTAAACCGGACCTGGGTTATAGTCATACGATGCACACTGACGCACTCTGACTTAGGAGGGAGCGACGGAACATAGAAACAGTCATAGGTATTCCGATTTCGCCAATCGGCGAAGTTCACTAAAGTCGAATGCCGAAATCAAGTCCGTATTCAACCATGGTCACACGGGTCGACCTTAAAACATTCCTAGGTCGTCTATTAAAGAGTCTAGATTACCCTAACCATTGAAAATATATAGAATACGGGATAAATGTGATGAAGATAACTACTCCGAATCCTCGGAGCTTCTCTGGACTCCTCACAGAGACTTCTCAAATCCACGAGGAAAGAAAGCAGAAAATAGAAGTAAATTCTAATAAATTCAAAATTGATTAATGAATGCTTAAAAATGAGTTCACAGCCCTTTAAATAGGGATACCAAGTAATGAGAATGAAATCAGAAACAAACTACAACTAAAACCCTTAGAATTCGCGACTTACTATAGGGTCGTGATGTCTACTAAGTGCGCAAGGCTTTCACCCAAAAATAGTAAGTGTCCTATTTGGCTTCACCAAACCGTTCTCCTAATTATTCCAAGCCCTTTTCACAATGGACGTAACTCCTAAAGCTCGATCAATGAAGAGTAATTAAACTAAAACTACCATTTTTAGCAAAACGAAATTGAAACGGGGAAATAACCGTCAATCGGAGGGTTTTCTCGCAATTTTGGGCTACGCAACTCAGCATAGCAGGGTTGGTTGGCTTCATTAGCTCGTTCTACCCTAAATTCATATATTATACGTCAGATAACTCATTCCGGATTGCAAGATATGTCTGATTGTCCCGAAAATACCCGAATTAGAGCAAATCGGAGTCAGGGGTCTCCCCACTTAAATCTGACGGGACCCAGGGTCGAACCAGGGTGTTTCTGACACCCTGGGAGCATGCTGAACAGGGCCCCACCGCGGCGGCGTGGTTCCGGCCAAGGCGGTTCCAGCGGCGGACTGCGGTCCGGTGGCCCATTTGGGGTGGGTCCAGGGCTGGGGTTGGTCGGCCCGACCTCCCCTACCCCCTGGCACGTGCGGTTTTGGCAAATGATTGAGATTTTGGGGGCTGGAGCACCCCACTCTCTCATTTCACCCTTCCAAGCCCTCCAACTTGTTGTTTCTCTCTCCAATCTCCCTCTCAATCCTACATTCCACCTTTTTCGACCACCATACATCCTCCTCCAACATTTACAGCATAATCTACCCCCTACCCTCTCCATTCTCTCTCATTTGAGCACTTACATGCCTCATTTGGAGCTCAAATTCGGGTAAGCTCTCAACCCATCCCATCTACTCATTTTCCTCCTTCAATCCCTGTCCGTTGGGGCCTTTACAATCTTTGTTGAGGTTCAAACTCATGGAGGAACAAACCTCTAACCCTTACTTTCTCTCCCCTTCACTTTTCATTCACTTTCCATGGCCCTATTCGAATTGGTTATGGCCATTTTCTCGATTTCATGGGGTTTGGGTGCATCCCATATTTTCCAATACCATATTTGGAGTGTAGGCAGTTAAACGTAAATCCCAGAATTTTCTTTCAAATTACACTTAGAAATTCCTCATCGTGGGATATGGAAATCCCATCTCACACTTTCCAACACATGGCTCATTTTCCAAAGCCTATACCATTAATTTTAATCCCCTCCCACCCTCCTACCAAACATGCCATTCCCAATCCCAAGTAGAATTAGTAATGCAGTCCCATTTAATATAACTTAAGACTACTGGCCAAATAGTGTTGAAGTGATAAAGTCCCTTGATATACATTAACCCACCACACTCTGATAGCTTAAGCTTTTAGAGTAAATGGTTGTTTGACAAATAGACCTTTGGAACTTGGACCTAGAGCAGTGCTCCTAGATTTCGACAGACCTGACCGTAGAGGAAATCCAACAAATTAATAATGTGAACCTTAGGATCCTCTTACCTGGTATGAGCATATGTGAAATGCTCGTGCGTAGTTAAATTCGAGTTCCGACAACCCAATTCCAATTAGACAACTTTGACCCTAGGCGATAAAATAATTTCTTTATTTAGAAAGGGTATAAAATCATCTGGTGTATAAGCATAGACTTTAGATTACAACTAGTGAATTACCGCTGCTCATAAGTTGAGCCTAGGCTGCTGATTAGACTAAGAAATGTAAACGACTAACAATGCTAAGTTGATTGAGTGATAGACGTAGTTAGTTGGCTTGAATAGGTTGGAGCGAGACCCCGTTCCGTTGTTGAATCCCCTTAATACTTTAGGCTTCCTTAGTAACTCTTAGGGAGCTTGTTTGACGTAGAAACTATTCACGATTAGAGAAAACCTATATATCCCTTGGATTCAATGCTAGATCCAATCAATACGTCCCTTAGAATTTCCTTCTTAAGGACTTAGTACAATCGGGAACACGGAGTAGAGAAACTACATATAAGCGAAGTATTCGCGGTTTGAATTGAATTCTCAACCCTAGTAGTTACCAATGAACTCTATGCTCTGATCAAGTAGAAGGTCGGGATCAACTAGGATTAAGAACTGATACGACAATTTTCTGTCTTCGCGAGGCAGAAGGTCCCTGTATCCGACTCAGACCCACTATGCAACTTTCTTCCGTGTTGGCCGAACCACTTGCAACCAAAAGTTTATAACTTCGTCTTTGAAGAGTATTAGGAGTATATAGCCGATAGCGACTTTGTCTTTTAGGCCCAAGGAATTACCCAAATGGGCAACAAATAGTTAGGAATAAGGTCCCAAATTACATGCCATGTTGGCATACATTTTGTCCATATGAATGAAGAAAGATAACTTGCCTGTTAAGCTAGGCATGATTAAATAGGATAAGTCTGGACCGCGACAAAACCCCTTGGTAGAATTAGGCATCTTGCCTCAAACTCACACCTGCCCCTGACATCAACCACATTACCCATCATTTTTAGCTCCTCTTGATACCCATAGGTATCAATGCCATAGTACACATCGTCGATGAAAGGTAGACCAATGTATTTCCCCATTTCATGTCAAGGATAGGTTATAAATTACACCTTGTTCCGACATACGGATCAGGACATAGCTCTTGAGCCTTGAGGGTGAAAATAAAATTTTAAGGGGGGTAGAACATTATGAGCCCAATCTAGTTAGGTCACCTAATACACCTCTTTGATCTGGGTGGCGCAGCAAAAACGTGATAGACCCTACCCCGCTGGCCCAGGATCGAAACGGTGCTCGTTGAATACGAACATTATAGAAGTCCTAACAAGTTCTACTATAAGAAACCGTTTTAGGATGATTTAGTAAGATTTGATTCACCCTTTCCTTGGACATAGATAATATCGAGGACTCTCTTAGACTAAGACCTAAAGGGCAACCTTAGAAAGAGACACTTTGAACCTTTCAATGTTGGACATTCCCTACGTTTTTAGAGTGATCGGACTACGGAGTTACTAACATTTACAACTGCGAAGTTTTCGTGACTTAACCCAATTCCCAATCCTGGGTGACTACCGATGGACTCTCTGCTGACGAGCGGACGACCAGGATCCACCAGGATTCGGAAGGGATACAATGAGCTTCCTACCCTGGCCCGGTAGATGATCGATGTATCGAGATCGAGCCCACTATTACTGTCTCTCCATGTTGGTCAAACAATGAAAACAACTATCTTACTCTAAATTGTTGGGAATTGTCGTCGAGACTCCAAATAGGTAAAGAAATAAATGGTAGCAAACCATCAGGGTATGAGAAATGGATAAAGAATTAAGTTTTAAGGGGGATAGACTAAAATGAACCAGCTGGTATATACCCTACCACGCGTAGGAACTTGGAATCAATAAGTCTTAGGCAAATGAAATAATAGAAATCTTCCCCTATTACCCTTATCCAATTTCGGGGACGAAATTTTGTTTTAAGGGGGGTAGATTGTAACATCCTGGATTTTTACCAACCTGGGATTAGACGTCCTTAGGCAATGGATCAATCCTAACACCTTATCAACTTGTCAAAACTCAATCCCACAGTCTAAAATCGCTCCTTAACCCATTTCCTTCACAAATCCCACCCTTCACCACCTTGTTCCTTAAATTTTCTAAGTACTTTCACCATAGACACTATCTTAAACTAGCTAAGTAGTATAACTTGGATCACTTTATATACAAACTACAAAGGACTAAGTACCACCTCAGACAGAAATCTTACGGGACTAAATCCTTTAGAAATTTGGCGAGATTTAACTAGTGTTAAACTAGAGTGCCTGTGAAATTAACACCAATCACTTTAAATACGATCTGCAAGACCCAAAACTTGTAGAATCATTGACTCTAGGTTACCCTGAAGTTTAGAACCAAACTCATTACCCGGCTGCTCTCAGGAATGAAATGAAACTTCGTATTAGGTCTAGACCGCACATCGGAAGTCCGATTAACACGAACTTAAGGATCTAGGACCGCCTCACTGGGCTTGACAACCCCTCGGAAATCAAGTCCGAACGATGTCCCACGACCATTCGTTTAGATCCGGAGCGAGGGAGTATGAAAAACACTATTCTCTTTACAAAATAAATATCTGGAATAGTGATCTGGTACCATTCGCTTGCGCATTAGTATTAAGCAACCAGACAGTCAGCAGCATATCAAATTACACCCTCGGATCAGGAAAAATTTCAGAAACATTTACATGTACTTGGAATTTCGGATCGTGGCCCACTGACCGTCGAACTGAAACTGGTCCGCCACGTGTGATCTGGGAATCCGATCGAGTTGAAAACGTAATCCCACGTAGATCCACGAGTTGTGAGCTTAAGTCTGACGTTTGGCTCAAGGAGGGCCACCAGAAACCCTCTTTTGAGCTGGAAAAGTACCGAAATACCTATAATAGTCGTACCCCTTGAACATGAGTCTATTTCGGTGAGTTTCGAGACTATATAAGGACCTTAAACCCTCTCTCATGGCAGCCATACGAATTTGAGATTTGAGAGAGGGAAAAGGAAGAGAAAGTGTGGGAGTTGTGGGAAGATCTCCCCGCCGCTCTACCCTGCTGCTATCGGTGCTTAACCACCTCATTCTTGTCGCTTTCCCGGTGATTCCGGCGTTATTTCTAGGTAATAAACCCTAACCCTAACCTGTTTGGGGGATTTGATCGTTGTAGGTTATGAAATAGCTAACCTATTTCCTTCTCTAGGTCGCTTAGTTGCCACATACGGAAGCTAGACAAACCTATCGATTTCGTTGCGATTCTACGACAAAAGGTGCGGACTTTAGGTGTATAGGTTATGGTTTTCAACGCTTTCAATGTCAGATAATGATAGATTCATTATCTGCATGCAATTGCACATGTACAAAGTGTTGTGTGTTTTCCGTTTCGATTAAAGATGAAAAATATGGAATTCTACATACTCTAGGTATTTGTAGAAAGTACGGTATACGTATATTTTTTAGAAATGTGTTTGACATGTTTATATGTTGTATGGATATACGATATATGGATAAAATACTTATTTGGCGAAAGGATTCGCCTAAATACATGTTTTACTTATATACACTATGTATGTTGAAATTGTGTATTCTAGAAAATACTGTATACGTATAAATTTTGGAGATGTATGTATCATGATTATTTGCTGTAGTAATATATTATACATGGATAAAATACTCGCTTGGCTAAAGGATAACCCTAATACATGTTTTACTAACATGCACCATGTATGTTGTAATAGTGTATTCTAAGTGTTTGTGAAAATGACTGAATGAGTATTGAATTCTCATTCATGCTCGCCATGATTAATTGTCATGGATTCATGATTGTTGTATTGGCGATACCCCTTTGACGAAAGGATTTGCCCTAAATCACGCCACGGCCAATATACACTATATATGCTAAAATGTGTGGTCCAAGTGTTTGTGGAAATGACTGAATGAATATAGAACTTGGACCCATGCTTGCCATGACTATCCGTCGTGGGCGCACGCTTGTTATAATTGGGGTAGCTCCCTACTAGAAGGATTTCGCCTAATACCTATGTGATCAACATATGTCATGTATGTGATGTATGTAGTTCAAGTGTTTCTTGAAATGTCTGAGTGAGTAGTAGTTAGCAAATTGTAATGTATAAGGGTGTTGAGATATGATTCTCAACCTCTTTTAACTATGTGTATGATCTCCTTTGGTAGTTGTGTGATTAGGAATTGAACATGTACAAACTCATGCTTGTGTTGTGATTCATAACATGCTCAACTGCTTCATGATTTGAACTATGTAATGCATATGTTTAAATTTATATTTACGTTGTATGATCCATCATGGGTGATGGGGGAGCGGAGCAACGAGTGCGTGCAACAGCCCTGGCAGCCCTAAACGGATAATATCATACTTGATTGTATGAGTTGAATCTTGATCCATTACTGCTTTATTTATCTGCAATTGATTGTGTTTGGGGCTATGATTATAGTCCAGGTAATCGGTAACGGGATTAAATTTGTGGCTGAGATTCATTTGCCACGTGGGATGTATTCGACGTACTCGAGTCGTGCGTTGCCTGTCAGCAGTGGTTAAGCCACATGAAGTTGTTTATGCACTTCATGTCGTGCAGCTCAACGGGCGATCGTGCTAGTCGAGCTCGTCAAGTAACCCGATCTGCCTTATGCATGTTCACCCTGGTTGGACGCTACTACTTGAACCTAGGGTACCAAACTTACCAGTGAAACCCCTTTTAACCATGGTACCTCGATCCGCTAAGACGCATGAGCCAGACATGGTGGTATGGGACACCGTGGTCGAGCTGTCGGCCTACGCTGGGGCCATGTGCCTCCCCGTAGTGACCATTGCACAACCAAACTCGTGAGCCGAATACGGTGGTATGGGACACTGTATTCGAGCTGTCGATACTTACGGCGAGAGCCGAGTTCGGTGAGACCTGTGCTCGTGCTGACGGGCGACGAGTCCTCCGTAGTATCTTCGAGTATACTCCAAGGGTCTGTGATTGGCGACGAGTCTTTCACAGCAACTAGAGTATGAGTTAAGCCGAGTACATTGAGACCTGCACTCGAGCTGACGGCTAGTGATTGAGCCGAGTACGGTGAGACCTGTACTCGAGCTGATGGCCAGCAATTGAGCTGCATACGGTGAGATCCGTATCCGCGTTGACGGGTGACGAGCCCTTTGCGATGCCTTCGCTATGCCCCTCAAACCATAATATCGTATGAGATTAACTAGGATTGACGACCCTAGAATGGATCATGTTTGGGAATGATACAAGGGAGGTACCTTAGTTTTCCAATACTGCTGTTTGAAATGGACTAATAATAACTCGGTAATCATGATCATCATCGCACCGCATGTGCTTAGTAGATGTGGCACACTGAGGGAGTTAAGCATTCACGAACGTAAGATGATGTCGCATGAGGGTGGTTTGGCAAGGGCATACAGCATCATGTCATGTCATTCTCGCACTTAATAAGAGTAGTTAGAATTGTTTGATTTGTACTGCTTTATCATTACTGCTTGATTGAATTGATAACATGTTAACCTATGCTTTATTGTTCCACTGAGTTGATCACTCACTCCCACGTTACGGGACGGTGTTTGCAACACCAACCAGATTTGTTGAGTTTCAGGTGTTGGCGATTCTTATGAAGAAGAGCCGAACTACTACTATGATGTTGAGGAGGAGTTCTCCTACACGTAATCTCTGACAGGTCTATGAAGACCTGGTATTGTATTGACGGGGCTACGGTACTTGGGATAGGAGACATTACACTTCCTCACATTTGGTATATTTTAGAACTGTATTTGAAATTATTTAACCTGGTAATGTTATCACACTCTGGAGACTCTTCATAGTTTATATATTTTATCTATTTATCACAGTCGCTGGAGTATGATATGCTGCTTTGGCTTAATCTCACTCATGTTCAATGCACGAATACAGTCAACATTCAAACATCATTCATTTTGTTGCATAAGTGATGTTCTAGAACTCGGGAGTGGAGTTTTTGCTCGACCCCCAATTTTCAGGGCGTTACAGCAGGAGGAGAGATCTTTTCTAGGGATATGATATTTGACACAGCGGCAACAGAATTTGAACTTGCAGAGCCACTAAAGATAGCGCAGACTGTGAAACGCAAATAAAATACATAAGTTAAGGTATGGATT
Organism: Magnolia officinalis; assembly: GCA_021015155.1. Lineage (NCBI taxonomy): Eukaryota > Viridiplantae > Streptophyta > Magnoliopsida > Magnoliales > Magnoliaceae > Magnolia > Magnolia officinalis. The sequence continues at coordinate 51,458,842 of JAJHSJ010000009.1, read as the reverse complement.
GCAAGTAAATTAGCATAAAGCAAGGAAATAAAGTATACCTACAACTACTGAAGGTGCCAGAGCAAGAATTGCTGCTTCTGCAGATTCCCTCTCTTCTGGGGGAGCAGATGGCTCGGGTAATTTTGGAACCATGTTGGCGAAAGATGGCTCTCTGGTCTTAGTACTTGATGCCATGGTAGTTGGAGTTGCGACATCAGCGGACTCTGTTTGGAAAATTATTCCACAAGCTGCTTTGTTAGTTTTGATAGGAAGTCTGAGGGGCTTCCTCATTTTCTTAGCAGAATGCTTGCTAGAAGTAGATGCCGGAAGGGCAGCTTGTCTGAGATCCATATTCTAGACCGTACCGTTCCGTAGGCTTTCGCGGTCCTCCCGGTTGAATTCCGACAACCCTCGACCTGTATCTGATGTTTCTGCGCGATCATAAGCTGAGTCCTGCATATTAAAGTCAGCTTGACCCGAATATTGTACCCTAGCGACCGCACCGTCGCCGCGGTTCGAACGCCGTGACTCGCACACCTAACCGATACCCGGGCAAGGAGATGTGGGCCCATTTTCATTCCGAAGAAATGCCGTGCATTGCGAATTTCAAGGGAATCTCTACAACATGTCTCATCAATCAATCAATCAATCAATCAAGTCAAATACACACCATACCTCAAGTACTAACACCCATCCCTCCATTTTCAACAAGTCAACTCTCTCTCTCACCTACCCATCCCTCTTTTACAAAAATTCAAACACACCCATCACTCCTCATCACCCCATCACCTCTCACCCATCCCTTATCAATCCATCTCACCTCTCTCTCATCTCTCTCTAATTTTTCCTAGGCAACCTGTAACATCCCGAAAAATCGAGGGTCGAGTAGTAACTCAACTCTCGAGTTTCAGAACATCACTTATGCAACATAGATAATGATGATTAAATGTTGTCGATATTAGTGCATTGGACATGAGTGAGATTAAGCCAAAACAGCATATCATACTCCAGAGACAGTTAAATTGCAAGCGGAAGACTGTGATAGATATATATACAATATAAAAACAGTGGTGGGTCTCCAGAGTGTGATAATGTTACCAGGTTAAATAATTACAAGTACAGTTCTAAAATATACCACATGTGAGAAAGTGTAATGTCTTCTATCCCAAGTACCATAGCCCCGTCAATACAATAACAAGTCTTCATAAACCTATCAGAGAGCAACAAGTAGGAGAACTCCTCCTCCACCTCATAGTAGTCCGGCTTTGCTTCATAAGCATCGCCATCACCTGAAACTCAACAAATCTGGTTGGTGTGTCCAACACCGTCCCGTAACGTGGGAGTGAGTGATCAACTCAGTGGAACAATAAAGCATAGGTTAACATGTTATCAATTCAGTCAAGCAGTAATGATAAAGAAGTACAATCAAACAATCTTAACTACTCTTATTAAATGCAAGTATGAAATGACATGATGAATGCCCTTGTCAAACCACCCTCATGCGACACCATCTTACGTTCGTGAATGCGTTCATCCCTCAGTGCTCCACATCTACCAGGCACATGCAGTGCGATGATGAGCATGATTACCGAGTAGTTATTAGTCCATTTCAAACAGCAGTATTGGGAAACTAAGGTACCTCCCTTATATCATTCTCAAACATGATCCATTCTAGGGTCGTTAGTCCTAGTTAATCTCATACGATAGTGTGTTTTCTAGGTCACTGCAAAGGCTGTCAGGGCTGTTACACACAAAGGTTACACCACTCCCCCATCACCTCTTTAACGATTCATCACTATACAGAAACAGACCTAGTTCATACTCTATACACCGCGGCAAAACTCGTCGCCTCACTGTAATTCAGAGTATGCTCGAGGTCACTACAAAGGGCTCTCAGGGCTGTTGGTCGCATTCGTTGCACCACTCCCCCATCACCTTATCAATGTAGGCCGACAGCACGAATATAGTGTCCCATACCACCATAATCGGCTCACGAGTCTAGTTGCTCATTGGTCACTACGGGGAGGCACGTGGCCCCAGCGTAGGCCGACAGCTCGACCACGGTGTCCCATACTACCATGCCCGGCTCATGAGTCTTAGCGGATCGAGGTACCATGGTTAACGGGATTTCACTGGTAAATTTGGTACCCTGGGTTCAAGCAGAGGCGTCCAAACATGGTGAACATACATAAGACAGATCGGGTTACTTGACGAGCTCGGCTAGATCGAGCGCACAACAAGTTGAACGATATGAAGCGCATAAGCACTTCATGTGGCTAACCACTATCGCCAACCGAAGTATGACTCGGGTTCGTCGAACACATCTCACGTGGCAAATGAAACTCAGCCATGAATTCGATCCCATTACCGATTGCCTGGACTATAATCATAGCCCCAATCACATTCAATTGCAAATAGTTATAGCAGTAATAGATCAAGATTCAAATCATACAATCAAGTTTGATATTATCCGTTTAGGGCTGTCAGGGCTGTTGCACGCACTCGTTGCTCCACTCCCCCATCACCCATGACGGATCGTACAACGTAAACATGAATTTAAACATATGCATTACATAGATAAAATCATACAATCAATTGAGCATGTTATGAAGTACAACATAAGCATAAGTTTCTACATATTCAATTCCTAATCACACAGATATCTAAGGAAATCATACACATCGTTAAAAGAGTTGAGAATCATATCTCAACACCCTTCAACATTACAATTTACTAACTACTACTCATTCAGACATTTCAACAAACACTTTAAAATACATACATCAACATACATAACATATGTTGATCGCATAGGCATTAGGCCAAATCTTTTCACTAGGGAGTTGCCCCAATCATAACACGCGTACATCCACGATGGACAGTCATGGAAAGTAGGAATCCAAGTTCCATATTCCTTTGAACATTCTCACAAACACTTGGGCTACATATTTCAACATATATAGCGTATAGTGGCCGTGGCGTGATTCAGGGCAAATCCTTTCGTCAAAGGGGTATCGCCAATACAATAATCATATATCCATGACAATTAGTCATGGCGAACACGAATGAGAATTCTATACTCATTTAGTCATTTTCACAAACACTTAGAATACACTATTTCAGCATACATAGTGTATATTAGCAAAACATGTATTAGGGCGAGTCCTTTCGCCAAACAAGTATTTTACGCATATGTAATATGTTCATATAGTAAATAATCATGACAAACACATTCCTAAAATTTATACGTATACAATACTTTCTAGAATACACTATTTCTACATACATAGTGTATATTAGCAAAACATGTATTAGGGCAAGTCCTTTCGCCAAACAAGTATTTTACGCATATGTAATATGTTCATATAGCAAATAATCATGACAAACACATTTCTAAAATTTATACGTATACAGTACTTTCTAGAATACACTATTTCTACATACATAGTGTATATTAGCAAAACATGTATTAGGGCGAGTCCTTTCGCCAAACAAGTATTTTATCCATGTATACTATATTCATACAACAAATAATCATGTCAAACATATTTCTAAAATTTATACGTATACGGTACTTTTTACAAATACCTAGAGTATGTAAAATTTCATATTCTTCATCTTTAATCGAATTGAAAAACAGACAGCACTTTGTACATGTGCAATTGCATGTAGATCATGAATCTATCATTATCTGACATTGAAAGCGTTGAAAACCATAACCTATACACCTAAAGTCCGCACCTTTTGTCGTAGAATCGTAACGAATTCAATAGGTTTGCTAAGCTTCCGTATTCGGCAATTTGGCAACCTATAGAACGAAATAGGTTAGCTATTTCATAACCTACAACTATCAAAACCCCAAAACAGATTAGGGTTAGGGTTTCTTACCTAGAAACGGAGCCGGAATCGCCGGGAAAGCGATGAGAATGGAGTGGTTACGCACGTACAGCTGCAGGGTAGAGCGACAAGAAGATTCTCCCACTGCTCCCACATTTTCTCTCTCTTTTCTCTCTTCTCTCTTTAGGGTTTCTCTCAAATTCGTATGGCTGCAATGAGAGAGGGTTTAAGGTCCTTATATAGCCTAAAAACTCACCGAAATAGACTCCAAGTCAAAGTATACTTAGGTTATAACCAAAGCGGACCTGTTTCAGTTCAACGGAGCACTTCTGGCGGGCCTCCTTGAGCCAAAGGTCGGACTTAAGCTCACTGACACCGGATCTACGTTTAGTTAAGTTTTCGTTTCGGTCAGAATTCCAGATCACGCGTGGCGGACCAGTTTCAGTACAACGATCAGCGTATCTCGATCGGAGATTCCGAGTACATGTAAATGTGTATAAAATTTCTACTGATCCGAGGGTATAATTTGATCTGATTCTGATGGTCTGGTTGCTTAAAACTGATTTGCAAGCAAGAGGTGCCAGATTACTATTTGAGATATTTTATTTTGAATTAATTTTACATTTCTCACACTCTTCACTTCGAGCTCAAGCGAATAGCGCTGGGACACTATCTGGATTTGATTTCCGAGATGGTTGTCAGGCCCAGCAAGGCGATCCTAAATCCTTAAATTCATGTTAATCGGACTTCCGACGAGTGGTCCAGATCTGATACGGAGTTTCGAGATGCTCCCGAGAGCAGACGGGTAATGAGATTGATCCTAGATTTTAGGGTAACCTAGCGTCAATGATTTTACAAGTTTTGGGTCTTGCAGATCATATTTAAAGTGATTGGTGCAAATTTCTCAGGTACTCTAGTTTAACACTGGCTAATTCTCGCCTAATTTCTAATGGATTTAGTCCTAAGTAATTTTTGTCTGAGGTGGTACTTAGTCCTTTGTAGTTTGTATATAAAGTGATCCAAGTTATACTACTTAGCTAGTTTAAGATAGTGTCTAGGGTGAAAGTACTTAGAAAAATTGAAAGATCAAGGTGGTGAAGGGTGAGATTTGTGAAGAAAATGGTTTGAAAAGGGATTTAAGGCTTTAATTGAGTGTTTGATAAGTTAAACCTGTGTTAGGATTGACCCATCGCCTAAGGACGTCTAATTCCAGGTTGGCAAAAATCCGGGATGTTACACAACCCAACGTCCATTGGAGAGAAGCTTTGTGTGTGGTCCACCTCCCTACCTCCCATCTCCCTCATCTTAGTCATCCAATCCTCATCTTCCTCCATTAAAGTTGGAGCTTTGGAGCTAAGGAGTCCAAGGAGTCTAGACGAAGCGAGAACGGTGGGTGATCATGATGCTAAATCTTGATTTTTATTTGAGGCCCACATTCGATGGGACCCATTTGATGAATACATTATAATAAAGGGAGGGCCCATAGTAGTGGCGTCCCACCCCTCCACCACGTTTCTCCCTCTCTTTCTATCTCCCTTTCATTCTTATGGTATTGATGGAGTGTGTGGCCCACCTAATGGGTCCAACCGAAATCCAGGTCGTCCAGACTTTATTTGAGGAATCCAATTGGTGGAGCCCACCTCACTGTCCAATGATGGCCAGGTCTGGATGAAGGAAACCACAAAAGTCAGCTTTATCCAAAGCTGGTGGGTCCCACACGTGCGGACCCACCTTGATGTACGTGTGACATCCACACCATCCATACATCTTGCTGTCCGGATGGTGGAAACCCACGGTGATATACTTTTTTTAATGCGCACTGTGCATCCAGGGAGCCAATGTGTTGTATATATTTTATACATTCACACTGTCCACACACACATGGATCCGACTTTGATGTATGTACCTGATCCACACCGCCCACCCTTTTTCCCAGCTCATTTTAGATGTTGAGTTGAAAAACGAAGCCAATCTGAATCTCTGGTGGGCCATAATGTAGAAAATAGAAGTTTTGGGTGATTTAAACGGTTAAGGCCCGCTGTGATGTTTCTATACGTCGAAAAATACTGTATATTGGACTCATTAGATTTGTTATGAGCCGGGGGGACCAATGGTTGATGTGGATTTTACTGATGTGCGCCCCACCTATGAAATACTTCTAGTAATAAAGAAAAGGAAAGCAAGACGCCTGTCAGCGTCTGGAAGATGCTGCAGCAAGCAGCGTCCAGCGTCCCAGCAGAGTGGGATGGTGGGCCCCACCACAGGCCCCACTGTAATGTATGTCGAACATCTACACCATGAATTTGTTGGGTCCCCTTTAATCAGCGGGTCACCCCAAAAATCAGCCGTTCACGGCACTTAGGTGGCCCACACCATCTTAAATCATGTGAAGACATGCTTAGCATATAAACGCACTTGCTGTGAGGGCCACTGTGATGTTTGGGTCTTATCCACACCGTCCAGATGGCTGGACGGTGGGACCCAACATTGATGTATTTATTTTATATCCATGCTATCTATCAAGTGGACCATTATAGAAATCAGTGGAGATTGAACATCTACCATTGAAACCATTTTTGGGCCACAGAAGTTTTGGGCCTATATGAAAATTGTTTTTCCTCTTAGTCCAGGTCTCCGTGACCTTATGTGCGGAAGGGATGGAAAATAAATTTTATGGTGGGCCCCATGTGGGATCCACCTGTTGAATGGAAATTGATTGGCTGGTGTACGGTGGACCCCCTTAAAAAAAACAAAGCTATAAATTAATCTAATATAATATATAATACATGATATATATATATATATATATATATATATATATGTATATATATATATATATATATATATATATATATATATATATATATATCTATCTGGTGGGGCCCATGTGGGACCCACCTGCTGAGTGAAATGGGCTGGCTGGTTTTCCACGCACCAGCCATCTAGCTGTGTATTAACGCAACAACTTCATGGGACCCACCTCTGATGTATCTGTCCCTCCACACCGTCTGTCTGGTTTGGGTCCCACGCAACAAGTACTGCGGCTGGCGTCCGTAAACTCCACTCACTGCACGTGTGCAGTATCTAAATCGCCCATTTGCTAGGCCCCATCTGCCGTGCTGGTGTAGTTACGTCAGCAAGATTCGGTGGGACCCACCTTAATGTATGTATTTTGTAGCAACCGTCCATCTGGACGAGCTGTGTGGATCCCCAACCGTGATGTATCTATTTATTTTACATTCGCACAGTCCGTCTATCTGGACCGTCGATCACACCATGATTTATATGTTTCATCTGAGTCATCTGTACGGTGGGACCCACCTTACGTATGGGTTATATATCATGTCCGTACATTAAATGGACGCCTCCTGGAACCACCATGATATATGCATTTTATCCCAACCATCCGTCCACGACAGTGGAACCCATCCACGTGGGATTCCTTGATGTATGAGTCTTTCTTGTGATGTACATGGGCTAGGACGTGGACCCATATGATGTATATTCGTACCATCCATCCCCAGTAAATGGGATCCGCCTTAGTGTGTATATTCTATATCCACCGTCCGTCCAGTTTGTTGGACGGTGGACTCCACTTTGATGTATGTGTTTTATAACATCCGTTCATCTGCCCCAGGACGGTGGTAACCCGCCTCATATATAGTCACGTCATCCATCTGTTTATCTAAGGTGGAACCCATCTTAATGAATGTATTGTATTTCAGCACCGTCTATTTGGACGTGTTGTGGGGCCAACTGCGATGTATATGTTCGACCTGCACCATCCAGCTTGCTGGATGGTGGGCCCACCTACTGTGTATTGCAGGGCCCACCATGTTGTAGGTATAACACTACAAGAAAAATGGGCAAAGGCTACGACCAAAATCCGTAGCACGTCCGTCGCTATTGGTGGTGTAGCTAAAGGTATAGCTACGGATTATATCCGTAGCAATAGATACCAATAACTACGGATTATATCCGTAGCAATAGAGACCAATAGCTACGGATAATATCCATAGCAATAAATACCAATAGATACCAATAGCTACGGATTATATCCGTAACAACACATTAGTTACCCCACCAATAGCGACGGACGTGCTACGGATCATATCCATAGCAAAAGGGTTTTTATCCGTAGCAATAGATACCAATAACACCAATAATATCCGTAGCAATAAATACCAATAGGTACGGACAAAAGCCATAACTATAGCTACGGATTATATTTGTAGATATTTTTTTGAAATTGTAACAATATGACTTGTTTCCATTGCAAGAACCTGCTATGATTGATAACTCATCTAAGCTTAATGCTGATAGAAATAGTACACAAAAAGCAATCAGAAAAAAAAAAATGATGCATTTATTACAAATAGCAATCAAATCATACAATGCATCCTACATTCACATTTCTAAATAAACAATACTTCACTTTACTCAACCTATCATAAGAATTACAACCAAGGCGTGCCCTCATGTGCAAGAAACAAATACACTCCAACACAATAAACACCCTCCATATGCATTCAATAATGCTCACGTTTTTACAGAATTTTCTTCTTTCAGGCGGTCAATTTCAACAAATGCAGAAGATAGAGCTTCTTCTTTCCTTAAAACTGCAGATGTAACTTTTATGGACTTCGACAGAAGATCACTTTCAAGTTCTGAAACCCTTCCCTTAAGAAAATGAATTTCATCCTCCACTGACTTCTTTAGCTTGTCAGCTTGTATAAAACAGCATTTGTAGACACAATCAAACAAGCATGCCTTTGTACACATCTCAAAAGGAAGAAAGACAAATATATATATATATATATATTATATATATATAATATATATGAAGAAATAAAAAATGTACCTACAAATCTTCTAAATTATAGCAAAATCCAACATGAGTAATGTGTTCAAATCTAGGATGGACTTTTAAACTCAAAACCTAGGTTTAGGTTAAGGTTATAGGTTTAGGTTTAGGTTTTAGGTTAAGGTTATAGGTTTAGGTTAGGTTTAGGTTATAGCTTTAGGGAATTGAGAATAGGTTAAGGTTTAGGTTTAAGAAATTGGGTTCGGGTTCAAGATCGGGTTTAGGTTTGGGTTTTCAAGTTTAGGTTTAGGTTTAGGTTAGGGAGTTGAGATTAGGATTAGATGTAGGTTTAGGTTTAGGGATTTGAGAATACATTTAGGTTTTAGGTTTAGGTTTAGGTTTAGAGAATAGGTTTAGGTTTATGTTAGGTTATAGGTTAAGGTTTAGGTTATAGGTTTTGGTTTAGGTTTAGGTTATAGGTTAAAGCTTTAGGGAATTGACAATAGGTTAAGGTTTAGGTTTAGGTTTTGGAAATCGGGTTCGGGTTTGAGATCGGGTTTAGTTTGGGTTTTCAATTTAGGTTTAGGTTAAGGAGTTGAGATTAGGATTAGGTGTAGGTTTAGGTTTAAGGATTTGAGAATACATTTAGGTTTTAGGTTTAGGTTTAGGTTTTAGGTTTAGGTTATAGGTTATAGCTTTAGGGAATTGAGAATAGGTTAAGGTTTAGGTTTAGGAAATTAGGTTCGGGTTCGGGATCGGGTTTAGGTTTGGGTTTTTAAGTTTAGGTTTAGGTTTAGGTTAGGGAGTTGAGATTAGGATTAGGTGTAGGTTTAGGTTTAGGGATTTGAGAATACATTTAGGTTTTATGTTATAGGTTTAGATTTAGGTTTTAGGTTTAGGTTAAGGTTAGGTTATCGGTTATAAGTTTAGGTTATAGGTTATAGGTTATGGGTTAAGGTTTAGTTTATAGGTTTTGGTTTAGGTTAAGGTTACAGGTTTAGGTTTAGGTTTAGGTTATAAGTTTAGGTTAAGGTTTAGGTTTAGGTTGTATGTTATAGGTTATAGGTCATAGCTTTAAGGAAATTGAGAATAGGTTAAGGTTTAGGTTTAGGAAATCGGGTTCAGGTTCGGGATCGAGTTTAGGTTTGGGTTTTCAAGTTTTGGTTTAGGTTTAGGTTAGGGAGTTGAGATTAGGATTAGGTGTAGGTTTAGGTTTAGGTTAGGAAGTTGAGATGTCACGCCCCCAAACCCGGAGATCGGATTCACAGGAATCCCGATCGCCGAATCTGATGCCGACAGCCTCCATAGTACCCCATTCTCGACTCCTAGCGTCCATACGCCAGATTCCGATCCTGGGATCTTATAAGGAGGATTTTCCAATGTACATTTAACTCATAATAAGCATAACCACAAGATTACCCAATTCACAAAGGTAACATCATCATCACATATCCACTAATATAATCATTTGAATACAATGCCAAAAGGGAAAATACATATGTCGAAATCAAAATTCCATAAGTCCGCTGCACGCTCCAAGCTCAATGCTGCTGCAACCTAACGTCACCTACACGCATCTATCGTGCATAAGCTTATAGAAAGCTTAGTGGGTGGTGTAAGTGTGTGCACAAGGTAAGTGTCAAGGTAAGTGTCAAGTATCCAATACAATGTCATCATCATACAATACCGAAATTACTGGTAATCTATAAATTGTACATTATCGGAATAAGCATAAGCACTGACAAGATCATGAATTATCAGAGTGAGCAGAAATACTAACAAGATCATAAATCATGCGATAACAGAGTAAGCGAAAGTATGGACAAGTCCATAAGTCAATTAATATTAGAATACGCAATATAGAATAACTATGCAATAAGGAGTCATAAAGAGCCAAATATCAGATACCAAAGATGTAATGCAATATACAAATCCTGCTAAGTCTGTCTAGGCCATATAAGTACAGAAACATAGCAACCCAAAATGTCATATGTCTGTAGATGTAATGTAATATGCGATGCGAATGAAATGATCATGCTGGAGTGTGAAGTCGGGATGATAGTACGTAGTATCGCAGGTTACGGGGTCCACCACAAGGGACTTCTATCCAAACCAGTCTCATACCTAAATTTGGATAGTCAGTCTCAACGTGGTAAACTCCTGACCTCAGGTTAGTCGCGCGCCCAACCGAAATCCTTGCCATAACGAAGGTACACAACAATTAGTTGCGCACCACCAGCCCGAGTGGATAGTGAATGAATGAATGAATGAGCATGCAACTCCTACTCAATAAGTCTACATATCAGTACGGTTCCTCTCTGGGAAATCACCGGGGTCTATTACACTCCAAACCAGATTGCCGCCCCATCGCGCGCAACAAGGTGAGTGGAAGAGACCTCACTATCCGCCTGCCAATATCGGGCCCGGCTCGTCGATAGCGGACCCATTCCTCGAGCTGGTCAGACTCAGCCTAGCATTGCCCCCTCCTCTCGGGCAGGTAAGGCCGTACCCCCTTCCAACCGACCACGACACAATGTGAGACGCGGCCTAATGGTATATGGCCCTCATGCGCTCATGCATCCACTCGGTCTAGACGTTGGAGCAACCTCTGGAACCTAGAGGGTTTAGGGACTTTCACCCAGGGATATCTATAGCACTTCATGTAGAACAGATTTCCGGTGTCCCATCTGGCCATCCACGAACTACCTGTGGAGGCTACGACCCTGATGATGCTAGGGCGTATAGTAATCACAGCACACAATGCAAGATGCATGAGTCATACAATCCAGTCATGCATAAATCCTACGCATACTGTGCGCTCATGTGAGATAACCTCCGCCTATCAGGGAGTCTCATAACAACACACTCAATAATATATGCAATGATCAACCACATCTCATAATAAACATGCAGATGATGCGTATGGGCATGTATCATGATGCTATGCTATCAATACTCCTAATCAGTATCAATAATCGGCATCAGCAATCGGCCTCAAAAAATGTGGACATCTAACCAACATTGTCCCAAGGAATGGCCTACATAGAGCCAAACATATAGTGGGCCCACGGCTTCACAAAAAGGCCTAATATACAATATAGTGGGCATTACCCGAGGGTCACATATATACAATAGGTGGGCCCTGCTCATGGGCCTTAAATACCTGACATGTGGGCCCTACTCATGGGTCTCAAATACGTCAAATGGGCCATGCATCATGGGTCTAATGCATATCACAATGGGCCTTGCCCACAGGCCACGAATACATCACAATGGGCCCCAACTACGGGTCGCATATACATCTTATAAGTCTCGACAATCGGCCTCGACCTCAACAATCGAATTGACACTTGGAATCGGTCTCGATACGCAACCTCGACAATCGGAATCAGTCTCGATACTTGGTTTCGACAATCGGAATCGGCTTATACAATCGGCCTCGACAAATCAGAATCGGCCTCGATAATCAGAATCGGAATCAGCCTCAATCGGCCTCGATACACGGCCTCGACAATCGGAATCGACCATGGTACTCGGTCTTCGACAGATCAGAATTAGCCTCGATACTTAGCCTCGACAATCAGAATCGGCATATACAATCGGCCTCGACAAATCGAAATCATCGGAATTGACATTGATACTCGAAATCGATCGATAATCAGAATCGGTAAATCGGTCACGTCAATCGGAATCGGCAATCGGTCACGACAATCGCACGATCAACATCAGAATCGGCAAATCGGTCATGTCAATCGAAATCGGCAAGCGGTCAAGGTAATCGGAATTAGCAAATTGGTCACTACAATCGCACCGATCGATAGCCGGAATCGGCAAATCGGTCATGTTAATCGAAATCGGTAATCGGCCAAGGTAATCAGATTCAGCAAATCGGTCACGACAATCACACTGATTGATGTCAGAGTCGGTAAATCGGTCACGTCAATCGGAGTCGGTAATCGGTCACGACAATCGAAATCGATCGATAATCAGAGTCGGTAAATCGGTCATGTCAATCGGAGTCGGTAATCGGTCACGACAATCGAAATCGAACGATAATCAGAGTTGGTAAATCGGTCAGAATGGGCCTAACAAGGCCCAAGGAAAGGTCACAATGAGGACATCTAACCATCATTGCCCATCAATGTGAACATCTAACTAACATTGCTCCCAAGGAGTGGCCCATATAAGAGATTCATACGCATCGTAACGGCCACACATACATCACATCGGGCCTCGCCCATGGCCTCGAATACATCAAATGAGCCATGCGTCATGGGCCTAATACACGTCACAATGGGCCGCACGATAAGGGCCTAATACGCATCATAATGGGCCTCGTGCACATTAAGTCGGGCCGCATCATATGGGCCTCATATACTCCTAGTGGGCTGCATCAATGGGCCGCACTAATGAATCTCATACATATCAAGTGGGCTACACAAATGGACGGACGATGTGTATAATACACCTACACCATGATCGGCCCACACATACATACATTGTGGTGGGTCCCGCCTGTCTAAAACGGACGGACGACATGGATCTAAGCCACATACATCACGGTCGACTCTAAATGGACGGTGTGAATATAGACACATACATATTGGTGCGTCCCACACCACCGGTAGGATGTCCATGCAGATGGACGGTGGAAAAATATAAACATATATCACAAGGGCCCCACAGATAGACGGTGCTTGATAAGACACATGCATCTCGGTGCACCCCACCGTCCAGTGATCTGGACGGTGAAAATAAAAACACATAAGTCATGGTATGACCCACACACCACACGTGTACAATGTGCTGGGTGGGTCCCACCTGCTGGCAAAACAGGCAGACGGTCTAGATCAAAACACATCAAAGGTAGGTTATATGAACGGACAGATTGGATATAACAAATACATCCAGGTGGGTCCCACATGGGGCCCACCACTCACGTGCATATCCATATATGTATAACATATATCTATATGTGTGTATATACAATACAATGGTGTATATACATATACATATATATATATATATATATATATATATATATATATATTATATATATATATATATATATATATAATAATTTTTTTGAAAACGTCCAGTCACTGTCCTGGACATTATATGCACATGCAAGGTGGGTTTCCACCTGTGTAGGAGATATGGACGGTGTAGATATGATAAATACATCAATGTGGGTCCCACCTATCCACACGTGTCACGCATGTGAGGTGGGCCCACATGATTCAAAACGGATGAATGGTGCGTGTAAAACACACACATCACTGTGGGATCCACCATCCTGGACAAGGACGGAGTGGATATATGACAAATACATCATGGTGGGTCCACCGTCCCAGCTGGACGGCTGGACGAAACACATTGATCAGGTGGGTCCACGCATGTGGCCACCTGCTAAATGAAGCTGGTATTTGTATTTTCCATCCAGCGCCCAGGTAGGACGGACGGTCTGGATATCATGTACGTGGCATGTGGGCCCCATAGCCACAGGCCATAAAATGATCTGGAATGATAGATGGACGGTGTAGATATAATGCATATGTGTAGGTGGGGTTCACGTGTTGGATGCAGCACTGCATCAGGTGGGTACCACCGTCCAGGGCCTAGACTGTGTGGATATAGATACATCAAGGTGGGCTCCACCAGCCACTGTCCTGATGGACGGACACATACATCATTTGGTGGGTCCCACCCAGCGTATTGTGTTGATACAGTAGCTGGTGCTGCGTCAGTACAGTATACCTCGTGATGGGGCTCACAGTGCTTGCTGGCGTCCATCCAGCAGTCGTTGCTGCCGGCACCTCTCAATACATAACAGAAGGTGGGCCCCACCCTCACACGTGTAGCACGTGTGAGGTGGTCCCACACCCAGAAAATAGATGGGCAGAGAGGATAAAATACGTAAATCATGGTGGATTCACCCAACACCGTCCAAACAGATGGACGGCTGGGAGTAAAAACGGATGGACAGTATTGATACAAGGCATGTACCACATGGAATCCACACACACGTGGGTCCCACAGCTGCTGTTGCAGCAGGTTAAAACACATATATCATGAATGGGGTCCATAGGACCGTCCCACCTATCCAGCACCGTCTAGATGGATTGGACGATGTGGATATACAAATACATCATTGTGTGGCCCAACAGAGACGGTTTGGATAATGCCCATTCCTCAGTGGCCAGTCCAGCAGGAGTGTGACACGTGTCCAGGTGGGCCACGGAATGGGTGGAATGGATGTAATACAAACATCACCGCAGGGTGGGCCCCTGCTGGACGATCAGCCCACCCAACGCCCCTGCCCTGTTGGGCGTTGAATAGATGGACGGTTTAGATGAATCACATACTCACGGTGGGTCCCACTTATTCTATCATAAAAAAATAAAAAAAATAAATCTTAAGCCTATAAAACACCCACCTTTGATCTCTTTGTCCTTCTTCCGCCAATGCAATCTAGAGCTCGAATGGGTGTGATTCAACGATTGAGATCGTCTTTGAAGATTAGATTGGATGGTAGGGAGTGGGCCACACAATGCTCCTCCCATGGAGAGCCATGGACGTGGGTTGCTTGGGGAGGTGAAGTTTGAAAATGAGAAAGAGATGAGAGAGAGAGAGGTAAGAGAGAGAGAGAGAGAGAGAGAGAGAGAGAGAGATGGGTGTGATGGGTGTGAGTGAGTGATGTGTACTTATGTAAGAGAGATGTTGACTTTGGGGTTGCTTGGGGATGGGGTTGTACTTGACATGTGAGGTGATGTGTACTTGACCTTTGATGGGATTGATGGATGTGACATTCGGTAGAGATTCTCTTGGGTTTTGCAACGCGCGGCGTTTTCCTCGAACTGAACGCGGGCCAACATCTCCTGGTCTGGGTATCGCCTCGGCGCGCGAGATGCGGCATCGGAACCGCGGCGACGGCGCGATCGCATTGGTACTAGTCTTAGATTGAGTCGACTCGGGTTGACGGTGTGTGAATCAGGGTCACGCGCAACGCCAGTTAAGGGTCAAAGGTTGCCGGAATTCGACCGGGAAGGCCGCGGAAGCCTATGGAAAGTACGGTCTAGGATACGGGGCTTACATGAGATTAGGATTAGGTGTAGGTTTGGGTTTAGGGATTTGAGAATACATTTAGGTTTTAGGTTTAGGTTTAGGTTTTAGGTTATAGGTTTAGGTTTAGAGAATAGGTTTAGGTAAAGGTTAGGTTATAGGTTATAGGTTAAGGTTTAGGTTATAGGTTTTAGTTTAGGTTTAGGTTAAGGTTATAGGTTATATGTTAAAGCTTTAGGGAATTGAGAATGGGTTAAGGTATAGGTTTAGGAAATCGGGTTCGGGTTTGAGATCAGGTTTAGTTTGGGTTTTCAAGTTTAGGTTTAGGTTAAGGAGTTGAGATTATGATTAGGTGTAGGTTTAGGTTTAAGGATTTGAGAATATATTTAGGTTTTAGGTTTAGGTTTAGGTTTAGGTTTAGGTTTAGGTTATAGGTTATAGCTTTAGGGAATTGAGAATAGGTTAAGGTTTAGGTTTAAGAAATCAGGTTCAGGTTCGGGATCGGGTTTAGTTTGGGTTTTCAAGTTTAGGTTTAGGTTTAGGTTAGGGAGTTGAGATTAGGATTAGGTGTAGGTTTAGGTTTAGGTTAGGGAGTTGAGATTAGGATTAGGTGTAGGTTTAGGTTTAAGGATTTGAGAATACATTTAGGTTTTAGGTTTTGGTATTTGTGAATACATTTAGGTTTTAGGTTTAGGTTTAGGTTTTAGGTTATAGGTTTTGGTTTAGAGAATAGGTTTAGGTTAAGGTTAGGTTATAAGTTATAGGTTAAGGTTTAGGTTATAGGTTTTGGTTTAGGTTTAGGTTAAGGTTTAGGTTTAGGTTTTAGGTTATAGGTTAAAGCTTTAGGGAATTGAGAGTAGGTTAAGGTTTAGGTTTAGGTTTAGGAAATCGGGTTCGGGTTTGAGATCGGGTTTAGTTTGGGTTTTGAAGTTTAGGTTCAAGTTAAGGAGTTGAGAGTAGGATTAGGTGTAGGTTTAGGTTTAAGGATTTGATAATATATTTAGGTTTTAGGTTTCGGTTATAGGTTATAGCTTTAGGGAATTGAGAATATGTTAAGGTTTAGGTTTAGGAAATCAGGTTCGGGTTCGGGATCGAGTTTAGGTTTGGGTTTTCAAGTTTAGGTTTAAGTTTAGGTTAGGGAGTTGAGATTAGGATTATGTGTAGGTTTAGGTTTAGGGATTTGAGAATACATTTAGGTTTTAGGTTTAGGTTTAGGTTTTAGGTTATAGGTTTCGGTTTAGAGAATAAGTTTAGGTTAAGATTAGGTTATAGGTTAAGGTTTAGGTTAAGGTTTAGGTTTAGGTTATAAGTTATAGGTTAAAGCTTTAGGGTCAGTTTGGGCAGTGGGATTAGAAGGGATTAGGTGGGATGGGATTTAAAAAACACAATTATTACCCATGGCTGGGATTGTCCCCAGTTGTCATGGGATAAAATTAATGCCATGCTTTGTTGATAATACGGTGGTACATTGAATGGATATACCCACCATCAGTTGAAATTACTAAGAATAACACACGTGTTATATCTAAATCATTCATTTGTTTTGTAACCTCATTTTATGGCATGGGCCTAAAAATGAGGTAGATCTAAAACTTATATAGCCCCAAAGAAATTTTGAATGGTGAGTATTCAATCCCTGTTGCTTTCTATGGTGGGGTCCACTTGAGCTTTAGATTTACTTAATTTTTTGGCCCATGCTCTAAAATAATCTTGATAATGGGTGGACGGTGTGGATATAGCCCACATATCATGGTGGGACCTACACAACTTCCCAAACATTGAGTGAAATTGGCATGGGACCCAATGCAATTTCATTTAATGTAATTCCACGCTTTTCCATTCTTCCCAAACATGGAGTGGAATTGGCACAGGACCAGATGAATCCTATCCCACCTAATCCCTTCTAATCCCACTGCCCAAACTGACCCTTAGGGAATTGAGAATGGGTTAAGGTTTAAGTTTAGGTTTAGGAAATCGGGTTTGGGTTTGAGATCGGGTTTAGTTTGGGTTTTCAAGTTTAGGTTTAGGTTAAGGAGTTAAGATTAAGATTAGGTGTAGGTTTAGGTTTAAGGATTTGAGAATATATTTAGGTTTTAGGTTTAGGTTTAGGTTTTAGGTTTAGGTTATAGGTTATAGCTTTAGGGAATTGAGAATAGTTAACGTTTAGGTTTAGGAAATCAGGTTCGGGTTTGGGATCAGGTTTAGGTTTGGATTTTCAAGTTTAGGTTTAGGTTTAGGTTAAGGAGTTGAGATTAGGATTAGGTGTAGGTTTAGGTTTAGAGATTTGAGAATACATTTAGGTTTTAGGTTTAGGTTTAGGTTTTAGGTTTTAGGTTTACGTTTAGGTTTAGGTTAGGTTATCGGTTATAAGTTTAGGTTATAGGTTATAGGTTATGGGTTAAGGTTTAGTTTATAGGGTTTGGTTTAGGTTAAGGTTATAGGTTTAGGTTTTGGTTTAGGTTATAGGTTTAGGTAAGGTTTAGGTTTAGGTTATAGGTTATAGCTTTAAGGAAATTGAGAATAGGTTAAGGTTTAGGTTTAGGAAATCGGGTTCGGGTTCGGGATCGGGTTTAGGTTTGGGTTTTCAAGTTTAGGTTTAGGTTTAGGTTAGGAAGTTGAGATTAGGATTAGGTGTAGGTCTAGGTTTAGGGATTTGAGAATACATTTAGGTTTTAGGTTTTAGGTTTAGGTTTAGGTTAGGGTTAGGTTATCGGTTATAAGTTTAGGTTATAGGTTATAGGTTATGGGTTAAGGTTTAGCTTATAGGTTTTGGTTTAGGTTAAGGTTATAGGTTTAGGTTATATGTTATAGGTTATAGGTTATAGCTTTAAGGAATTGAGAATAGGTTAAGGTTTAGGTTTAGGAAATCGGGTTCGGGTTCGAGTTCGGGATCGGGTTTAGGTTTGGGTTTTCAAGTTTAGGTTTATGTTTAGATTAGGAAGTTGAGATTATGATTAGGTGTAGGTTTAGGTTTAGGGAATTGAGAATACATCTAGGTTTTAGGTTTAGGTTTAGGTTTTAGTTTATAGGTTTAGGTTATAGGTTAAGGTTAGGTTATAGGTTAAGGTTTAGGTTTAGGTTTAGGTTATAGGTTTTGGGATTTGAGATAGGTTTAGGTTAAGGTTATAAGTTTAGGTTTAGGAAATCGTGTTCGGTTTTAGGTTTGGGTTTTCAAGTTTAGGTTTAGGTTTAGGTTAGGGAGTTGAGATTAGGATTAGGTGTAGGTTTAAGATTAGGAATTTGAGAATATGTTAAGGTTTAGGTATAGGAAATCAGGTTCGGGTTCGAGATCGGGTTTACGTTTGGGTTTTAGGTTTAGGCTAAGGATTTAGGGATTCAGATTCGGGTTCGGGAGCGGGTTTAGGTTTAGGTTTAGGTTTTACGTTTAGGTTAAGGTTACAGGTTTAAGTTTTACGTTTAGGTTAAGGTTACAGGTTTAGGTTTAAGTTAGGTTATAGGTTACGGTTTAGGGAATTGAGAATAGGTTAAGGTTTAGGTTCAGGAAATCGGGTTCAGATTCGGGTTTAGGTTTGGGTTTTCAAGTTTAGGTTTAGGTTAAGGAGTTGAGATTAGGATTAGGTGTAGTTTAGGTTTAGGGATTTGAGAATACATTTAGGTTATAGGTTTAGGTTATAGGTTATAGGTTTAGGTTTAGGTTATAGGTTATAGCTTTAGGGAATTGAGAATAGGTTAAGGTTTAGGCTTAGGAAATCGGGATCGGGTTTAGGTTTGAGTTTTCCAGTTTAGGTTTAGGTTAAGGAGTTGAGATTAAGATTAGGTGTAGGTTTAGGTTTAAGGATTTGAGAATACATTTAGGTTTTAGGTTTAGGTTTAGGTTATAGGTTATAGGTTTGGGTTATAAATGTAGGTTATAGGTTTAGGTTTAGGTTAGGTTATAGGTTAAGGTTTAGGGAATTGAGTTTAGGTTATAGGTTAAGGTTTAGGTTATAGGTTAAAGTTTAGGTTAAGGTTAAGGTTTAGGTTTAGGTTTAGGTTATAGGTTTTAGGATTTGAGAATTGGTTTAGGTTAAGGTTATAAGTTTAGGTTTAGGAAATCGGGTTCGGGTTCGGGTATAGGTTTTGGGTTTTCAAGTTTAGGTTTAGGTTAAGGTTATAAGTTTCTGTTTAGGAAATCGGGTTCGGGTTTGTGTATAGGTTTGGGTTTTCAAGTTTAGGTTTAGGTTTAGGTTAGGAAGTTGAGATTAAGATTAGGTGTAGGTTTAGGTTTAGGGATTTAAGAATACGTTAAGGTTTAGGTTTAGGAAATCGGATTCGGGTTCGAGATCGGGTTTACGTTTGGGTTTTAGGTTAAGGGTGTGGTCCCTGCAAATACAGATATAAACACGGCCTGTCCAAATGGCCAGGCCCCACCAATGTTGTCCATAGGAAATGGACAACTTCATCATTATCATTAACAACGGTTCCCAACTTTCAGGGACCCCCACTCATCCGGATATCTTCGACGCACATCCGGGTCTGCTCCATTAATTTTGAACAAATACATAAACACGGCCTGTCTAAATGGTCAGGCCCCTCTAATGTTGTCCATAGGAAATGGACAGCTTCATCATGATCATAACAGCGGTTCCCACCTTCTAGGGACCCCCGCTCATCCGGATAGCTCTGACAAACATCCGGGTCTGCTCCATTAATTTCAAGCAAATACATAAACACGGCCTATCCAAATGGTCAGGCCCCTCCAATGCTTTCCATAGGAAATAGACAACTTCATCATGGTCATAACAACGGTTCCCACCTTCCAGGGATCCCCGCTCAACATCTGGATAGTTTCGACCCACATCCAGATCTACTTCATCAATTTCGAGATAATATATAAACATAGGCCTGTCCAAATGGCCGGGCCACTTCATCAATGAATTATATAGTATGAAGGAAAGAAGACTCACCAATTTAGCTAGCAAGGAGAGAAAGTGTGAGTGCTTGGAATGTCGCCCTTTGTTTGAATAATGGATGCATATTCCACATTGCAATCTGAGAATGAGTAAGTTTTTTAGTTTCTCCGACAATGCATATGGGCACAAATTTACATATAAAGATTTTAAAGATTGTAAAACAAAGTAAATGATTATATTAACTTCCAAGTATCGATTAAGAAGCAAAATGTAAATGATGATGGGAAAGAAATCTCGATATATTAAATTATTGAAGGACAATGAGACATACTAAGACTACAGGTGCCCGTTCTCTTCCAAATGTAATGAAATATAAATTACAGACCTGTTCTCTTCCTTAGTAGAAATTGTACAAATAAGAGTACATTATAATAGTGGCCTCCATGACTCCTATAATCAACATGAGCTGCTCGACAAGTATCGGCGAACAGTTCCTGCAACAAGTTGAGTCACCGAGATTGAGATGCTAGTGCCTGCAAAGACAAAACAGCCATTGATCAAACATGTCAATTTTCATTCCAGAAGAATATGCCTAGGCTAGAATCAACCATGGAATCATTTAAAAACCATAAAGATTCACCAATAGACAGCAAAATCCTAACCACTTCAATTCATAAAGAGTGGTTTGGGTGTCTCGAAAATATCCACTATGGAAATGAAAACCATAGGTAGATGCAAATTCTTGCATTTGGGCCCATGTAAATACTTGGAATTGGTTTCCTGTTGGAATCCATTTCCACTAAAAGAGACATTTAAAAAAAAAATCAACGAATCAAGCCAATGTTTACATTAAATAGAAAAATAAACAAGATGTATTATGGAAGCTTGCAACTCATACATTTTTTTTCAAATTCATAGGTTAGAATCTCGGTCATACCATATGATTCTTGTGAGAATGTGAGTTTTGCACGTATAGTATGTTCAGATCCACCAACAATCTGAAATATTTCACATCTGCGCTAAATCATTAGTATTATGAAATAATAAAAACACTTCAGAAATGATAAAATCAGATGTATATTGGACCCAAGACTCCTCTAAACTACATAATGTGGACCAACCACTGCTACTTCTGGGTCAAACAAATCCATATTGTTTCTCCCAATCAAGCATCATATAACACCTCTAAAGTAAGAGACAGGTCTCACAATCGAGAAAAAAAAGTTTTTTTTCCCTTCCTTCTGTGCAAGATTCCAGTGTAGACAGTATGATCTAGAAAGCATGGCAAAAGCATCCATACGGGAGTATATACCTTGTCTTTTTCAATGTCAAACAGTTGATTTAATCCATATGGGTGCAGAACATGGGATCAACAAATTGGCATAGCATATTATCTGCCAAATACAGATATCTCCTGTCATATAAAAGCATATAAAAAAGAAAAAGAAAGAAAGAGTGACGCGGTTCATACCATGTCCAAGAGTTTTTCTTCTAGTCTAGCTATGACAAAAAGTAAACAACGATTTTCTGGTAGATGCCAACCGTTAAGGTAGCTGCCAAATTAGAAAAGGTGACAGCAAAAGTCATTACTTGTTCACTCTACCTTTTAGTACTTGTTTCTCCATGTGAGATGTAGTTCTCCTACACAAGCCCTATTAATGTCAAAGAATCTCAGCTAATGAGGGCCATTGTAAATGTGATTTTAAAGGTTTTTTTCTCTATTTTTTCAATCTAAGTCCAGTGTACCCCACTGAAAAAGCCCCAAGGCTCAAGGCTCCTCACTTGAATAGAATTGCATGCAGCTGCTTCTTGCTTGTTTCAAGAGTTCATGTGAACATTCTGAAGCAGATACCGAGCATTTTTCAATCTGTTCTCTATGTATTTCAAGAAACATGTGTCTACGAATCAGAGGTCATGATTGCTCAACCAATCTGATTTTGGGACAATGACTTCAAGACAGTGGGTCACACAATTCAATCCGGTTTTAATTTGAGTTCATATATGTCTCATGTACATTGTCTGATGAAAGCCCATCCTTGCACCTGGTTTCTCCATTAGAACTAGGTACATGGTCTACACATAAATCAAGTCAATACAAAAAATAAAAATAAACTAAAAAAAAACTAATCATACTCTTCTCATGAAGTTAGTAGCTTTCATAAATCAAGGATGGAATGGACCAAAATTTCCATGGTGGTAGCTTTTTAAAAAAATCTGTCAGTAGATTAAGTTGAACCAATGATGATCATGATGATCAGTTTTAGATTCATCAGTGGATTAAAATAAACCTGGTGATGATGATGAAATGGAAAGCCACAAGTTCTAATGAAGATTATTGGCAAAACAGAAGTAACAATGAATGGAGGGAAAAAAAGCACACAAGAATTTTCTTGTGTGCGGCTGTAATTCTCTTGGATTTGCAACCCACCACATGAAACAGTAACTCTGCCCAAACTATACATCAGGTACTAACTATGCCCCAACCAAAAGTCTGACCTAAAGAAAACTAATGTGAGAGAGTTAAAATGATACAAGGAAAAGAAGATGAAATGGAAATGCATGGAACAGCTCTAGAGATACCTGTTATCAGCAACCTTTTGTTCCAACATACAATACCGATTCCTTCATCTACACATGAAAAGAAAAGAATATCAAGAAAATAGAAATTTTATTACCAACCATTTTCTTGAGTCCTATATGAGCATCTGGAACTGGTTGTAATTCGGTCACTTGTTCCCTTTCAGCCAGGGTGTCATGCAATATTATAAAAAAATCTTCCTGCAGAAAGAAATCAACAACTTAAGCTTGCCCTTAAAATCACAAAACAACAATCTGAATCATGCAAAAGGGCTTATTGATGAAAGGGCTTATTAGGAACTTCTAACAATGGAGGTCTTGTTCCAAGATGGAACCATCAAATCAACAGTCTGGCTCACCAAACAAAAAGAAGAAAAAAAAAAAAACAGACATTACCTAAACTTTGGGATGGTTGAGCACATTGAGCAGCCATCTATTTTCGAAATGAAAAATTAAAAGGAATGTACCCAGTCTTTTTAAGAGGACAGAGAATTCAAAAAGTAGACAATGGCATATGATCAATTAGTTCCGGATTCCAGATTGAACGCAGCCCCATTTGCTAACGACTTCAGTCATTCCAAGTATTTCAGTTAACACATTAACAAAACCAAGAACGACGACTTTTCAAGCACTACAATAGCATTGAAAAAGACCTTATATAGAAACTTTCATTTTAGATGGATTCAAACATTCCATAAGAATTACCAAGATCATTGAGTACAAATGCAACAACAACAGTTCTGCTTTGTTCAGACCTGTGATATTCTCTGTAATTTGGTCATCATATTCATTAGTTCCAATAAAAGAAAATTTTAAAATTCAGATGACTGCATCATCATTAAATCCACAAGCAAAATAGAATTTTTGGAATCAACACTAAATATATGAAAATTACACAGTAACTGTTGAGAATGCAAAATCTCTCAGCTGAACTAAATATATGGGATAGGTGAACTGCTGCTCAACATTTTTTAATTGTCCATCTTCTCCATACATGAATGCCAACCAGTTTAGTGAGGCTAAGAAACAGGCTTGGTGGATCTATCTGATGGATGGCTCTCACAAAGCAATACATGTGACATGTTGGCAAGTCTAATCCGCAAGCATCATATAAAAAAAAGCTTTGTTACTAAACCCATCATTTTGTATGATATGCACAAATCACTATAGAGGAAGGCCTAGAACAACAATGGCCATTGATGGTGAATGACCCCCAAAAGTAGCTTATGTAAGCACAACTCAGGAACAAATGGAAGAGTTGGAACTGGCCCTATGTGCTGATGATTCCAGACTAGTTGCCAAATTTCATTTAAATGCTAGAATTCTCTTGCATAGATTCTGAAAATATCATGTAGTCATCAATATAATTGGTGATGAAATGATTTGAAATTTTCATCCATTTGCCTTTGGAATTGGGACAGGGAACTCTTTTTCAGTCCAGATGGCATTACTAGTCATTCAAAAGGCCCAATGGGTGTAGTTCAAGCCCATTTTGTCAATAATGGGTAGTAATGCCATTTGGATTAAACATTCAATTTTTTCAATCACATTCAATTGAGAATTTGATGCATTCTATGCAATCTTAGACAATGAGATTTGTTGGAGTTATTAACTTGTCACTATGTTTTTCTACAAACTTGATTAGAGCCTATGTATCTACACTCTTCTTTTATTGACAACAATCTTTGTTAGGCATTCACATCTTGTTATCATTCCTGGTCTCTTCCTCATATATGTTCTTTCCAAATTGCACTTACAACGTATCTCTTCTTTCGAACATCTCAAAATCCTCATTAGCAGTTCACCAGTTTTTTGAGAATTTCAACATTAACTTTTTTGTATGCTAAACCTGCAAATGATTTACAGCCTGTTTTAATTAGACTAAAAAATTAAACATAACATTACTAAACTTAAAAATAAATCTCTTAGTTGTAACCAGGAGTGCTGGATAGAGAGATAGACATGCGTTAACACTTGACATAGCTTAATTTCAAAAGAAGTGCCATGTCTTTGTTACATAGGTTTGGATGCATCCCTTGTTCTTTACATAAGTTTGGAACTTTGTATGCGTCCCTTGTTCTTTACATAAGTTTGGAACTTTGGATGCATCCCTTGTTCTTTACATAAGTTTGGAACTTTGGATGCATCCCTTGTTCTTTCTCCACATATCTTTTTGAATTTATTAAAATCATAGGAAATACAAGCTTTTCCATAATTTCAATTTCTGTACCACAAACATTAGTCTTTTAAGAGAAATACAAGGTAAGTTTGCAAAAATATGGTAAAGCATAATGCATGAAGCTTTTATCAAATTATGGAAAAATGGTAATTAATAATCTAGAAGTAATTAACCATCATTCGAGCCTTAAAAAACTTTGCCTTAGCTTCCACTGCTTTCACACCTCCAGAAACAACACAGTTACCCTACCATTATGGAATGAATTTAATGTCAAATATTGAGAAATAAAGAAAGGCTTCCTAAATTGGATAAAAGAAAATACTCAATGACAATCTTACAGGACAGAGGAAGTTTGCAATTTGATCTTTATTTTTCTCATCTACTTCTTCATTAGCTGCATTCATAGTAGCTGGACTTTTTCTGAATCTAGTTCTATGACACCAACCATAGTACTGTTAACAACATCTGCAACTTCCTGAAAAAATTGAAGTATCGTTGACTAGCAAAATGTCTTGAATCTATCAATACCAGGTTTTACAAAGTGAAACTATTGATCATCCACCTAAGGAATGGAAAGAGAAACTACCCATTGAGCCAGTTTAGATGCCCACCTACATAGCTTCTCCTCTGACCTTGACCAGCCTGAGTCCATCCTCGAAACCTGTAATGCAGAACATCTAATCTAAGATATCCAAAACCCGTTTGACTCTCACATCATTTCCACACACAAGTAGAACAGGTCCAGTCATTACCAAGTCAGAACTGATACTAAGCATTAAAACCTAAAATTGTGTTAATCCCATTACCGGGAGCAGTTTAGAGAGAGGAATGACTTTTGGTTTATTAGTAAGAAATAACAAAAATAGATATGCAAAATTGCAACCCCTAGAGTTCGGCATGCGCATTCTTTCTTCTAGCAAATCTTGAGCAAGAAACACAGTGAGGTTATACCTCGCTCATTGCATCTGCAACATAACATTTTATTAGATCTTCATAAAGATCGGCTGATCACTGAATTTCAGGCGCATCAGCCCAGTACTCTAGGATCAGAAGTGCATATTTACAACACCTGCAGTGGCATAAAAATTTGTAGACGCAGCCTGCAGCAATCTGATGGGAATACTGAAAGTAAGGAATAACAATACTTCTAGAAACAGAGTGAAAATATTGGCATTGACATGGTGAGCCAGCAGACGAAGGACCTGTAATTGCATTGGCATACAAGTAACTCAGATTAATATGTCTAACTTGTCGGCACCACTTAGATGCATCATAATCCAAAAATTACCTTAATTTGATTACCTAACTAGCCAATTGGGGGACAAGTATTAGATGGTTAAAATTGTGTGTGTGTGTGTGTGTGTGTGTGTGTGTGTGTGTGTGTGTGTGTGTGTGTGTGTGTGTGTATATATATATATATATATATATATATATATATATATATATATATATATATCCAACAGTTCAACAAATAAGTTTCCACAAATCAAGGTTAAGATTGTTGAACCAATTTTCAGTAGAAGAGCTTGGGCTAGATTATAAAAAGAAAATAAAAAATAAAAATAAAAATAAAAACCATGCAATTGGATTGGATTATAAAAACAAATCATGCAACTGTAGAACTGAACCAGTTTTTTACTATCCGGTTCCAATTCGGTTTAGGGTGCGAATGGTCCGGTTCGGGTTCTAGTTTTCTTGAAATTGTTAGGAACGATTCGGTTTCGGTTTCACCTTGGAACCGGACCGACCGAACCATGTTCACCCCTAAATGGTACACGTTATAGATTAAACTATAAAAGTAATTTTTTTGGGAAAGCCCTAATCCTTTTCCCATTATAGATTTTAGGAGACCCCTAATTCCAATATTTTTTTCTCTATAATCTGAGGATTTGTAGATCTATAAATAAAAAATCTAAATCTCCATTAGAGAGAAATGAGTACCTGTCGGGGAAGATTGAAGGGCAGGAGCTGCTGGCTACACCAGATTTGGAGACAATGATGGTGGTAATGGAGACGATGCATTGAGAGGGAGAGGCAGCACGAGACAGAGAGGGAGATGGAGCAAGAGACGAAGAGAGATGGAGCACGAGATAGGGAGAGGGAGAATGGAGAACAAGAGAGGGAGATGTAGCACGAGACGGAGAGGGAGAGATAGATTGGGGAACAGAGAGAGAGGGAGTGAGGAAGATGAGAGAGATAGAGCAGAGAGGGAATAAAGAGAGAGAGAAAAAGAGGAAAGTTTTCAGGCGCAGCTCTGTTTTGAGCGCGCGCCCATTTTTGGGTGTGGGTGTGGTAAGACGGACAGACGGATGGTCCTATCAGGGGCTCCGTGGGGCCCACCATGATGTATTTGGTTTATCCATTCCATCCATTAATTTTTATAAATATTTGCAGTTCTTTATCCCAAAATTAAAGTAGATTCAAAGCCCAAGTGGACCACACCATAGGAAGCACAGGCATGTGATTTAATCTTCATGTTTCCTACTGTGTGGTTCACTCAAGCCTTCAACCTAGCTGATTTTTGGTTTCATGTCTTAAAATAATATTTCAAAATAGATGGACGACTTAGATAGAATAGATATATTTTTGTAGGTCCTATAGATCCCCTCACGCCACTGTTAAGTATTAATGGTGTGGCAACTCTTCAGCTAGAGATTAAAACTGTAGTAACTATAGCGACAGTTTATATCCGTAGAAAAAAGCTAACATGGTCTGTATCCTTTGCCCCTTTTTTTGTAGTGGTATTTCATCTATGCCGTCCACTTATGCGGCCCACCTTAATGTGTGTATATCAGGCACACTGTCCATCTGTTAGGGCCCATTTGATATGTGCAAGGCCCACCTTGATGTGTTGTATATGAGGTCCATTGGCACGACCCATTGATGCGATCCACTTGATGTATATGAGGTCCGTTGGCATGACCCATTGATGCGGCCCACTTGATGTATTTGAGGCCCATGTGTAGGGCCCACCTATTGTGTATTTATAGCCCATTTAGCCAGGCACATTGTGACGTATTTCCGGCCTATATGCTGCCACCCATTGTAATGTAATTCTGGCCCATATGTCATCGCCCATTGTGACGTATTTTCAACCCATATGCCACGGCCTATTGTGATGTGTTTCCGGTTTATATGACGTGGCCCATTGTGATGTATTTCTGCCTCATATGACGAGGCTCGATGTGATGTATGTGTAGCCTATGTAATATGGCCCTTGAGTGAGGCCCATTGCAATGTACATTAGCCCTTTGTGAGGGGCCATCGGCCCACTATATGTTTTGGCTCTATAAGTAGGTCACTCCTTGGGAGTAATGTTGGTTAAATGTCCACATTGATGGGCAATGATAGTTGGATGTCCACATTGTGACCTTCCCTTAAGCCTTGTTAGGCCCATTCTCATCGATTCCGATTCCGATTGTTGAGGCCGTTTCTGATTCTGATTCTGATTGTTGAGGCCAATTGTCAAGGCAGGATATCGATGTCGATTGTCGAGGCCCAATGTGATGTATATGCGGTCAGTATTTGAGGCCCGTTGTGATGTGTATTCAGCCCATGTTTAAGGCCAAATGTGATGTATATAAGGTCTATGTGAGAGGCCCATTGTGATGCACTTGAGGGTCAGGCGATGAAGCCCATTGTGATGTATGTTAGGCCCATGTGACAGGCCCATTGTGATGTGTATTAAGCTCTTGAGTGAGGCACATAGTGTTGTATATTTGGCCCTTGTGTGAGGCCATGGGTACACTATATGTTAGGATCTATGTGGGTCATCCCTTGGGGGCAATGTTGGTTAAATGTCCACATTGTCAAGGTCGATTATCGATGTCGGTTATTGATACCGATTATAAGTATGTGACAACAGAGCATCATGATACATGCACATACGCATCATCTGCATGTTTGTTATAAGATGTGGTTAACCATTGCATATGTCATTGGGTAAGTTGTTATGAGACTCCCTGATAGGCGGATGTTATCTCACATGAGTGCACAGTATGTGCAGGATTGATGCATGACTGGATTATATGACTCATGCATCTTGCATTGTGTGTTATGGTTACTGTACGCCCTAGAACATCAGGGCCGTAGCCTCCACAGGCATGTCATCGATGGCCAGATGGGACACCGAAAATCTGATATTAGCGTTGGGCTATTATAGATGGCCCTGGGTGAAAATCCTTAAACCCTCTTGGTACCAGAGGACACCCCAACGTCGAGACCGAGTGGATACATGAGTGCCCAACTGCCGAATACCAGGAGGCCGCGTCTCCCACTGTGTCGTGGTCGATTAGAAGGGGGTGTGGCCTTACCCGCCTGAGGGAGTAGGCATAGCTAGGCTGAGTCTGACTAGCTCCTAAATGGGTCAGCTATCGACGAGCCGGGTAGGTATTGGTATACTGCTGGCAGGCGGGTAGTGAGGTCTTTTCCACTCGCTGGGATACATGACATGTAGAGGCAGTAGCCAGTTTGGAGTGTATTAGACTTCGGTGATGATCCCAGAGATGTACAGTACTGATATGTGGACTTATTGAGCAGGAGTTGCATACTCATTCATTCATCCATTCACTATCCACTCGGGCTGGTGGTGAGTAAATATTTTTACGTGTACCTTTGCAATGACCAGAATTTTGGTTGGGTTGGTGACTAACCTGAGATCAGGAGTTTACCACTTAAGTCTGACTATCCAAATTTAGGTATGTGACTGGTTTAGATAGAAGTCCCTTGTGGTGGACCCCATAGCCTGCGATACTACGTACCATCATCCAGACTTCACACTCTAGCATGGTCACTCCATTAGCATCACATACTACATTACACCTGCGGCATATGACATTTTGGGTTACTATATTTCTACATTTTAATGGCCGAGATACGGCTGGCGGTATTCGTGAACTCATCAGGAATTGTATATTGCATTGTATCTTCGGCATCTGATATTTGACTCTTTGTGACTTCTCATTTGCCTAGCTGATCTGTATTGTGTATTCCGATATTGATTGACTCATGGACTTGTCAGTATTTCCGCTTACTCTGACATCGTATGACTCATGATCTTACCATTATTTCTGATATTGTATGATTATGGCATTGTATTGAATACTTGACACTTACCTTATCCACACACTTACACCACCCTTTAAGCTTTCTACAAGCTTATGCACGATAGATGCATGCATGTGATATTAGGTTGCAGTAGCGTGGAGCTTGGAGCATGTAGCTGACTTGTGGAGCTTTAATTTTGACATATGTATTTCTCTTTCAGCATTGTGTTCAAATGTTTATATTAGTGGATATGTGATGATGATGATGTTGCCATTGTGATTTGGGTAAACTTGTGGTTATGCTTATTACGAGTAAATGTACATTAAAAAATCCTCCTTGTAGGATCACATGATCAGAATCTGGCGTATGGACACTAGGAGCCGAGAATGGGGGTACTAAGGAGGCTGTCAGCACCGGATTCAGCGATCAGAAATTTTGTGGGCCCCGTTTCTGAGTTTGGGGCGTGACAGTAAGAGCCACATCTACGGGAGCTAGAAAAATCTCTAGAGATGCTACAACGTTGGTCGGGGAATTTGGAGGTGCCGCACCAAAGAGAGCATAATAGTTGCTTCTAAATGATAAAGTCAAGTCAGCCCCAGTTATATCATCATATTCCCCATAGTCCAAGGGTTCTTCTTCTTTAGCACCCATAGTAGTGTCTGGGAGGATGTTTTCTGTAACGCCCTGAAATTCGAGGGTCGAGTATGAACTCAACTCCCGAGTTCCAACGCATCACTTATGCAACATACACAATGATGGTTAAATGTTGTCTGAGTTAGAGTAATAAACATGAATAGGATTATACCAAAACAGTAATTCATACTCCAGTTCAATTGTATAAAGGCAAGCGGAAGACTGAAATTTTAAATTCAAAGTATGTAAAGTAACAAAATTTTATGAACTCCAGAGTATGATTACTAACTGAGTACCAATATACATGTATGGTTTCTAAGTCAAAAATCAAAATACAACTCCCAAGAGAAGCCCTGAAAACCCCGCGATGCAGCCGGCCTAAGCAAAGCCGTCAGAGTACTGCATAAAGGAGAACTCCTCCTGATCCTCATCGAAGTCGGGCTCCTGAACCGAGGCGCCATCTACACCTGCGACAGAGTCTGGTGGGTGTTGCAAACACCGTCCCGTAACGTGGGAGTAGTAGCTAACTCAGTGGAACAATAAAGCATAGGTTAACATGTTATCAATTCAATCAAGCAGTAATGATAAAGCAGTACAAATCAAACATTTCTAACTACTCTTGTTAAGTGTGAAAATGAAATGACATGATGCTGTATGCCCTTGCCAAACCACCCTCAAGCGACATCATCTTTCGTTCATGAATGCTTAACTCCCTCAGTGCGCCACATCTACTAAGCACATGCGGTGCGATGATGATCATGATTACCGAGTTATTATTAGTCCATTTCAACCAGCAGTATTGGGAAACTAAGGTACCTCCCTTGTATCATACCCAAACATGATCCATTCTAGGGTCGTCAATCCTAGCTAATCTCATACGATATTATGGTTTGAGAAGCGTAGTGAAGGCATCGCAAAGGGCTCGTCACCCGTCAGCGCGGATACAGATCTCACCTATGCGGCTCAATTGCTGGCCGTCAGCTCAAGTACAGGTCTCACCGTACTCGGCTCAATCACTAGCCGTCAGCTCAGTACAGGTCTCACCGTACTCGGCTCAACTCATACTCTAGTTGCTGTGAAAGACTCGTCGCCAATCACAGACACTTGGAGTATACTCGAAAATACTACGGAGGACTCGTCGCCCGTCAGCACGAGCACAGGTCTCACCGTACTCGGCTCTCGCCGTAAGTATCGACAGCTCGAATACAGTGTCCCATACCACCGTATTCGGTTCACGAGTTTGGTTGCGCAATGGTCACTACGGGGAGGCACATGGCCCCAGCGTAGGCCGATAGCTCGACCACGGTGTCCTATACCACCATGCCCGGCTCATGCGTCTTAGCGGATCGAGGTACCATGGTTAACGGGATCGCCACTGGTAAGTTTGGTACCCTAGGTTCAAGCAGTAGCGACCAAACATGGTGAACACACATTTACATTTCGGTTTACTTGACGAGCCTGACTAGCTCGAGCGCACTACAAGTTGGGCGATATGGAGCGCAAAAGCACTCCGTGTGGCCAACCACTATCGCCAACCGAAGTACGACTCGGGTTCGCCAGACACATCCTTTGTGGCGACATGAATCTCAGCCACACTCTCAAGTCTGGTACCGAATGTTTGGACTATACATATAGTCCCAAACTCAAACATTTCTCATCAATAGCATGTGGAGTAAAGCATGATAAACAAGTAATACAAGCATGTTAGCAGGCATGTTATAAAGCATGAAGTAAAGCATGTTGTAAAGCATGTTGTAAGGCACTATACAAATAGGGATACAATTACATACACATCACAAGTGAGTGGTTTTAGCGAACCACCACCTGGAGGGGATCCTACATGTCTCTAATGTAGTCGGGAATTCCATATCAGCGCCTCTCTAAGGCACTAACACTCAAGCGTTTACACTCACAAGCATTTACACAAATACTTAGAGTACGCTATTCCAACATACATGACGTATGTTAGCAAAATGCGTACCAGGGCTATTCTTTCGCCAAGCGGTTATTTTATCCGCGTATATCATAATCATACAGCAAATAATCATTACAATTGCATTTCCAAAATTTACACATACGCGGTATTTCTAGAATACACAATTTCAACATACTAGGCATTTACAAGCGAACATGTATTTCAGCGATTCCTTTCGCCAAACTAGTATTTTATCCATATATTATATAATCATACATTAGATAAACATGTTAAACATTATTCCAAAAAAAATACGTATACGGTATTTCTACGTATACCTAGAGTATGTGATATTCCATATTCTACAACGTTAATCGAAACAGGAAATGGAAAGCACTTTGTACATGTGCAATTGCATGCAGATCATGAATCTATCATTATCTGACATTGAAAGCGTTGAAAAACGTAACCTATACACTTAAAGTCCTCACCTTTGCCCTTGGAATCACAACGAATCAGCAAGGGTAGTAGAGCTTCCGTATACGGGAGTTTTCTAGCCTAAGAGCGGAATCGGTTAGCCTTTACACAACCTATAACCTATATGCTTCAAACCAGACCTAGGGTTAGGGTTTCTCACCTTCAAACAGAGTGGATACCGCCGGGAAAACGCCTGGAAGGAAGCGGTGTAGGCCGTGTGATGAATGAAAGCAGCAGGAGGAAGATCTCCCACAAATCCCAAGCTATTCTCTCTCTTTTCTCTCTCTCTCTAGGGTTTTATCCCAAATTCGTATGGCTGTGAGAGGGGCTGTTCTAAGCTCCTTTTATAGCCAAAAACATCCCAAAATAGACTCAGGTTCAAGGGTTATTGCTAATATAGGATATTCGTCACTTTTCTAGCTCAAAAGAGAGGTTCTGGTGGCCCTCCTTGAGCCAAACGTTAGACTTAAGCTCACCACACATGGATCTACATGGGATTATGTTTTCGACTCGATCGGATTCCCAGATCGCACGTGGCGGACCACTTTCAGTTCAACGGTCAGTGGGCCACGATCCGAAATTCCAAGTACATGTAAATGTTCCTGAAATTTTTCTTAATCCGAGGGTGTAATTTGGTCTGATTCTGACGGTCTGGTCGCTTAATACTGATGTGCAAGTGAATGGTGCCAGATCACTATTCCAGATATTTTATTTTTAAAAGGAATAGTGTTTTTCACACACCCTCGCTCCTGATCGAAACGAATGGCCATGGGACATCGGCTGGACTTGATTTTTGAGATGACTGTCAAGCCCAGTGAGGCGGTCCTAGTTCCTTAACTTCGTGTTAATCAGACTTCCGATGTGCGATCTAGACCTAATACGAAGTTTCGTTTCATTCCCGAGAGCAGCCGGGAAATGAGTTTGGTTCTAAACTTTAGGGTAACCTAGAGTCACTTGTTTTGCAAGTTTGGGTCTTGCAGATCGTATTTAAAGCGATCCCAACGGATTTCATGGCTAATCGAGTTTCACACTTAGTTAACTTTGTTAAGTTTCTAAAGGATTTAATCCTAATTGATTTCTGGTCGAGGTGGTACTCGAGCCAACGTACGGAAATTTACGGGTCGTTACATTTTCTTATGGGATTTCTTCATTGATTTCAGTAGCTGCACCAACTCCATCATCTTCGCCTATGTCCACTTCTACCTCCACTTCTCTGTCTTCTGCTATTTCATTTTCTTTGATCTCTCCTACGTCCCCTCTTCTTCTGAGTCACTAGAGGATGACCCCCGATTAGTGGAAGCAGAGTTGCCGAAAGAGGATTCTCCATCTTCCCCTTCTGTGGATGATAAAGATGATGATGATTCCATAAAAGATTCTTCAATAACCATTTGCTTTCCTTTCCGTATTGATTGCTTCTTTCCAGTAAAAGCGAGGTCTTCTTCGGTAGTGGTCATCGGGGATATGAAAGATCTCACCCGCGTCTGTGATCTGGTCACGGGCGATGAAGAATCTACTCAAGGAGGAGGTGGTGGAAGAGATGAAGGTGCTTCTTAAGGTTTTGAAGGCCGGACGACCTCTGGAGTGAGGGGCAAGGTCTATGAAATCAGGAATATGGGGTGTTTCGGTGGTATCCACGGGAGCATTTTCTCTGTTTATAGGCTTTTTCTGGGACTTGAAGTGTGTTAATGGAAACCCGTGGGTGATCCAACCTTCAAGAGTCTTGGCGGGTTTGACTTCACAAATGTACTCCTCCACAGAAATTCTTATGCAAGCTTCACCGGGGGAAGGAGCACCGTCGCAT
The DNA here is from genome assembly GCA_021015155.1 of Magnolia officinalis. Classification (NCBI taxonomy): domain Eukaryota; kingdom Viridiplantae; phylum Streptophyta; class Magnoliopsida; order Magnoliales; family Magnoliaceae; genus Magnolia; species Magnolia officinalis. Next base: position 51,423,679 of record JAJHSJ010000009.1, on the reverse strand, counting down.
TCAATAGTGTAGCCTATTCCTTCTATCATATCACGTTTTCTGACTCAAGGAGTAGGAATCCATATTGGTGAATCTACTGGCCGACATCGGCGGATGAGAAATGCTTGGTGCTCCTACCATCGCATCCATGGGTAAGTCGTGCGGATAAAATAGCTAAAGCCTGGAATAATGAATTTTGAATTGATTCGGGCCACAAGTAGTTGCCTCCAGATCAAGCCCCAGTTGTAGGGCCGAACAACGTAACTTCGCATGCTGCGAGTCACTTCTTCGGAATGCTCGGGAATAGTTTGGTCATATCCAAACTGTCGCGTAAACCGATTGGGGTAGTATGACTCCCTCCAAAACTCATTGTCCTCTCACAGAGGCAGGCTGTTGGACCATATTGATATGAAGAAGGCTCGCTCGGTCGGAGGAAGGTTGTCATCATCAATAGCTTCATGATTACAATGTATTGAGTAAACGAGAACTGGTAGAAGTCAATAGCATTTGTTGACTCAATAGTATCAATCACCCATTTGTACATTCGTTTCAGCATTATTCTCCATTGGTAATGACATAAGGGGAGTCGTGAGGGATGTATATAGGCTTTTTTTGGATCGTCATATGTCCACGGGAAGTATACGCCCAGCCATCCCGAAAAGTAATGTCATGGGGTGAATGTTGAACTAGCTCCGACAAATGGATTTTGACAGTGACAGCATCTCCAAAGGCTCGATATAATGAACAAAATACGGGAGATGCTAATGAATATTTTCGCCCTTCTGCCAATCCTCCCACAACGACGAATATGGATGGTCTGATAGTATTCGCCCACTTAGAACTTGGTAGCACAACTACACTCAGCCAATATGCTAGGAAGGCCGCTAACTCACATTTGGATGAGAATTCTGATGGGTTCCTTACCCTGCGACGAGCATTTTCCAGTTCATCTGAATTTCTATTCTTAAACCCGTCAGAGGAAGAAGGGTATGAATGAGAACAATGTTAGTAGATGTGCAAAATTATGATGTAAGGAGCAGGGATGTACTGCAGCTCTCGAGAGAAATGAGCCAGCCAAAGGAGAAGAGGAATCTTTCCGGTATCGGGGAATTTGGACATCTCCCTAAAGAGTTCAATGGAAGCGTCCGATACCAGCGCTTGTCTTTTGGAAGAGGAGAAGTGTGAGAATTCCTCGTTGGTGGGAACGTACTCATCATAGAAGCGACCTGTTATGGGGAGGCCTGCCATTCTGTGAAGGTCCCACAGGATGATGCTGACTTCACTAAGAGGTAGATGAAAGAATTCGTGGTAGGGCACCAGTAACTAAGGAACCCCTTATAGACCATATGATCTTTGTAGAAGTATTCAGAAGTAGCCTCAATTACCCCATAAAGGCCAACCTCCATCAATGTCGCAGAATGTTTGGTGAAAATGGCCTTGGCCCAATCGGTATATTACTTGCGAGGAGTTAGAAAGCCGCACATGCGGAATTCTTCAGTCTCCCATAATGACCTTCTCTCTCTGAAGCGTTGATGTATTGTCTTGTGAAAAACTATAGAAAACAGTGCATGAGGACTGTAGCAAGGAATCAGAAATCGCATTCGATGCACTTCGCCAACTTGTTGCTTTGATTATCTCTCTGAAAGAATACCCTCCAACATTTTGGGTTCTCGTGTTGACCAATTGGGAGTATACATCATGCGGCTTTGTGTTGTTCGATCCGTTGACACACTTCGAAGAATAGATTGATGTCGCTGAATGTTCGGTGGGGTCATTATTAATTCATTCCTGAGAGGGCTGTTGAATTTTATGTAGCCGTCTTGAGCCTTCATGGTGTCCCAAGTATTCAGGAGTTTCCTCTTCTTATGCTCTTGGATCTTCTCTTGGATTTCTTACTTTTTCGATTTCTTCCGCTTCTTTTACGAAAGTGTTGGTGGCGGTGTATCTTCTCTTGCTGAGGATCAGACGATATCAGTATGCAAATTAGCTATTAACTTCAGCCATGCTTCCCTGTCAATCTCCTGACCTTTCTTTGGAGGTCCTGTTATTTCGCCAGAAATGATTGCCTAACAAATTGGTCAAGACAATGTTTTGATTCTGCTAGAGAAGTCAACAATAGGCAAGACTGGTTCCTTTATATACGCAGGCTATTTTTTGGTTACTTTGACTTGTTTTCATTAAGGCTCTTCACGTGATGGAGGGGGAGAAGTGGCTACTTGGGTTGTAGATGAAGGTACAGGGGCTGTAGGAGACGACGAGGATCCAGGGGCTTGAGTAGAGTCAGGGAGACTTGCATGAGAAGGCTAGTCCGTTGGTGCTTCTATAAGACGATAAGTTCTCTTGGTACGGGCCATGGTTGAAGAGTCGAGAGAAATTAATTGAAGTTTAGGAAGTCAGAAATTTCAGCAGAGTTTCGGAATAGAAGTTTTTAGCACTAAGTGTTGAAGACTTATGCGGATGAGTTGTGCGTGCAAGTTGTGGAGAACAGTTGCGCGCAAGAGGGGTTCGCTAGGAGATAAAAAATTCTTGAAGTGAAGAATGATTAGGCAGGCTGATATTTATAAGCCAGTGGCTCTACCCGCGCAACTCAAGTTCTGCAAGAGAATGTTGATCCTTCAAGTTGACTTAGAGAGAAGTCAAGTTTCAGATCAAGGGGACATCTGTTGGGATGCAAAATTTGGTTAAGGGGAGAAGCTTCAAGGGTGAAATTAGTGAAAGAAATAAACGATAAAAGTGAAAGGCAGGTGAGTTGCGCGGGAATCATGTTGCATGAGATCTGAGTTGCACGGGTCCGCGCAACTCGTCCATAGCATATAGGGCCAAGCAACTCTCTTCAAAGAGGGACGGATTGGGCATGCGAAGTGGGGTCCATGGCACAAGAATAGAGGGCTCACACTTGCGAAAGCCTATAAATACCCCCCTACCCCCTCATTTGAAGCATCAGATGTTCAGAAGACCAGTGCCTCTGACAGGTATTGGAGACAGAGAGAAGGAGAGGGAATGTGGAGTGTTGATGGCCCGCGCAATTCCCATGAGTTGCGTAGATACTCTTTGAGGTAGCTGCTATGTTGAAAATTTCCAGATCCTCAGGCTATTCCAGATGTGTCAAAGGGATCCAAGAACTCCTTTATCATGTTAATAAGGGATGAAATGCATAGGAAGCTTGCACAACTCATCTCCCCTGGAGATATGATCAATATGAGCCGAAATGCTGTCGAAATTCATATTTCGAATTTACTTAACTTTTGTATTTCTGGCATTTCTAAGAGATTCTTTCCTGGAATCAAAAGACTAAAATGAGGTAAATGAACTCAGAATGAATAAAATTGATGATTATTCTCTTAGTTCTATCTTTCGTTAATATTAAGCGAGATATTCCCCAAATCAAATGCTTTTTGTTTCTGGTCAAAACATGTCTTTTCACATGCAGTCTCTCAGGCAGATAGTATGTTCACTGTTGCTTTTCTATTTCTTTCTTTCTCTTTCCCCATCACGATTTCATCTCTGTTTATCATCCTTTGTAGTATGTTCTTCAATGTAAAACAATTTTTTGTGGGGTGTCCCAGCAGACGATGATAGTGACAATAGTTCTTTTCTTTTGTTTTCTCAACCTCTTCAGGACATTTAGAGGGAGGCAATTCTATTATGCCGGCGACCAGCAATTGATTAATCATGGGAATAACATCTTTCCTTTCGAATGTGTACCCTTCATGAGAATAAAATCGTCTAGGACTTTTATCACCAGCGCGTCCTCTATAGTGGTCCGTGCCTTTTTTCTTTCCTTTCTTCATTTATAGCGAGGAACATTACTTCTCTTTTCCTGATCAACGACATGTGCCATCAATTTGTTTTGTCCTCTGAAATAGCGGTGAAGACCACTTGAGTTGAAGAAGGAATATGCCAATATGTCCTAGAGGGGGGTGAATAGGACTTTTAAAAGTTTTTATGGTTTATTTAAAATCCTATTTCACTAATCCTTTTAAATATACAATTATCAGGATTAGTAAAACGTAACTCTACAAGCTTCCAAGCCTGGTAGAGGATCCAATCACAAACTGCTTAAGAAGTAAATAATATGCAACCGAGTTCAATATGGATATGACTGTGTAGGTGTGTGAGGTGTGATCAGATATTCAGATATGGAAGTATTAAAGCAAATCACACAATCAAAATAACAATCTAAAAAATAGTCAGTTTTATAGTGGTTCGACGATAAGTCTACTCCACTCCCGGCTGCCGCACTCAACCCTTGAGTGTACCAGATTTCACTAATGAGGTTTCCTAAGGTTCACCTCAAACCTAAGGTTTTAAATCAGGTTCACCTTCAACCTTTACACAGAGGTTTCTACTCGGTTCACCTCTAACCTTAGAGTTTTACTGGTTCACTCATAACTAGATGTTTATGCTCTCCATAGAGCAAGGGTCCACACAACGCACACGGATGTTTATGCTCTCCACAGAGCAAGGGTCCACACAATGTACCCACTACGTACACTCCCGCCGGAGGCCTCCATAAGGACTTCAAAGGGTGAGAACCACTTAAGACCCAATCCTTGAAAGGAATGATCACAAGTGTCCTTTTGGACTCTGGATACTTACAAATAAGTTAATGAGTCCCATTCAGCGCAATGACGAAGACCTCCTCCTTGTTGTTGAAGAGTCTTCGGCTCCCTTGATCCGCAACACAAAAAATGTACCAGTACTTGGCTTCGGGTTGGGTCAAGGTTATGATGGAATCCTACTCTCTAAAGGATTTCCTATAAAGAAGGTAGAGTAGTTCCATTCTTATGCATTCAAGGCATCTCAGCTTAATGATTTGTCATTAAGGTAGTGGCTGGAGGATCCTTGAATGCGAAAGTTCATTCCCAAATCCACTCTATTGAATGTCAATGGTGAGGGTGGATTGGAGGATGAACTCCCTTGAGAGAAAGGGCTTTAGATATAAGATATAAGTTGAAACACTCAAAAGCTCTCTCTGCTTTCTCTCATAGCAACAAAAGACAAGTCCTCTATATAAAGGAAAAAAGTTCTAACGGATATAAAACGGTCACATTTATAACAGAGTTCGACATCATCGAGTAGGTTCGATATCATCGAGCGTATACTCTCGATAACATCGATGGCTGCTCAATGACTCGAACTCAATGTCATACGCTTTTGAAACTCTTTGCCAATTGGTCGATGAATCGAAACTATTGTCAATCTCATCGGATTTCGAACTCCGATTCCATCGATGACAAGTTCAATCCATCAACACTTAAAAAATGAGAGAGACTTGACTTTGAAATATTTCAGGTTTTCATGAGTGATCGGGGAACCGTCGAGATCATTGGAATTTGAATGTCGATGATATCCAGATCAGAGTCGATGCATCGATAAATCCAACGGATTTGACTTTAAGCTTGCTGGACGATTTATGTATTTGTTCGATGCAATCGACCTGATGTCGATATCATCGATATTTGAATATCGATTTTATCAAAGGCCCCCCGATCATAGTTAAAAAAGCCTGAAATATCTGCTGTAAGAAATGTGCACCCTTGATCGATATCATCGATGGACCTCCGATCCATATTTGAATTCAGATCATATCGGACGGTCGTCGATATATCGAAGGAATTTGAGATTTTCATTAAAAAATAGGGGCACCGAAAATCTGCCTGTCGGTCTTATCGAGCCACTCTCGATGGACTCGAGATTTGAATATCGATGATATCGATATGTTTATCGATGCATCAATAATTCGTCCAGATATGTTGTGAAGTTGCTAGACATATTTAGTGCTTATATCGATGATATCGATAGGTGTATTGATACATCGATAAATTCGTCCAGATGAATATTTAGTTGCTGGACACTTTTGGTCCTCACATCGATAATATCGTTAAGGTATTGAGGACATCGACAGTGCAGGTCGATCATATCGAGGGTGCTTCGATAGGATCGACAAGTCGAGAAAAACTTAGAAATTTTTCTATCTTGAAAAACGTTTTCTCACCTTAAAACCCTATGATTTCTAACTTATTTTTAAGGATTTTTCTTTACCTGGTGTTTTGGGTCATGGGATGTGAGGCTTTAGATTTACCTATGACGAGCTTGTACACATTCGGTTGAGGCAGACCCTTGAATTGATCTTCCTATCGAGCTCTATAGACAGTCTGACTCACCACTCATGTAACTTGACAAATCAGGGCACTTTCATTCTCCCCCTTTGTCAATTACGTGACAAAACCCCCAAAATACCCTAGAATGTTCTAGACAAACACACCCCAAATTGTGTGTACATGCTTTTATACAATTTTACAATTTTTAACCCATGTACACAACCCGTAGCTGCTCTCCCTTTCTTGTAAACTCCAACTCCCCCTTGCTTGTTGCGGCTGCTCCCCCTAACACTTGCAACAACATCTAAGAGATACACAATTTTCCATTCGGGGTGTTTGCAAATGTTCTCCCCCTTTTTGTCAGTCATTGACAAAGATAGATTAAGTGATATTGACTGAAGCTTGAAATACTTGGGGGAACCAATCAGGTAGAAGTAGAACAATTGATGTATAATGAATTATTTCAGTTTAAACGAGACATCAATTTCAAAACATATGGATGCATATTAGACAAAAATAAAGCAGTGATCTAGCAGTTTAGAATATTTGTTAACAAACATCACATGCATTCCATATCAGAAACTTGATAAACCAGGGGAACTCAAAGCATAATTATGGCAAAAAAAATATGAATTCTATTTAGCCATATTCAAAATAAAACCAAAGTTATCCAATTATCCAAAATAGATTGCCCAAGATTGGCAGTAAATTAACAGTTATCCCAGTAAAAACACTAGGCCTACCAAAAAAATGATATTCAACTAGCACAACCAGCTTCTACCATTTTCGCGAATCACCACGTGTGAGTAAATCAACTACTTGCTGATTTGTTTGTTGGAGAGAATCGATTTTTTCTTCAATCATGGTGAGACGTCTCTCACAATTGTGAAGTCACTCCTCCATGCTCGCCATACGGTTCAGTAGGTGACGTTCAAGGTGATGAGTTTAGTGGTTTGTGATAGACTCCGAACTCAGCAATGGTATTCAGTTGGATCCCCATGGATATGACGGAGGAGCATATGGAGCTGCCGACTGCAGGGGAGCACTGTTCTCAAGAAGAACTAAAGGAAAACAAAGCTGTTGTGCTACCTGAGCCGAATCATTGTCAAACCACTTTTTTGGATAGACTTTATCAGATGAGACAGGAATACCAACATGATGAGCTAATTTACAGATGAGTACAGGAAAAACTAGTATATCCTGATGATTTCCTTGAATGATTCGAATTAGCTATTTAAGAAGAAGTGTTGGAAGGTATACCTGAACTTCTTGATATACATCATACAACACATTTAACACAAAGGGAGACAGATGATTGCTATTCACATGACGAGGATAGACATTGGACCCAGAAATACTGTGGAGGATTTTAAAAGTGGGTCCAAGATGATTAATGTTAAGGGAGTTATCATCGTTCTAAGAAATACTAGTTCCCTGACATAGTGCACGAGTTATCTCGCCCCAAACACCAAGACCGTTTAGACTCCGATTGGTAACAGGAATGCGATTGACTTGAAGGTTTAAAAGGCTACTCAAGGTGATGGGAGTGATGTGCTTGGAGTAATGCAATAATTCTACTTGAATGCAAGGTGAATCAACACAAATAACCTGACTTTTACTGAGGAAGTCTTGGATCACTCCCATTTGATAAGTACCACCTAGATTTAGAATATTTTGCTATCCAATTACTTCTAGAAGGACGTCCACTCCAAAAGACTCAATGGCACTGTTAAGAACCAGACGTTCAACAACAGTGGTAGGATGTCTTACCGTTGGTATGAGTTGATGCATACTGGGTTGCTTGACTTTTCCTTTTGAAGATTATGAAGGAGTCTTACCTTTCCCTTTGTTCATTATTTTTCAAAGTAAGAGACAAGTAAAGATAGGATGGATAACAAGAGAATCTAAAAAAACTTTGGAAGGAAGGACAAAATTCTTCTTTTAAAGATACTGAAAATATCCAACCAAACGCAAGCTAGATTCAGGAGTGGAAGGATAATACCAGTTTGCAAGGAGCTTCTGGGATTACTGATGGACTTTCGGCTGGGGATTCGAGCAAAAAAAATATAAAGCTTTTTCAAGAAAAATAGAGATTTTCCCACTCGACCCCCTTTTATCAGCCGACAGTTTTCGATTCTATCAAACTTTCTTTCGATTGTATCATGATCCTTATTCGAGGTTATTGACAATAGTTTCGATGATAGTTTTGATCATGTGGCCTTCCACATTCTGAAGAGATGTCAATGATATCGACCCATGATCAATTAATCGAGAATGACAGATCGATAGGTATATCGAAGAGGAATATTTTTCTTTTTCGACCCTTCAAGTGTACTTTTTAGTATTTCTGTGAATCAATAGCATACTCAGCAAAATTATGTATAATTACTGTACATATCAAAAATTATAAACATTTGAATCTTTATATACAAAAGATTGAGGTGAGGAGCCTCAGATATATCATTTGACGCTCAACAAAATTGCATCATTTCAGCAAATATCCAGATCTAGATGCATGATCTAAAATTGTCTTTCCTTGCACAGTATTTCTAGGCATCGGTCCTTTCTATGCCTCTGATAATGTAACAGTGGTTATTTGTGCGATGACCCTTCATTACTGATTTTCTTGATTGGTTTAGGATTTCGTATTCTTGTTTGTTGAATTTGACCACATGCCCATTATCATAGATTTGAGAGATGCTTAACAGATTATGTGTTAGTCCTTTTATGCAAAAAGCATTCTCATTTTTGAGCAAATCAATTCCTCTTATCATTCCTTGTCCAATTACATTAGCAGTGGCTCCATCTCCGTAGGTGACTATCCCTTTATGAAGATTTTTATAGTTGGAGAGAAGGGATTTGTCACCTGTGACATGCCTTGAGCAACCACTGTCAAGGTACCATTTAACCTCATTACCTAGTAGACGATCTGAACGTGTAACAAGGCAATTTGTCTTTTCCTTAATCACCCACTTTGTGACGGGAGTTTTACTTGTGGTAGATTTGTTCATCTTATCCGATTTGTCGACATGACATAATGACTCCTTCATCCTGTCAACTAGCTCGAGTGGTGATGATTGCATATTTCTTTTGTTCAGCTCATAAACTGACTTACCATTTTTGTGACAAGCTGGGATAGGTTTGATGTTACTACTAGAGGCAACAGATTTTCCAAAGGGTTGTGCATCATATTCAGTTTTTGTTCTAGCTTTTCCATAACCTAATCCCTTTTTGTCCTCTCCACATTTTCCCATGCCTAACAGTTTTTCTAGTTTCTCACCACTTTGGGAAAATTTGCAGTTTAGCTTGGCCATTTTTCTAGATTCCTCTAATTCAACTTGAAGTGTATGATTTTCATTTTGAAGAATCATGTTATTCTCATTTAATGTTTTAATTTGTTTATTTAATCTTTCAAACTCAGATTTAAGAGAAATGTTGATTCTTTCAAGTTTATCATTATCTGAATGATATTGCTGCAAATCATTAGATGAGTTCGATATCTAAAGTTTTGTCTAGATCTAGTTGCAGTAATTCATTTTTGTTCTCAACTATTCCAAGTCTTTTGACAATATTGACACTATGAATGTAAAGTTGATTGTAACCATCTTGTAATTCATCTTGTTCTCTTTCTTCCTCTTCTTCAATTTCCTCATTGTCAGATAGAAATGATTCAGTAGCTTGTTGTTCTTCCTCAGATTCAGTTGAAATGATCGAAGCAGTGGAGACCATAAGTATTTTCACAGATTTTCGGTCTTCATCGCTCCTTGAGTCGCTTGATTCTGAATTTGACTCCTCCGTATCATCCCACATGGCGGCCATTGCCTTGTCCTTAGTTTTTCTATTTGGGCATTCGGTACATAGGTGTCCATACTCTCGACAGGCATAGCATTGTGGTTCTTTGGTTCTTTTACCAAATTTTCCTGCAAAAGGTTTGTTATTCACCTTTCTTCCTCTAGAAGGGCGACCCCGATTCTTTTGAAAGAATCTTCTGAATTTTTGTGCCAGCAAAGCCACTTCTTCATCTTCATCTTCCTTTTCACTTTCACCATCCTTATGAATTATTTTCTTTGAGATTTTTAGGACAGTGTTTTTGAATTTTTGGGGTTGTGTGAAGTGTAGTTCAAAAGTTTGTAGGGAACCAACCAGTTCTTTTACTTTTATTTCATCTATGTCCCTACACTCCTCAATTATTGTAACCTTGGGATTAAATCGTTCCGGTAGGGATCTTAGAATTTTCCTACAAATTTTCGGTACCGGAACTATCTCTCCCAATCCACCCATGGAGTTGCAAATAATGTATAACTTGGTGAAAAACTCCATAAATGTCTCATGTTCTTCCATTCTGAGACTTTCGAACTGTGAAGTTAGGAGTTGAAGTTTAGATCGCTTCACAGTGCTTGTGCCTTCTTGGGTTGTTTCCAATAAATCCCATGCTTCCTTGGATGTCCTACACATACTTATCTGATTGAATATATCCTGGGACACGGCACAGCTGATAGCATTCATAGCCTTGGCTTCAAATGTTTGTCTTTCTTTGTCGAATGTTGTCCACTTTTCTTTGGGCTTTGTGATTGTTGTGCCACTATCAAGTACAATTTGTTCAGTAGGTGGCACATATCCACTTTCAACTATATCTCAAACGTCATGATCCAAAGATCTCAGAAAGTAATGCATCCTAGCCTTCTAATATGCATAGTTTGAGCCGTCAAATACTGGAGGTCTAGTGACAGATGAGCCCTCTCCTTTGGCCATATTCCCAACTTCAGTCAAGATCACTCTCTAGGCGGTGAAGCCCTTAAAGAGAGACCCACTCTGATACCAAGTGAAATAGCGGTGAAGACCGCTTGAGTTGAAGAAGGAATATGCCAATCTGTCCTAGAGGGTGGTGAATAGGACTTTTAAAAGTTTTTATGGTTTATTTAAAATCTTATTTCACTAATCCTTTTAAATATACAATTATCAGGATTACTCAAATGTAACTCTACAGGCTTCCAAGCCTTGTAGAGGATCCAATCACAAACTACTTAAGAAGTAAACAATATGCAATCGAGTTCATGATGGATATGACTGTGTAGGTGTGTGAGGTGTGATCAGATATTCAGATATGGAAGTATTAAAGAAAATCACACAATCAAAATAACAATCTTAAACACAGTCAATTTTATAGTGGCTCGATGATAAGTCTATTCCACTCCCGGCTGCCGCACTCAACCGTTGAGTGTACCGAATTTCACTAAGGAGGTTTCCGAGCATTCACCTCAAACCTAAGGTTTTAAATCAGGTTCACCTTCAACCTTTACACAGAGGTTTCTACTTGGTTCACCTCTAACCTTGGAGTTTTACTGGTTCACTCATAACCAAATGTTTATGCTCTCTATAGAGCAAGGGTCCACACAATGCACCCGGATGTTTATGCTCTCCATAGAGCAAGGGTCCACACAACGTACCCACTACGTACACTCCCGCCGGAGGCCTCCTTGAGGACTTTAAAGGGTGAGAACCACTTAAGACCCAATCCTAGAAAGGAATGATCACAAGTGTCCTCTTGGACTCTGGATACTTACAAATAAGTTGATGAGTCCCATTCAACGCAATGACAAAGACATCCTCATTGTTGTTGAAGAGTCTTCGGCTCCCTTAATCCACAATACAAAAGATGTACCGGTACTTGGATTCGGGTTAGGTCAAGGTTATGATGGAATCCTACTCTCTAAAGGTTTTCCTATAAAGAAGGTAGAGTAGTTCCATTCTTATGCATTCAAGGCATCCCAGCTTAATGATTTGCCATTAAGGTAGTAGCTGGAGGATCCTTGAATGCGAAAGTTCATTCCCCAATCCACTTTATTGAATGTCAATTGTGAGGGTGGATTGGAGGATGATCTCCCTTGAGAGAAAGGGCTTTAGATATAAGATATAAGTTGAAACACTCAAAAGCTCTCTCTGCTTTCCCTCACAGCAACAAAAGACAAGTCTATATATAGCCAAAAAGTTCCAACGGATATAGAACGGTCGTATTTATGACAGAGTTCGATATCATCGAGTAGGTTTGATATCATCGAGCGTATACTCTCGATAGCATCGATGGTCTGCTCGATGACTCGGACTTAATGTCATACGCTTTTGAAACTCTTCGCTAATTGGTTGATGAATCGAAACTATTGTCGATGTCATCAGATTTCGAACTCTGATTACATCGATGACAGGTTCGATCCATCGACACTTAAAAAATGAGAGAGACTTGACTTCGAAATATTTCAGGTTTTCATGAGTGATCGGGGAACCGTCGAGATCATCGGAATTTGAATGTCAATGATATTGAGATCAGAGTCGATGCATCGATAAATTCAGCGGATTTGACTTTAAGCTTGCTGGACGATTTATGTCTTTGTTCGATGCAATCGACCTGGTGTCGATATCATCGATTTTCAAATATCAATTCTATCGAAGGCCCCCCCGATCATAGTTAAAAATGACTTGAAATATCTGCTGTAAGAAATGCGCACCCTCGATCGATGTCATCGATGGACCTCCAATCTTATCGATATTTGAATTCAGATCATATCGGACGGTCATTGATATATCGAAGGAATTTGAGATTTTCATTAAAAAATAGGGGCGCCGAAAATCTGCCTGTCGATCATATCGAGCCACTCTCGATGGACTCGAGATTTGAATATCGATGATATCGATATGTGTATCGATGCATCGATAATTCGTCCAGATATGTTGTGAAGTTGCTGGACATATTTAGTGCTTATATCGATGATGTCGATAGGTGTATCGATACATCGATAAATCCGTCCAGATGAATATTTAGTTGTTGGACACTTTTGGTCCTCACATCGAAAATATTGTTAAGGTATCGAGGACATCGACAGTGCAGGTCGATCATATCGAGGGTGCTTCGATAGGATCGACAAGGCGAGAAAAACTTAGAGAATTTCCTATCTTGAAAAATGTTTTCTCACCTTAAAATCCTATGATTTCTAACTTGTTTAAGGGTTTTTATTTACCTGGTGTTTTGGGTCATGGGATGTGAGGCTTTAGATTTACCTGTGACGAGCTTGCACACATCCGGTTGAGGCAGACGCTTGAATTGAGCTTCCTATCGATCTCTGTAGACAGTCTGACTCACCACTCATGTAACTTGACAAACCAGGGCTCTTTCATCCTCTTCTACCTGTCTCACTTTAAAATGCCAACATTCTCCTGATCATCAATTCCAGTGCATGCGTCTTTGTCGCGAGATCGTTGAAGGTTCTTATGTCAATGTTTGTTGTTGAGGGTCAAATATTGCATATTGGACCCTATTTATTACTTGGTTTTATGAACATGATAATGCTTAATGTTCTATTTTAATCATGTTTGTGCTGTAAGGTGATTTTAAGAGCTTAGATTGAAAAGGATGTTAAAAGCATAGAATTAACGCTCAAGAATCACCAAAGACAAGAGTAGATCTAATGAAACCAAAAATGAAGAATGCACATACTGAAGATCCAAGAAAACCGGGTTAAGAATGAAGAAACTCAAAATTTTTAAGTAAAATTTAGTGGTCATCGACTAGTCCTGGCTCCGGCTCGACCAGTCGAGGCTCGACCGGTCGAAGGTGCCTTGACTCGAACTCCAGCGACTAAATACTCTAAAACCTCATCATCCTCGACCAATTGAAGGAAACCCTCGACTAGTCGAGGGATGTCCTAAACCAATCCTGGGTTACGTAACCAGCACACAAAGTGTGGAAATTTGAAGCGATTTTCAGAAATTTCCAACTCGGTGCGAAAGTCTAAGCCCTAGAACTATAAATAGGGGTCCCTAGGGCATCCCTAAGAATCTTCTAGGGTTTGAGAAGTTGAGAAAAAGGGTGAAGCCGCCGTCCGGGAGTTCTTCTTCTTCCTCTTTAGTTGGTCTTTTTGTTTTATTTAAGAGTTTTTAGTTTAATCATATCTATGGTTAGCTAAACCTCTTAGCTAGGGCTAAGAGGTGAAGCTTGTAGCGTGATTGGAATGTTTGCTTTATTTTGATTCATGTTTTGTTGAACTCTCTTGGATTCTAGTTTGATTATGAAGAAATATTTTTAGTTTTTAATGGTTTGTTGTGACTCAAATTACAATAGATTTGCAATAGCTTGAGATATCTTCTTTTCATGTATTGAGATTGTAAAATTAGGAAATCCTGTTGTTCACCATCGTCCCATGGGCATGGTAGGGTGATGGAATCCTCCCTAACTTTCCCAATTCTCTTATGATTGGTTTTGGGTTTGGTAAATTGTTGTTGTTTGCCTTATCTCCTAGACATGGTTTGGTGACGGAATCACTTCCAAATCTTCACCACTCTTATCCATTGATGATTAGATCCATGAGAAGTTCAGAGATCTGACAAATCTCTTCTTACCAATTATACAAGATAGTGTCCCAATTGCTACAAGTGGATCCTTGGAAACCCTAGTTACCACCTTTAATTCACTAGTTTGAATTACTTTAATCACAACTACTCTCTCAAATATTCCTGATTTAGGTTTTCATCTTTTTCTAGTTCTTCTTCTAGTTGCTTTCAGAATACTCACGAGATTAGTCCCTGTGGATTCGACCTCGGTCTCACGGAGATTATTACTACATTGCAGCCCTACACATGGGGTTGTGAACAAGTTTTTGGCGCCGTTGCCGAGGAGTAATGGTTGCATTTTTCTGAGATTAGCTAGTTCTGGAATTAGGGTAAGATTAGGATTTTTTTTATTTCTATTTTTTAAGATTAGGGTTTTTCTAGTTTCTATTTTTAGGATTAGGTTTTGTTTTCTGCTTTTAGAAAATTTCTAATTCTAGGATTATTTTTTTAAGAAACTAACTGACTTTCTAGTTTTATGTTTAGAAACTTTCCTAATTTGATTTTAAAAACTCCCTTTTTCTCTTTTTAAAAATTTTCTATTTTATGTTTTTTGAAACTTTCCTTTTTAGAAACTAACTCATCTCTCTATTTTTGTTTTTAGAACTTTCTAATTTTAGAATTTTTTTTTTAAGATTTTTCGTATATATTTTTTAGAAACTAACATTGTTTTCTATTTTGTAGGATCTTAACATAGAACTCTCCAATCCGGTAATGTCTTTCTAACTTCTTCCCTCTACCTACTTTCCATATTGCTGTAGGATTTTTCTTTTATTATATTTTAGGAGTAGATTCAGCATTAGGGTTTCACCATGCAAAAGTGGGAACGTCAGTATGTAGAGATAGCTAAGAGATGTTGGTAAGGGATTTATGATGATTATGATAAAAATCAACTTGTGTCTCAAAATTTTTTTGAAACCATCATTGAGAACCGACCAGAATATAATGCTCTACTGGTTAAGAAGTCCTTACGTGATCATATTCGAGAGAATAATTACACTCCACAGATTAAGGAAATAGTATGTAAATGCTGGGGTTGTCATAATTATGAGAGTGAGAATTATTATCACCCATCAGACAAAAAGACAACAATTAGAGACTATATTATGGGTGATAATATATATCAACAACCATCAGATTCTCCCACCTATGATCCGTATGACTACGATCAGTGAAAACATCAAAATTAGAAAGATGAACAACAACATGTTATAATGATTATTCTCTCGGATCTCCTACATTTGAGATCCAACAAGAAATAATTAAAGAGAATTCAATTCAAAATTTCTTCCAAACTCTAGAGCTTAGTCAGCAAAATACACTCCAAAGACTACAAGAACTTAGAAAAGATATTCAACAGTGGAGTTCATGTGATGCGATTGTGGAGAACTCCGAAATTTGGAATGAGGAGTTGGATTCCGTTAATAAGCATATAGTTCAATTTCCTGAAGAGTCGATCTCGATGACGGTCCAAAGGAATGATCAAGAGACGTAGGTGTCTTTTAAATATAATGACATTGATACACTTCACTCACATGACACACACGACCTTAATGAAGAGGAAGAGGATAGTTTATTCGAGCCTCAAGCCAACCTAAAAAAACAGTGTGAGGTAAGTGCTCTCATCCCACTTGTGAATTACACTGAATTGGATGATGATAAGTATTGGGATAAGATACATGAGAGTACAGCCCAAGATTCACTGGAATCAACTTCAATTATGGTCCAGGAAGATGATCACAAGGCACAGGAAGTTCTACTCCACCCATATGACATGTTTAATTTAAATGTGGAGGGAGAGTCTCTTCCAGGTGACTCACAGGACTCTTTTGGGACATGTTCAGACCACTCCCCTGAATTGAATGATGATATGATTCAGGAGATGGACGAGTTGCTTGATCTAACTCTTGAATTTGAAACCATCTAGTTGAGGCCACCATTTGAGTTGTCAACCCTTGACAAAACAATGTCATTACTGAGTGGTATCAATGAATAGAGTTTTCACATCAATGCTTCACTTATTGATCTGCAATCTGTCTGTGCAGGGTAAGAGTAAGAGAGCATGCGTCCATCCATTTTCAAAGATGATGGAATCCTTGGGCAAATCATCACAAACCTCAATGTGGAGAATGAACCACTCTCAGCTAAATTTTTCAACTCTTTGGAAGATTGCTTGGCACGCTTTGCATATTCAAACGATCCAATGATAGAAGAAATAGTGAATACCTTGCAAGACAACAACTCGGTAGTTGTCACTGACCGAGAGAACCCTTATTCTGAAACCTTTCCCTCCACAGATCCTGAATGTTACCATCACAGGAGGGAGAGCTGACAATTGAACCAAAGTCTGAAACTTCAGAATGTGTTGAGACTACATCATTCACTGAGAATTTTTCTGAATTCTATCTACTTGTAGTCTCTGATTCATCATGGAGTACTAACATTAAAACTTTTTCTGTCACAGGTGAATCATATATACTTTGGATACCTCAATCGATTCAACGACAATTTTTTGCTGAGGTACATAAGTTTCTCTGGACATTCATGCTTCAGGTCATCCAAGCCTATTGCAAAAAGGGCTTTTGGATGATCTTGTTGAGAAACCTAATAAGAAATTTATCAAGGTATTGGCCAGAGGAAGAACCTTGCGGCATGATTGAGTAGCTTTTCCCATGCTTTCCTAGTTTAGGATTAGTTTATTGCTTTCATGTTATGCCTAAGATAGTCGGCTTTATGCTGTTTAGGATAGTTTGCTTATCGTCTGTTAAGTCCTCCTGCTAACCCATCTTCACTCTGAGACCATTGAAAAAACTTCAAAAATTCCTTCTTCGAATACTACCTTTCCATAACTTCTCCTTTACTTTCGTTGTTTCATGTCCATTACATGCTTATATCTTTTACATTAAGGACAACGTAGATTTTAGGTTGGGGGTGTGCATTAGGCAAGCTAATCAGTGTTTTCTTAGTCTTTGAGCAAAAATTGTGAAAATTTATCTGAATATTTTGTAAAGTCGAGTGATTTTAAAGTTCATCCATGATTTATAAGTATAAGATACTTCATGTTGATGATTTATGACTCTTAGATTTAGTTACTTATTAGACTTCACAGTTAAGTTCGAATTATTAATCCAAGATTAGAAGTTTTAAACATTGATTGAGTTATGATTTCACATATAGCTAACACATAAAGGTTTTAATTTGATATTGAATTGATAACTTGATGATTATTATGCATGGAAGGAACCAACCTGGGGAATTTATCCATTATGTTCAAATTGAAAAGGGAGAGAGAAAAAAAAAAAAAACAATACCCAGCTAAAAAACAGTTGTCGTCGAAAACGGCTACCTATTGAAGATCATTGAAAAGATTAAACATAACGTGAAAGCCATCAATGAAAAAATCAAATGCTAGAGGAATGGAAAGGATGAACTGTAAGACAAGTTTTGGTTGTCCTGAATGCTATTTTGATTATTAATGTTATCATGAATTGAACCTTTGATTGTGATAAGTTTAGGTTTCACTATGCACCCATGGAACTCGATGTTTAAAATTGCTCTAATTGGAGGATTAATACCTTGAACTTGATGACCGTCCATCCGCTGACCTGCTAGATGAAGGAAACCACAAATGTCAGTTTGATTCTAGCTAGTGGGCCACTGATGTGGACCCCACCTTGATGTATGTGCTTTACATCTACACCATCCATCACCTGCCCACCCAGAAATTGGGATAGGCGGGCCATCTTCAGCCGAACCAACTCCCATCTTGTAGCTGGCACTGATGAAGAGGAAAATACAAATATTTGCTTAACCCAACACTGGTGGGCCACCACGTGGACCCACCTTACTTTATGTGATATTCCCGCACTGCTCATCCATGGGACTCACCTAATGTATACATTTTTGCATCCACACCGTCCGTAGGATGGGATCCACGTGGTGTATACACTTCATATCCACGCCATCAGCCTCTAGTGGGACCCACCCTACACATGTTGTACATGTAGGTGGTCGAGCCTGCCATGAGATATGTGTTGTATTCCACACCGTCCATCAGGTTGGGACGGTGGGGACTGTTCACGATGTATGTTTTCAAAAGGCGGTAAAGACCGCACTAGTTGAAGAAGGAATACACCAATATGTCCTAGAGGGGGGTGAATAGGACTTTTTAAAGTTTTTATGATTTATTTAAAAATCCTACTTCACTAATCCAATGATCATGCAATTCTTGGGATTACTCAAATGTAACTCTACTGGCTTCCAAGCCTAGTAAAGGATCCAATCACAAACTGCTTAAGGAGTAAACAATATGCAATCTTGTTCATGATGGATATGACAGTGTAGGTGTGTGAGGAGTGATCAGCTATTCAGATATGGAAGTATTAAAGCAAATCACTCAATCAAAATAACAATCTCAAACACAATCATTTTTATAGTAGTTAGATGATAAGTCTACTCCACTCCGGTAACCACACTCATCCCTTGAGTATACCGGATTTCACTAAGGAGGTTTCACAATGGTTCACCTCTAACCTAAGGTTTTAAATCAGGTTCACCTTCAACTTTTACAACCTACACTGAGGTTGACTGTTTATGCTCTCACGAGCAAGGGTCAACACAACGCACCCACTTTTAGGCACACTGGCAAATGATCTTCCATAAGACCCTACTGGAGGTTTTTACACGGTTGACCTTAAACCCTAAGGTTTTACCCGGTTCACCTAAAACCCAGAGTTTTACTGTTTTACTCCAAACCAAATATTTATGCTCTTCACAGAGAAATGGTCCACACAACGCACCCACCACATACACTCCCATCGGAGGCCTCCTTGAGGACGTCAAAGGGTGAGAAGTACTTAAGACCCAATCTTAGAAAGGAATAATCATAAGTGTCCTCTTGTACTTTGGATACTTACAAATAAGCTGATGAGTTCCGTTTAGCACAATGCCGAAGATCTCCTCCTTGTTGACGAAGAGTCTTTTGTTCCCTTGATCCGCAACACAAAAATGATGTACCAATACTCGGCTTCGGGTTGGGTCAAGGTTATGATGGAATCCTACTCTTTAAAGATTTTCCTATAAGGAAGATAGAGTAGTTCCAATCATCTAGGCATTCAAGGCATCCCAGCTTAATGATTTGCTATTAAGGTAGTAGCTGGAGGATCCTTGAATGCGGAAGTTCATTTCCCAATCCACTCTATTGAATGTCAATGATAAGGGTGGATTGGAGGATGAACTCCCTTGAGAGAAAGGGCTTTGGATATAAGATGTAAGTTGAAACACACAAAAGCTCTCTCTACTTTCTCTCACAGCAACAAAAGACAAGCCCTCCATATATAGGTAAAAAGTTCCAACGGATATAAAATGGTCACATTTATGACAGAGTTCGATATCATCGAGCAGGTTCGATATCATCGAGCGTATACTCTCGATAGCATCGATGGTCTGCTCGATGACTCGGACTCAATGTCATATGCTTTTGAAACTCTTTGCCAATTGGTCGATGAATCGAAACTATTGTTGATGTCATCGGATTTTGAACTCCGATTCCATCGATGACAGGTTCGATCTATCGACACTTGAAAAATGAGAGAGACTTGACTTTGAAATATTTCAGGTTTTCATGAATGATTGGGGATCCATTAAGATCATCGGAATTTGAATGTCGATGATATCGAGATCAGAGTCAAGACATTATAAATCCAGCTGATTTATCTTTGAGCTTGCTGGACAGTTTATGACCTTGTTCGATGCAATCGATCTGGTGTCGATATCATCGATGTTTGAATATCATTTCCATCGAAGGACCCCCGATCATAGTTAAAAATGACCTGAAATATTATTGTAAGAAATGTGCGTCCTTGATCGATATCATCGATGGACTTCCGATGTTATCGATATTTGATTTCAGATCATAACGGAAGAGCATCGATATATCGAAGGATTTTGAGATTTTCATTAAAAAACAGGGGCACCGAAAATCTGCCTGTCGATCTTATCAAGCCACTCTCGATGGACTCGAGATTTGAATATCGATGATATCGATAGGTGTATCGATACATCGATAATTCGTCCAGATATGTTGTGAAGTTATTGGACATATTTAGTGCTTATATCGATGCTATCGATATGTGTATCGATACATCGATAAATCCGTCCAGATGAATATTTATTTGCTAGACACTTTTGGTCCTCCCATCGATAATATCGTTAAGGTATCGAGGACATCGACAGTGCAGGTCGATCATATCGAGGGTGTTTCGATAAAATCGACAAGGTGAGAAAAACTTAGAGATTTTCCTATTTTGAAAAAGGTTTTCTCACCTTAAAATCCTATGATTTTTAGCTTGTTTTTAAGGGTTTTCTTTACCTAGGGTTTTGGGTCATGGGATGTGAGGCTTTAGTTTTACCTGTGACGAGCTTGCACACATCCGGTTGAGGCAAACGCTTGAATTGATCTTCCTATCAGGCTCTGTAGACACTCTGACTCAACATACACGTAACTTGACAAACCAGGGCACTTTCAATCTCTCCCTTTACCAATTACGTGACAAAATCCCAAAACACCCTAAAACACTTCTAGACAAACATACCCTAAATTGTGTGTACATGCTTTTACACAGTTTTACAATTTTCTAACATATGTACACAACCAGTAGCTGCTCCCCCTTTCTTGTAAACTCCCCCTTGCTTGATGCAGTTGCTCCCCCTAACACCTGCAACAACATATATAGATACACAATTTTTCATTCATGGTGTTTGCAAATGTTCTCTCCCTTTTTGTCAGTCATTGACAAAGATATCTCAGGTGATATTGACTGACGAGTGAATTGCTTGGGAGAACCGAACAGAGAGAGAGAGAGAGAGAGAGAGAGAGAGAGAGAGAGATTAAGTGATGTATAATAAGTAATACAATTTAAACAGACATTAATTTCAGAACCTATAGATGCATTTAAAGTAGTTATATAGCAGTTTTCGATCATATGCAATCCATAACTTGATAAACTAGGGAGATCAAAACAGAAATATGGCAGGAAAAAGTTTAAGTATTATATTCAGCCATATTAAAAAAAAAAAAAAAAAAAAAAAAACTGCCCCAGACAACAGTAAATCTCAAGCCAAAAAAAATTGTTCAGTCCAACCAAAAAATAATATACTACTCCAGACAACAGTAACCAATCAACCATCAACCAAAAACATCAAGCCCATGTATGGGCGCCCAAAAGTAACCATCGTTAGCCCAATTATAGGTAAAAACAAAAAACTTTACATGTTTAGAAGACTGTCATATACACCAATGATAGCGAAGAACATTAAAAAAAAATTGATGTTCAAACGCGAGACAAGAGTAGGGTGTGTATGATAGCATGCATGAACTAGCATCACGGAGCAGAATGAGATGACATCGTGTCGTCCTATCAGCACGTCATCAGATCCACCAATTATTGAACCGTGCTCTGCACTCCTTGATCCATTCTTTCCAGGACTGTAAGCTTTTCTTTAACTGAGTGGATGTCCTTTTGAATCACTCCAATCATGTCCAGCTTGAATCTTTTGCCATACCCTGCTGTTGATGTGGACGGAGCTGGATCGGGTCCAGGAGGTGCCTCTTCAGTTGTTGTAGTCCCCTCCATGGGATCACCACCTTCTCCTTTAGCTTCTTCCGCCTAGATTTCTTCATCAGCGTTCTTCTTGTACTCATGAAACTCCAAATCCATTTTTCAGACATTTCTTTCGTTGAAAACTTGGAGTGGGAATACCGGATCAATAGTCGATGGGAACCCGATTTTGTTGCATATCATTCTGATAATCCAGGGGTACAGCAGATGGAGGTCCCTAGATGTGTGGATGGCATTTACCAACTGAGAAACAAGCAAAGTTGGAAGGCAGATCTTTGACCATCTGGCAACTGAGTATACGATCATGGTCATGAGGCCGGTGAGATCGGACCGGTTGGTACTTCTGGGATAGATGTTAGTAGTGAAGATACCATGTAGAATCCGAAATCTGGGATCCATATACCTGGATTTTAATGCATTCCCTTGAGGCCAGGGGATGTCCCTACCATTGCTAAGATACTTAGTAACCCTGGATTGAATGTCCATGTTATCAAGATCCATCTCTGGGATACCTTCTGGGACCATGTTGAGTCCGATAGTTTCAACTATTGTAGGTGGCGTGATAAACACATCATCACCACCCAAAGATACCATGAATGAAGGAGGGTCAACCACCGGTGAATGACACGCAGCAAGGAAGTTGTGTGTTCTCTAAAGTTGGCATGGCCCACCAAAGTTCAGAACGGGCAACCAATCTATTGCGGCAAATAGGGGTTCCAATTTGTATGGTTTGAGGCACTCCCTGTCTACCCTTCTTTCTAGAATAAGCTTTCTGCCTATATATTTAGGTGGTCGTGAACTTGCTCCAGTTGGAGGAGGTGTGTAACGCCCTGAAAATCGGGGGTCAAGCATAAACTCAACTCCCGAGTTCCAATGCATCACTTATGCAACAAAATGAATGATGATTGAATGTTGTCTGTATTAGTGCATTGAACATGAGTGAGATTAAGCCAATACAACATATCATACTCCAGAGACAGTTAAATTTACAAGCGAAAGACTGTGATAGATATGTAAAATATATAAACTGTGGTGAGTCTCCAGAGTATGATAACATTACCAGGTTAATAAATTACAAGTACATTTCTAAAATATACCAAATGTGTAGTGTTATCTAGTCAACATCCCTGTACCCCGTTGATCAAGACACGGCTCACATGAAGTCATCAGCATACAGCATATACGAACAAGCATCATTGTCATCATAAAGGTCCGGCTTTGCCTCAGGAGTAGCGTCGCCATCTACAATCAGACAATGTCTGGTTGGTGTGTACAACACCGTCCCGTAACGTGGGAGTGAGTAGCTAACTTGGTGGAATAATAAAGCATAGGTTAACATGTTATCAATTCAGTCAAGCAGTAATGATAAAGCAGTAAAATCAAACACTCCTAACTATCTTATTAATGCAAGTATAAATGCAGTCATGATGTATGCCCTCACCACACACTCCCTCGTGCGACACCATCTTACGTTCGTGGCATGCTTGCATCCCTCAGTGCTCCACATCTTCCAGGCACATGCAATGCGATGATGAGCATGATTACCGAGTTATTATTAGTCCATTTAAAATAGCAGGATTGGGAAACTAAGGTACCTCCCTTGTATCATTCCTAAACATGATCCATTCTAGGGTCATCAGTCCTAGATAATCTCATACGATATTATGGTTCAAGAGGCATCGCGAAGGCATCGCAAAGGGCTCGTCACCCGTTAGCACGGATATAGATCTCACCGTATGCTCTAGTTGCTGCGAAGGGCTCATCGCCAATCACAAACTTTAAAGTATACTCGAAGACACAACGAAGGGTTCGTCGCCCGTCAGCACGGATACAGGTCTCACCGTACTCGGCTCTCGCCGTAGGTGTCGACAGCTCGAATACAGTGTCCCATACCACCGTATTCGGCTCACGAGTCTGGTTGCTCAACGGTCACTACGGGGAGGCACGTGGCCCCAACGTAGGCCGACAACTCGACCACGGTGTCCCATACCACCATGCCCGGCTCATGAGTCTTAGCGGATCGAGGTACCATGGTTAACGAGATTTCACTAGTAAGTTTGGTACCCTAGGTTCAAGCAGTAGCGTCCAAACATGGTGAACATACATTAGACAGATCGAGTTACTTGACGAGCTCGGCTAGCTCGAGCGTACAACAAGTTGAACGATATGAAGCACATAAGCACTTCGTGTGGCTAACCACTATCGCCAACCGAAGTACGACTCGGGTTCGTCGAACACATCTCACGTGGTAAATGAATCTCACCCACGAATTCGATCTCATTACCGACTGTCTGGACTATACAATAGCCCCAACCACATTCAATTACAGATAGGTAAAGCAGTAATGAATCAAGATTCAAATCATACAATCAAAGTCTGGTATTATCCGTTTAGGGCTGCCAGGGCTGTTGCACAGAATCGTTACACCACTCCCCCATCACCCACAACGGATCATACAACGTAAACATGAATTTAAACATACACATTACATAGATAAAATCATACAATCAGTTGAGCATGTTATGAAGTACAACACAAGCATGAGTTTGTACATATTCTATTCCTAATCACACATATATCTAAAGAAAGCATACACATAGTTACAGGAGTTGAGAATCATATCTCAATGCCCTTATACATTACAATTTACTAACTATCACTCATTCAACATTTCAACAAACAGTATAGACTACCTACATCAACATAAATGACATATGTTGATCACATAGGTAATAGGCCAAATCCTTTCACTAGGGAGTCACCCCAATTATAACACGCGTGCACCCACGATGGATAGTCATGGTAGGCAGGAATCCAAGTTCCATATTCATCCAGTCATTTCCACAAACACTTGGGTTACACGTTTTAACATATATACTGTATATTGTCCGTGGCGTGATTTAGGGCAAATCCTTTCGTCAAAGGGGTATCGCCTATACAACAATCATGTATCCATGACAATTAGTCATGGCAAGCATGAATGCGAATTTTATACTCATTCGGTCATTTTCACAAACACTTAGAATACACTATTTTAACATACATAGTGTATATTAGCAAAAACATGTATTAGGGCGAGTCCTTTCTCCAAACAAGTATTTTATCCATATATAATATATCAATACAGCAAATAATCATGGCAAACACATTTCTAAAATTTAGACGTATACGGTACTTCCTATAAATACCTAGAATATGCAAAATTTCATATTCTTCATCTTTAATCGAAACGAAAAACAGACAGCACTTGTACATGTGCAATTGCATGCAGATCCTGAATCTATCATTATCTGACATTGAAAGTGTTGAAAACCATAACCTATACACCTAAAGTCCGCACCTTTTATCGTAGAATCGTAACGGAGTCGATAGATTTGCTAAGCTTTCGTATTCGGCAGTTTGGTAACCTATAGAACGAAATAGGTTAGCTATTTCATAACCTACAACTATCAAAACCCTAAAACAGATTAGGGTTAGGGTTTCTTACCTAGAAATGACGCCGGAATCGCTGGGAAAGCGATTAGAATGGAGTGGTGGAGCTCGTGTAGCGGCAGGGCAGCATGACAGGGAGATGTTCTCACTTCTCTCTCACTTTCTCTCTCTTTTCTCTCTTCTCTTTCTAGGGTTTCTCTTAAATTCGTATGGCTGTGAGAGAGAGGGTTCTAAGGTCCTTATATAGCCTAAAAACACTCCAAAATAGACTTATGGACAAGGTATACTTAGGTTATAACCAAAGCGGACCTGTTTCAACTCAACGGAGGACTTCTGGCGGGCTCCCTTAAGCTAAAGGTCGGAATTAAGCTCACTAACACTGGATCTACGTTTAGTTACGTTTTCGTTTCAGTCGGGATTCCAGATCGCAAATGGCGGACCAGTTTCAGTTCAACGGTCAGTGGATCTCGATCGGCGATTCCGAGCACATGAATATATTTTGGGAAATATCCCTGATCCGAGGGTGTAATTTGGTCTGATTCTGGCGGTCTGATTGCTTAATACTGATCCGCAAGCGAGAGGTGCCAGATTTCATAAATTTTTATTTTATTTTGAATTAATTTCACATTTCTCACACTCTTCACTCCAGGCTCAAGCAAATTACACTGGGACACTATCTGGATTTGATTTCCAAGATGGTTGTCCAGCCCAGCAAGGCGGTCCTAATTCCTTAACTTCGTGTTAATCAGACTTCCGACGTGTGGTCCAGATCTGATACGGAGTTTCGAGATGCTCCCGAGAGCAGCCGGGTAATGAGATTGATCCTAGATTTTAGGGTAATGTAGCGTCAATGATTCTATAAGTTTTGGGTCTTATAGATCGTATTTAAATCGATTGGTGCTAATTTCACAAGCACTCTAGTTTAACACTAGCTAATTCTCGCCTAATTTATAAAGGATTTAGTCTTGGGTGATTTCGGTCTGAGGTGGTACTTAGTCCTTTGCAGCAATGTTTAGTTTAAGTATTGTTCTTCATTACCTAAACTTTAAGATAGTGTCTAATGTGAAAGTATTTAGAAAATTTAAAGAACAAGGTGGTGAAAGGTGAGAGTTATGAAGGAAAAGGGTTAAAAAATGATTTTTGACTTAGGGAATGAGTTAGGAACAACCCATTGCCTAAGGACGTCTAATTCCAGGTTGGCAAAAATTCGGGATGTTACAATGTGGTGCAGGAGATTCGTTTTGGGACCTACCTCGTGAAGTATGTGATCTTTGTCGAGTGGGGATCCCACTTTTCGGGGCCCTCGCTCTTTCTCTAGAGGCGATGACTTTTTGTTGGGTAGTTCTTGAAGACTCCCCCTGACCGGATGCTACACCTTTGTCCTTGCCCATGTGACAAATAGAATATTGAACGATTTGGGAAAGACGACAAAAAAACTGACAAAACGACAAATACCCAAAAGAGAATGGACTCTTGACGTGTTAAAAGGGTATTACCCGAGTTGTGGAATGATTTGAGTAGTCCGACATGGCTCCAACTGATTTGATCGAGAGAATCGAGCAGAGAAGGTGACAGTGAAACCCTTGAGAAAATAACCCCCTTTTTCGTTTTGTTGGCTTTTATCGGGCGGCATCTGTCGATATGATCGGCCATTGTTTTGATAATATCGAGAGGTTGCTTATCGATTCTATCGAGTCTTTCTTCAATATCATTCTTGGCCACCCAACAACTCATATCCTAAGGAACCATTGATAATATCGACCTTCTATCGATAAATCGAGAATGTCATATCGATAGTCATATCAAAGATGAAGATTTTCAGTTTTCAGCATTCAGACGGATCTTAAGTATACTTTTCGTATCTCTATCAGCAGTATACTCGGCAAAAAATATGTACACACACTGTACACAACAAAATTATAAACATTTGAATGTTTATATAAAAAAATGGAGGTGAAGTACCTCAGATATATCATTTGAAGTTCTGCAAAAATATTTCCTCATTTTAGCACAGGTTCAAATTCTAATGCATGATCTGAACTAATTCTTCCTTATCCATTTCATTTTGTTAATTGATTTGGGTGGTGATGCACGGGCATTGCTTCTATCCATATCCTTAAGAGGACTCTTGAAGCTCTGTATTTCTCTGGCTGACAATTTGTTAGCATGATTCTGACCAGAGTTAGGTTGAGTCCTCCTAGGAGTTATGCATTCAAAATTATAATGACCTAAATCACCACACAAATAATATGCTGGAGTTGTTCTGGTTTTGCTTTCAGAAGAAGCAAATTTTTTAGTTCTGGGAGCTGCATTTCCAGACTTTGATTTATATTTTTCATATCCAAGACCGCTTTTATCCTTTCCAGGTCTTACCATTCCTAACAGTTTTTCTAGTTTTTCGCCACTTTGGAAAAACTTGTAGTTTATCTTGGCTATCTTCTTGGATTCTTCCAGGTCAAACAGGAGTGTATGATTTTCGTTTTGAAGAAGCATATTTTTGTCTTTAATTGCTCAACCTGTTTGTTCAGTTTTTCAGACTCGTTTTTAAGAAGAGTATTGACTTGTTCAAGTCTATCATTATCCATATGATATTACTGCAGATCATTTATCAATTGTGTGTTGATTTCCAATGCTTTATCCAAATCTTTCTGCAGCAACTTACCTTTATTTTTTGTTATTCCGAGTCTCTTAAGGATATTGATGCTATGGATATAGAGTTGATTATATGCATCTTGCAGTTTATCTTTTTCTATTTCTTCTTCTTCTTTTCCATTGTCGGATGAAGATGATTCCGTGCCTAGCTGTTCTTTCTTGTTCTCAGATTCAGTGGGGATGATTGAGGCAGTAGAGACCATGAGTATTTTCAATGATTTCTGATCTCCATCGCTTTCTGAGTCACTAGATTCTGAATTTGACTCCTCGGTATCATCCCACGTGGCAGCCATAGCCTTGCCCTTAGTTTTTCTATTTAGGCAATCAGTAGACAGGTGTCCATACTCGTGACAGGCATAGCATTGAGGTTCTTTGGTTCTTCTACCAAATTTGTCTGCAGAGGGTTTGTTGTTCACCTTTCTTCCTTTGGAAGACCGAGCACGATTCTTTTGAAAGAATCTTCTGAATTTTTGTGCCAGTAAAGCCACTTCTTCATCTTCATCTTCCTTTTCACTTTCACTGTCCTCATGAATTATTTTCTTTGAAATTTTTAGGACAGTGTTTTTGGATTTTTGGGATTGTTTGAAGTGTAATTCAAAAGTTTGTAAGGAACCTACCAGTTCTTCTACTTTCATTTCATCTATGTTCCTACACTCTTCAATTATTGTAACCTTGGGATTAAATCGTTCCGGTAGGGCTCTTAGAATTTTTCTATAAATTTTTAGTACCAGAACTTTCTCTCCCAATCCACCCATGGAGTTGCAAATTATATTTAACTTTGTGAAAAACTCCATAAATGTCTCATGCTCTTCCATTTTGAGACCTTCAAACTGTGAGGTCAGAAGTTGTAGTTTGGACCTCTTCACAATGCTTGTGCCTTCATGGGTTGTTTCCAATAAATCCCATGCTTCCTTGAATGTCCCACACATACTTATCTGATTGAATATATCTTGGGACACGGCACAGTAGATAACATTCATAGCCTTGGCTTCAGATGTTTGCCTTTCTTTGTCGAATGTTGTCCACTTTTCTTTGGGTTTGGGCTTTGTGATTGTTGTGCCACTGTCAAGTATGATTTGTTCAGTTGGTGGCACGTATCCGCTTTTAACTATATCCCAAACATCATGATCCAAAGATCTTAGAAAGTAGTGCATCCTAGCCTTCCAATATGCATAGTTTGAGCCGTCAAATACTGGAGGTCTAGTGACTTATGAGCCCTCTCCTTTGGCCATATTCCCAACTTCAGTCAAGATCACTCTCTAGGCGGTGAAGCCCTTAAAGAGAGACCCGCTCTGATACCAATTGAAAAGGCGGTAAAGACCACACTAGTTGAAGAAGGAATATGCCAATATGTCCTAGAGGGGGGGTGAATAGGACTTTTTAAAGTTTTTATGATTTAATTAAAAATCCTACTTCACTAATCCTATGATCATGTAATTCTTGTGATTACTCAAATGTAACTTTACAGGCTTCCAAGCCTGGTAAATGATCCAATCACAAACTGCTTAAGGAGTAAACAATATGCAATCTAGTTCATGATGGATATGACTGTGTAGGTGTGGGAGGAGTGATTAGATATTCAGATATGGAAGTATTAAAGCAAATCACTCAATCAAAATAACAATCTCAAACACAATCATTTTTATAGTGGTTCGACAATAAATCTACTCCACTCCCTGTAACTGCACTAATCCCTTGAGTGTACCGGATTTCACTAAGGAGGTTTCACAATGGTTCACCTCTAACCTAAGGTTTTAAATCAGGTTCATCTTCAACATTTACAACCTACACTGAGGCTGACTGTTTATGCTCTCACGAGCAAGGGTCAGCACAACGCACCCAATTTTAGGTACACTGGCCAAGGATCTTCCATAAGACCCTATTGGAGGTTTCTACACGGTTGACCTCAAACCCTAAGGTTTTACCCGGTTCACCTAAAACCTAGAGTTTTACTGATTCACTCCAAACTATATGTTTATGCTCTCCATAGAGCAAGGGTCCACACAACGTACTCACCACGTACACTCCCGCCAGAGGCCTCCTTGAGGACTTCAAAGGGTGAGAACCACTTAAAACCCAATCCTAGAAAGGAATGATCACAAGTGTTCTCTTGGACTCTGGATACTTATAAATAAGCTAATGAGTCTCGTTTAACACAATGTCGAAGATCTCCTCCTCCTTGTTGACAAAGAGTCTTTTGCTCCCTTGATCTACAACACAAAATGATGTACCAATACTCGACTTTGAGTTGGGTCAAGGTTATGATGGAATCCTACTCTCTAAAGATTTTCCTATAAGGAAGATAGAGTAGTTCCAATCATCTAGGCATTCAAGGCATCTCAGCTTAATGATTTGCCATTAAGGTAGTAGCTGGAGGATCCTTGAATGCGGAAGTTCATTCCCCAATCCACTCTATTGAATGTCAATAGTGGGGGTAGATTGGAGGATGAATTCCTTGAGAGAAGGGCTTTGGATATAAGTTGTAAGTTGAAACACACAAAAGCTCTCTCTACTTTCTCTCACAGCAACAAAAGACAAGTCCTCTATATATAGGCAAAAAGTTCCAAAGGATATAAAACGGTCACATTTATGACAGAATTCGATATCATCGAGCAGGTTCGATATCATCGAGCGTATACTCTCGTTAGCATCGATGGTCTGCTCGATGACTCGGACTCAATGTCATACGCTTTTGAAACTCTTTGCCAATTGGTCGATGAATCGAAACTATTATCGATGTCATCGGATTTCGAACTCCGTTTCCATCGATGACAGGTTCGATCCATCGACACTTGAAAAATGAGAGAGAATTGACTTTGAAATATTTCAGGTTTTCATGAATGATCGGGGATCCATCGAGATCATCGAAATTTGAATGTCGATGATATCGAGATCAAGTCGAGGCATCGATAAATCCAGCTGATTTATCTTTGAGCTTGCTGGACAGTTTATGACCTTGTTCGATGCAATCGATCTGGTGTCGATATCATCGATATTTGAATATCGATTCTATCGAAAGGCCCCCGATTATAGTTAAAAATGACCTGAAATATCTGCTGTAAGAAATGTGCGCCCTCGATCGATATCATCGATGGACTTCCGATGTTATCGATATTTGATTTCAGATCATATCGGAAGAGCATTGATATATCGAAGGATTTTGAGATTTTCATTAAAAACCAAGGGCGCCGGAAATTTGTCTGTCGATCTTATCGGGCCACTCTCGATGGACTCGAGATTTGAATATCGATGATATCGATAGGTGTATCAATACATCGATAATTCGTCCAGATATGTTGTGAAGTTGCTGGACATATTTAATGCTTATATCGATGATATCGATATGTGTATCGATACATCGATAAATCTGTCCAGATGAATATTTATTTGCTGGACACTTTTGGTCCTCCCATCGATAATATCGTTAAGGTATTGAGGACATCGACAGTGCAGGTCTATCATATCGAGGGTGTTTCGATAAAATCGACAAGATGAAAAAAACTTAGAGATTTTCCTGTTTTGAAAAAGGTTTTCTCACCTTAAAACCCTATGATTTCTAGCTTGTTTTTAAGGGTTTTCTTTACCTGTTGTTTTGGGTCATGGGATGTGATTTCTTTAGTTTTCTCACCGTTCATGCATGTTTAGGGTCGTGGGCCCCACTGTCTTGAGAGGCCCACCTTATGTATGTGCCCAATCATGGGCTACCTTAGGCAGGCCCACCAATGATATATGTGTTATATACATGTCGTTCATCCATTCTTAAGGTCATAGGCTGCCTTATGCAGGCCCACCATGATGTATGTGTGTTACACACACTGTCCATTTATCCTTAGGGTTATGGGCCCCATTGCCTTGCGAGGCCCACCATGAGTTATGTGTATATGCATGCTACCCATTTATTTTTCTGGGCCATGGGCTGCCCCATGAGGCCTATCTGATGAGCCCAATGTGATGTTTGTGAAGCCCATGAGATGTATGTGAGGACCATGGGATGCGGCCCAATATGATGTTTGTGTGGCCCATATGTGCAGTCCCATATGATGTTTGTGTGGTCCATATGTGCGGCCCATTGTAATGTTTGAGAGGCCCATATGATGAGGCCCACTGTGATATATGAGAGGCCGATGTGGTGAGGCCATAATGATGTATGAGATAGCATGAGAGAAGTCCACTTTATTCCCAGCCATTTGAGGGCTATGGGCTGTTTCATTAGGCCCTTGTGTTATGCCCAGTATGATGTATTTGAGGCCCTTGTGTGAGGCCTAATATGATGTATTTGAGGCCCTTGGGTGAGACCCAATGTGATGTATCTGTGGCCCGTATGATGAGGTCCATTGTGATGTATATATGGCCCATGTGATGAGGCCCATTATGATGTATATGTGGCACATGAGTGAGGCCATTATGATGTATAAGTGGCCCATGAGTGAGGCCCAATGTAATGCATATATGGCCCATAAGTGAGGCCAATCGTGATGTATATTAGGCCCTTTGTGTGAGGCCCATTATGTTGTGTATGAGGTCCTTGTGTGAGGCCATGGGCCAACTATATATTTGACTCTATGCGGGCCACTCCTTGGGAGCAATGTTGGTTAAATGTCTACATTGATGAGCAATGTTGGTTAAATGTCTACATTGATGGGCAATGATGGTTAAACGTCCACATTGTGACCTTCCCTTAGGCCTTTGTTAGGCCCATTCTCATCCTTCTCTAAGTTGGTTGACCTTAATCATTGGGCCCCATTGACAATTGCATGATCCATTTATTCTTATTGGGCTAACCCAAAATGTTGGACCCCTATTGGTTACTAGTAGGGTTGTTTTTAATCTTGGAGTCCATCTAGGACTTATTTAGGCCCCCTAGGGCATCTTACGAGCTATATGATAATATGGTGAAGGAAGCCCGTTCCAGATCCTTAATATTATAGATAGGCCACTTAGGTCCAACCTTAATATGAGGAGAGTTCATCATCACCGTAAACGGAAGAATCCGTGCTATCGGATTGATATATCCACTGTTGAGGACCGATCCTCATGTTATGGATTAGATCCGTTGTCCTTCTATGGACTGCACTAAATATATATATATATATATATATATATATATATATATATATATATATATATATATATATATATATATAGGTCGATTATCGACTACGACTAAGTTAGTATATGCACTGAGTATGAGTTAACGTAGCGTTATGATTATATGAGGCTCATTGTGATTATATGAGCCTATTGTCTGAGGTCCAT
Organism: Magnolia officinalis; assembly: GCA_021015155.1. Lineage (NCBI taxonomy): Eukaryota > Viridiplantae > Streptophyta > Magnoliopsida > Magnoliales > Magnoliaceae > Magnolia > Magnolia officinalis. The sequence continues at coordinate 51,390,258 of JAJHSJ010000009.1, read as the reverse complement.
TGCGATTATATGAGGCCCATTGTGACTATGTAAGGCCCATTGCGATTATATGAAGCTCATTGTGATTATATGAGGCCCATTGTGTGATTGTATGAGGCACATTGCGATTATAGGAGACCCATTGCGATCATATGGGTTCATTAAGGTTATATGAGGCCCATCGTGATTGTGTATGAGACACATTGTGTGGTTGTATGAGACACATTGTGATTACATGATGTTCATTGCAATTATATGAGGCTCATGTGACTATGTAAGGCCTATTGTGATTATATGAGGCCCATTGCGATTATATGAGGCCCGTTGTGTGACTGTATGAGGCCTATTGCGATTAGATGAGACCCATTGCGATCATATGAGGCTCATTGTGGTTATATGAGGCCATCGTGTTGTATATGAGGCCCATTGTGTGGTTGTATGAGACTCATTATGATTACAGAAGGTTCATTGTGATTATATGAGGCTCATTGTGATTATATGAGACCCATTATGATTACATGAGGTCCATTGCGATTATATGAGGCTCATTGTGATTATATGAGACCCATCGTGTGATTGTATGAGGCCCATTGTGATTGTATGAGGCCCTTGTGTGAGGCCGATTGTGATGTATGAGGCCCTTGTGTGAGACCCATTATATGTGTGAGGCCCATTGTATGGATGAGGCCCAGTTGTGATGTGTGAGGTCCACCATGTGTGTGTGATTACGTGCACGCCACCCATTAATTATATGGGCCATGGGCCGCCTTATGCAGGCCCTCCATGATGTATGTGATTATAATCATGCTTAGTATACTTCATGATACATTCCCATACGCATCATTCGCATGCTTGTTATGAGAAGTGATTGAGCATAATATGTGTCATTGGGCTGATTGTTTACCGGACTCCCTGAGAGATGGAATTGCCCCACATGAGTGTGCGTACGCGTAGGTTTGATGCATGACTGGATGGTACGACTCATGCATCTCGTACTTTGTGATATGACCACCGTACGCTCTACCGACATCAAGGTTGTGGCTTCCACAGACTTATCGTGGATGACCAGATGGGACGCCAGAATTTTTTTTACATGGGGCGCGATAGATGTCTCTAGGTGAAAGTCCCTAAAACCTCATGGTACCTAAGGACGCTCCAACGTCTAAACCGAATGGATATACATGAGCGCATGAGGGCCGTATACCATTAGGCTGCGTCTCCCAATGTATCGTGGTCGGTTGAAAGGGGGTGTGGCCTTATCCGCCCAAGTGAAGGGGCTGTAAGCTAGGCTGAGTTTGACCAGCTCGTAAATGGGTCCACTACCGACGAGCCAGACTGATATTGGTAGGCGGGTAGTGAGGTCTCTTTTACTCACTTGGTTGCGCGGCTAGGAAGGTGGCAACCAGTGTGGAGTGTACTAGACTCCTGTGATGATCCCAGATATGTACAATACTGATATGTGAACTTACTGAGTATAAGTTGCATACTCATTCATTCATTCAGTCACTATCCACTCGGGCTGGTGGTGTACAACTAATTTGTTATGTGTACCTTCGCAATGGTCAGGATATCGTTGGGGTGCGCGACCAACCTGAGATCGGAAGTTTACCACATTGAGTCTAGCTATCCAAATTTAGGTATAGGACTGCTTTGGATAGAAGTCCCTTGTGATGGACTCCATACCTACGATACTACGCACTATCATCCCAACTTCACATTCTAGCTTGGTCATTTCTTTCGCACCGCATATTGCATTGCAACCCCAGTACATAGCATTTGGTTTACCACGACCCCGCATGGCATAGCCGATCTACATTGCATACTCTGATATTGTATGACTCATTGACTTGTCAGTATCTCTGTATACTCTAATATTATATAACTCCTGGATTTGTCAGTATTTCCGCTTACTTTGATATTGCAATCTTTGCACGCTTATACTGTGCACGCACTTACACCACCCTCTAAGCTTTCCATAAGCTTATGCACGATAGATGTGTGCAAGTGACGTTAGGGCACATTTGAGCTAAGGCAGGAGTGTGCGGCTGAACTTCTGGAGTTTTTTATTGTATTTTTCCTTTATGCCTAGTACACGAAGCTTTTGATTATAGTGGATATGTGGTGATGTTGTTGTTTGTATCTGAGTTATGCTTATGGTTATGCTTCTTACGAGATAAATGTACGTTGAAAATTCTCTTGTAGGGTCCTATGATCGGAATCTAGCGTATGGGCGCTGGGAGCCGAGAATGTGGTATTATGGAGGCTGTCGGCACTGGATTCGGCGATCGAGAATTTTATGAGCCCGGTTTCTGAGTTCGGGGCATGACATTCACGACTAGGAATAGTATAATAATGAACATAAAAAATCTACATAAATAGCAATTAGGCTAAGCAATATGTAAACTGATTAAGTAGGGCATTGCCACTGACAATGTAAATGAGCCATGTGTTGTGAAATGATATTTTAGCCATGTAAACGGGCGTTGAGCTGTTAAATGAGCTTTGAGCCACACGAATGGGTCTTGAACCGTTAATTGGCTTTGAGCTACATGAATGGGCCTTCAGCCGTTAATGGTCTTTGAGCAACATCAATGAGCCTTGTGGCGTGGGGGTCGACCCACCGTGAACTAGACCAACGCATGGGCAACGTGCTGGGTCGGAAATGGGCCGGACACGCTGACCTTGATCTGGACCATCAAGTGGACCAATCACTTGGGCCCACACGTTGTTCAATAGCCGGGAACAATTCATCAGATGGGAAGTATGCAGTGAACAGAGCATCTGATGAAACGTAACAAACGTTCCTCATTGATGGGTTAAGAATGCGTACCTGGTAGGACCCACACGTGCTAGAGAGTTGCTGATGCTGGTGGTGGAAATCCACGCGTGTTGGAGAGCTGCAGGTGTAGATGGATAGACGTCCGATCAAGGCATTGTAGGTGGACCCACTGACAGACATGATTCCCATACTCTCATGATGGACGTTCAAGAAAGGGAACTGCTAGAACCAGGTCCATGTGTGATGAGCACGTGTCACAGACTTTAGACAGTTGTTGCATGTGGTTAAATAGCTGCTATGGATCTAGTACCGCGCAGATGGAGCGTGAACGAGCATCAGCCGTGCAGATCTGCTACAATCTGATGAACTGATCTGCTCGTAAGCATATCTTTGATCTGTTAAGATGCAGAAGAAGGAAGTATTGTCTGATCATTGGATGATCAGATCTTTACTATTTGCAGATTGGATTACTATCGTTTACATGAACCGAGTATTCTGGGTCAGGAACGGTCATGAAACAGAGGCTAAGCTCTGGTCTGATCTGGATCCGTGAGCATGGTCCGCTTGATGAACAGTCCTCACCGTCTGATCAGCGGGTCGTGCGGATATGAGAAGCTGATCTGAGATGTTGATCTGAGAAGATGCAGATCTGAGATGATACAGATCTGAGAAGATGCAGATTTGAGATGCCGATCATAGCTGCCGGAGAAAGAAGAACCTTAGATCTACCGTTATTGACTGTAGGTCGTTGATCACGGGCGTGGATAGTTGTTGTATGGTGATCTGCTAATACAGAGCTGAAAAGAAGATCAAAAGAGAAGGAGAAGAGAGGAGAGGAGAGGAGAAGACGAGGAAGAGAGAGAGAGAGAGAGAGAGGGAAATTCAATGGAGGGAGAGAAAGTTATTGATAAGTGAGCAAGCTTCTCTTTTTCACATAAGATGAGTGAGACAGTCACAAATAGCACTCTATGATAGTTCCACATAAATATTTGTTGAGAACTGGTTGAGAGTTGTATCTAAATTAAGTAGCATTTGTCATGTGACGTGCTACGTCATGTACCTTAACTAGTTTTCTAATATATAATGCATACGGTGGACACTCGATCCTGAGTGGATTGCGCTCACATGAGGTGGATTGGATATTTGGATGTGATTGTAAAGAATTTATATTTGACTGAATATGTCACTAGCCAATTAATTTGATTCCACAGTAGGCTAGACCCTATAGAAACATTAGGATAGAGAGTTCGAGAATAACATGCCCTAAGATGACTCCTTGATATACAACTGAGGATTCTGATTAATGAACCACAGTTACAAAGATAAACAGTGTTAGGCACCAACTTTGTCCGTATAGACATACAATCTCTACTTAACGAGATCTTTCAAACTTTTAACGGTTAGGATTAGCTCTTACGCACAAATAATGCAATGGTGTGAATAATGTTGTGTTAAATGCAATGCCTATGATAAGTTGTAGTTTCGGCTGGATAAATCTGCCTTTACTTCTCACTTACCGTGTGTAGACTAATCGACCAGAGTTTCTAATGGGCAAGATCAGAATATATTTGTAAGCCACAATGCATATGCTCGAATCCATTAGGTGTGTGATACTATGTGATGTAATCTTGATGGATGCGATAAGCAGGGGGGTTGAGAAGGGAATAAATGCTTCACAATGTTAATGCAAGGGTCAATGAAGCTGATCACGAAAGTTGGACGATTTGATGAATGGTAATGTCGCAAAGAATGGATTGAGTGGCTAGGATGAGGCTTGGTTTACTAAGGAGGCCAGAGATCTAACTGGATTAGGCTAGACCTAGGTTAGGCTCTCTTCTGCTATTCTTTCCTCTCCTTACTAGAGGGATGGAATGGCTGGGCGAAGGGTGGCTTCCTGAAGGAAGAGGTTTAGATGATGTCTTGGGATTTCTGAGATAGATGAAATGAGAAGGGGAGGGGGCTATTTATAGCTTTCGAACCTAGATTTATGGTAATTCTTGCAAACTCCAAGGGGTTAAAAGGGTTTGGATGGTTTGAATTTAATATTGACACATGATAAGATATCAAAGATTATATTAGAGGTAAAAGGGTTAATATGGGTCAAGGAGACAGGTACTAGGGACATTTCATGCTTCCAAATGTGGACCTCAACTCTGGAGTACACTGTAATGCCCTGAAAATCGGGGGTCGAGCATAAACTCAACTCCCGAGTTCTAACGCATCACTTATGCAACAAAATGAATGATGATTGAATGTTGTCTGCATTAATATAGTGAACATGAGTGAGATTAAGCCAAAACATCATATCATACTCCAGAGACAGTTAAATTGCAAGCGGAAGACTGTGATAGATATATAAAATATAAAAACTGTTGTGAGTCTCCAGAGTGTGATAAGGTTACCAGGTTAATGAATTACAAGTACAGTTCAAATTATACCAAATGTGTAGTGTCATCTAGTCAACATCCCTGTAATCCCGTTGATCAAGACACGGCTCACGTGAAGCCGTCAGCATAGCATATACGAACAAACATCATCGTCATCATACAGGTCCGGCTCCGCCTCAAGTGTAGCGTCGCCATCTGCAATCAGACAAAATTTGGTGAGTGTTCGGAACACCGTCCCGTAATGTGGGAGTGAATAACTAACTCAGTGGAACAATAAAGCATAGGTTAACATGTTATCAATTCAGTCAAGCAATAATGATAAAACAGTAAAATCAAACACTTCTAAATACTCTTGTTAATGCAAGTATGGAATGCAGTCATGATGTATGCCCTCACCGACATACTCCCTTATGCGACACCATCTTACGTTCGTGGCATGCTTGCTTTCCTCAGTGCTCCACATCTTCCAGGCACATGTAATGTATGATGAGCATGATTACCGAGTTGTTATTAGTCCATTTCAAACAGCAGGATTGGGAAACTAAGGTACCTCCCTTGTATCATTCCCAAACATGATCCATTCTAGGGTCGTCAGTCCTAGACAATCTCATACGATGGTGTGTTTCTAGGTCGCTGCAAGGGCTGCCAGGGCTGTTACACGGAATCGTTGCACCACTCCCCCATCGCCTTATCAATACAGGCCTAGTTTATACTCTGTTACTATGGGAAGGCTCATCGCCTCACCACAGATTTAGAGTATGCTCGAGGTCACTACACCGGGTACGGTCAGGGCTGCTAGGGCTGTTACACGGAATCGTTGCACCACTCCCCCATCACCCATCAAACAGTGTAGGCCAACAGCTTGAATATAGTGTCTCATACCACTATAATCAGCTCACGAGTCTGGTTGCTCACTAGTCACTACGGGGAGACACGTGGCCCCAGCGTAGACCGACAGCTCGACCACGGTGTCCCATACCATCATGCTCGGCTCATGAGTCTTAGCGGATCGAGGTACCATGGTTGACGGGATTCCACTGGTAAGTTTGGTACCCTAGGTTCAAGCAGTGGTGGCCAAACATGATGAACACACATTAGACATATCGGGTTATTTGACGGGCCTGACTAGCTCGAGCGCACAATCAACTGAACGACATGAAGTGCATAAGCACTTCGTGTGGCCTAACCACTGTCGCCAACTGAAGTACGACTCGGGTTCTTCAAACACATCCTACGTGGCAAATGAATCCCAGCCACGAATTCAATCCCGTTATCGATTGCCTGGACTATAATCATAGCCCCAATCACATTCAATTGCAGATAGTTAAAGCAGTAATGGATCAAGCTTCAAATCATACAATCAAAGCCTGATAATATCCGTTTAGGGCTGCCAGGGCTGTTGCATGCACTCGTTGCTCCACTCCCCCATCACCCATGACGGATCATACAACGTAAACATGAAATTAAACATATGCATTACATAGATAAAATCATCCAATCAGTTAAGCATGTTATGAAGCACAACACAAGCATGAGTTTGTACACATTCAATTCCAAATCACACAGCTATCCAAGGAAATCATACACATAGTTAAAGGAGTTGAGAATCATATCTCAACACCCTTATACATTACAATTTACTAACTACTACTCATTCAGACATTTCAACAAACACTTTAGACTACATACATTAACATTATAACGACCCGTAAATTTCCGTACTTTGGCTCGAGTACCATCTCGACCAGAAATCAATTAGGATTAAATCCTTTAGAAATTTAACAAAGTTAACTAAGTGCAAAACTCGATTAGCCGTGAATTCCGTTGGGATCGCTTTAAATACGATCTGCAAGACCCAAAACTTGCAAAATCAGTGACTCTAGGTTACCCTAAAGTTTATAACCAAACTCATTACCCGGCTGCTCTCGGGAATGAAATGAAACTTCGTATTAGGTCTAAACCGCACATCGGAAGTCCGATTCAAACGAAGTTAAGAAACTAGGACCGCCTCAATGGGCTTGACAACCATCTCGGAAATCAAGTCCAAATGATGTCCCACGGCCATTCGTTTGGATCCGGAGCGAGGGAGTGTGAAAAACACTATTCTCTTTACAAAATAAATATCTGGAATAGTGATCTGGCACCATTCGCTTGCGCATCAGTATTAAGCAACCAGACCGTCAGAATCAGACCAAATTACACCCTCGGATCAGGAAAAATTTTAGGAACATTTACATGTACTTGGAATTTCGGATCGTGGCCCACCGACCGTTGAACTGAAAATGGTCCACCACGTGTGATCTGGGAATCCGATCGAGTCGAAAACGTAATCCCACATAGATCCATAAGTTGTGAGCTTAAGTCTGACGTTTGGCTCAAGGAGGGCCACCAGAACTCCTCTTTTGAGCAGGAGTAATGCCGAAATGCTTATAATAGTAGTAGCCCTTGAACCTGAGTCTATTCTGGAGAGGTTTTAGGCTATAAAAGGGCCTTAGAACAGCCCCTCTCATAGCCATACGAATTTGGGATAAAACTCTAGTGAGAGAGAGAGAAAAGAGAGAGAAGACTTGGGATTTGTGGGAGCACCTTCCTCCTACTGCTTTCAATCATCGCACGGCCAGCACCGCCTCTTTCCAGGCGCTTTCCTGGCGGTATCCACTCAATTTTAAGGTGAGAAACCCTAACCCTAGATCTGATTTGAGGTGTATAGGCTATAGGTTGTGAAATAACTAACCGATTTCACTCTTTAGGCTAGAAAACTCCCGAATACGGAAGCTCATCAACCCTTGCTGATCCGTTGAGATTCCAAGGTGAAAGGTGAGGACTTTAGGTGTATAGGTTATGGTTTTCAACGCTTTCAATGTCAGATAATGATAGATTCATGATCTGTATGAAATTGCACATGTAGAAAGTGCTTTTCGTTTTCTGTTTCGATTAACGTTGTAGAATATGGAATTTCACATACTCTAGGTATACGTAGAAATACCGTATATGTATTTTTTTTTGAAAAATGTTTGACATGTTTATTTAATGTATGATTATACAATATATGGATAAAATACTAGTTTGGCGAAAGGAATCGCCGTAATACATGTTCGCTTGTAAATACTACGTATGTTGAAATTGTGTATTCTAGAAATACCGTATATGTGTAAATTTTGGAAATACAATTGTCATGCTTATTTGCTGTATGATTATGGTATGCATGGATAAAATACCCGCTTGGCGAAAGGATAGCCCTAATACGTATTTTGCTAGTATACGTCATGTATGTTGGAATAGTGTACACTAAGTTTTTGTGTAAATGCTTGAGAGTGTAAATGCTTAAGTGTTAGTGCCTTAGATAGGTGCTGATATAGAAATCTCGACTACCTTAGAGACATGTAGGATATCCTCCATGTGGTGGTTTACTCTAACCACTCACTTGTGATGTATATGTGATTGTATCCCTATTTGTATAGTACTCTATAACATGCTTTACAACATGCTTTACTTCATGCTTTATAACATGCCTTATGACATGCCTGCTAACATGCTTGTATTACTTTGTTTATCATGCTTTACTCCACTTGCTATGGATGAAGATTGATTGAGGTTGGGACTATGTCTATAGTCTAGACATTCGGTACCAGACTGGAGATTGTGGCTGCGATTCATGTCGCCACAGGGGATGTGTCTGACGAACCCGAGTTGTACTTCGGTTGGCGATAGTGGTTAGCCACACGGAGTGCTTTTGCGCTTCATATCGCCCAACTTGTTGTGCGCTCGAGCTAGTCAGGCTCGTCAAGTAACTCGATTGTCGAATGTGTGTTCACCATGTTTGGTCATTATTGTTTGAACCTAGGGTACCAAACTTACCAGTGGCAATCCCGTTAACCATGGTACCTCAATCTGCTAAGACTCATGAGCCAGACATGGTGGTATGGGACACCGTGGCTGAGCTGTCGGCCTATGCTGGGGCCAAGTGCCTCCCCGTAGTGACCATTGAGCAACCCAAACTCGTGAGCCGAATACGGTGGTATGGGACACTGTATTCGAGCTGTCGATACTTACGGCGAGAGCCGAGTACGGTGAGACCTGTGCTCGTGCTGACGGGCGACGAGTCCTCTATAGTATCTTCGAGTATACTCCAAGGTCTGTGATTGGCGACGAGTCTTTCACAGCAACTAGAGTACGAGTTGAGCCGAGTACGGTGAGACCTGTACTCGAGCTGACGGCTAGTGATTGAGCCGAGTATGGTGAGACATGTACTCGAGCTGACGGTCAGTAATTGAGCCGCATACGGTGAGATCTGTATCCGTGCTGACGGGTGACGAGCCCTTTGTGATGCCTTCGCTATGCCTCTCAAACCATAACACCGTATGAGATTAACTTGGATTGACGGCCCTAAAATGGATCATGTTTGGGAATGATACAAGTGAGGTACCTTAGTTTCCCAATACTGCTGTTTGAAACGGACTAATAACAACTCAGAAATCACACGCATCATTGCACCGCATGTGCCTAGTAGATGTGGAGCACTGAGGGAGTTATGCATTCGCGAACGTAAGATGATGTCGCATGAGGGTGGTTTGGCAAGGGCATACATCATCATGTCATTTCATTCTTGCATTTAACAAGAGTAGTTAAACTTGTTTGATTTGTACTGCTTTATCATTACTGCTTGATTGAGTTGATAACATGTTAACCTATGCTTTATTGTTCCACTGAGTTAGCTACTCACTCCTACGTTACGGGACGGTGTTTGCAACACCAATCAGACTCTGTCGCAGGTATAGACGGCGCGTCAGTTCAGGAGCCGGAGTCCGATTTCGACGAGGACCAGGATGAGTTCTCGTTTATACAGTACTCTGATGGCTTTACTTAGGCCGACTGCATCGCAGGGATTTCAGGACTCACCTTCTAGATTGTATTTTGATTTTTGACTCAGAAACAGTATATGTATATGGGTACTCAGTTAGTGTTCATACTTAGGTGTTCACAAAAATTTTGTTTCTTTACATACCTTAAATATACAATTTTAGTCTTCTGCTTGCCTTTATACAATTGAACTGGAGTATGAATTACTGTTTTGGCATAATCTCATTCATGTTTATTGTTCTAACTCAGACAACATTTAACCATCATTATTTATGTTGCATAAGTGATGCGTTGGAATTCGGGAGTTGAGTTCATACTCGACCCCCGAATTTCAGGGCGTTACAAACATACATGACATATGTTGATCACATAGGCATTAGGCCAAATCCTTTCACTAGGGAGTTGCCCCAATCATAACATGCGTACACCCACGACAGATAGTCATGGCAAGCAGGAATCCAAGTTCCATATTCATTCAGTCATTTCCACAAACACTTGGGCCACACATTTTAGCATATATATGTATATTGGTCGTGGCGTGATTTAGGGCAAATCCTTTCGTCAAAGGGGTATCGCCAATACAACAATCATATATCCATGACAATTAGTCATGGCGAGCTCGAATGAGAATTTTATACTCATTCGGTCATTTTCACAAACACTTAGAATACACTATTTTAACATACATAGTGTATATTAGCAAAAACATGTATTAGGGCGAACCCTTTCGCCAAACAAGTATTTTATCCATATATAATATATTAATATAGCAAGTAATCATGGCAAACACATTTTCAAAATTTATACGTATACGGTACTTTCTACAGATACCTAGAGTATGTAAAATTTCATATTCTTCATCTTTAATCGAAACGGAAAACAGACATCACTTTATACATGTGCAATTGCATGCAGATCATGAATCTATCATTATCTGACATTGAAAGTGTTGAAAACCATAACCTATACACCTAAAGTCCGCACCTTTTGTCGTAGAATCGTAACGGAGTCGATAGAATTACTAAGCTTCTGTATATGGCAGTTTGACAACCTATGGAATTAAATAGGTTATCTATTTCATAACCTATAACTATCAAAACCCCAAATCAGATTAGGGTTAGATTTTCTTACCTAGAAATGACGCCAGAATCGCCGGGAAAGCGATAAGAAAGGTGAGGTTGAGCATGGATAGCAGCAGGGAAGAGTGGCAGGGAGATTCTCCCACTTCTCTCTCACTTTCTCTCTCTTTTCTCTCTTCTCTCTTTAGGATTTCTCTCAAATTCGTATGGCTGCAATGAGAGAGGGTTTAAGGTCCTTATATAGCCTAAAAACTCACCGAAATAGACTCCAGGTCAAAGTATACTTAGGTTATAACCAAAGCGGACCTGTTCCAGCTCAACAGAGCACTTCTGGCGGGCCTCCTTGAGCCAAAGGTCGGACTTAAGCTCACTAACACTGCATCTATGTACCATTAAGTTTTCATTTCAGTAGGGTTCTCAGATCACGTGTGGCGGACCAGTTTCAGTTCAATGGTCAGTGGATCTCGATCAAAGATTCCGAGTACATGGATATGTGTATGAAATTTCTCCTGATCCGAGGGTGTAATTTGGTCTGATACTGACGGTCTGGTTGCTTAAAATTGATCCGCAAGCGAGAGGTGTCAGATTACTATTTGAGATATTTATTTGTAAAGAAAATCAAGTGTTTTCACACTCTTCGCTCCGGACTTAAGCGAATTACACTGGGACACTATCTGGATTCAATTTTCAAGATGGTTGTCAAGCCCAGCAAGGCGGTCCTAATTCCTTAACTTCATGTTAATCAGACTTCCGACGTGCGGTCCAGATCTGATTCGGAGTTTCGAGATGCTCCCGAGAGCAGCCGGGTAATGAGATTGATCCTAGATTTTAGGGTACCCTAGCGTCAATGATTCTACAAGTTTTGGGTCTTGCAGATCGTATTTTAAGTGATTGGTACTAATTTCACGGGTACTCTAGTTTAACACTGGCTAATTCTCGCCTAATTTTTAAAGGATTTAGTCCTGAGTAATTTCTGTCTGAGGTGATACCTGGGCCTTTGTAGATTGTATATAAAGTGATCCAAGTTATAATACTTAGCTAGTTTAAGATAGTGTCTAGGGTGAAAGTACTGAGGAAAATTGAAAGAACAAGGTGGTGAAAGGTGGGATTTGTGAAGGAAATGGGTTAAGGAGCGATTTTAGACTGTGGGATTCAGTTATGACAAGTTAATAAGGTGTTAGGAGTGACCCATTGCCTAAGGACGTCTAATCCCAGGTTAGCAAAAATCCGGGATGTTACATACACCCACATGCGTGGAGCTCTCCTTGCCAAGACAGGGGAGCTACCACGTGGCTGGTAGCTCCTAATGAGCCGCCAACATCACGCGGCCCCTGTTGGTTTGGTAGGTGAGCTCCCCTTCACGTGTGATGGATCTGCTGAAAAGGGTGCTACATTGCTGGCACTCCTGATCTCGCAAGTTGGCCTTGGGTAATGCGCTTGGTTTATGCCGTGGCTTAATTAGGTGAGTTGATTAGGTAGATTGATAGGCATAGACACCCACTATCAAAACATGATCATGTGGCTTTGTGACTATGGTAAGACTCCGATCCGAGTGAAGCACATACCTAAAAACACTCTAGATAGACAATAAACAGGCCCAATCAGGCCAAACTGGACGAGGGACCACTAGTCAGGAGCCTAGTTGTGTGGGACCCAGGTTTGATCAGAACTGGTGGTGCTACAGCTGGTTTTGCATAAAGTCAGTTGCTTCAACCGGTTCTGTGTAAAGCTTGTGGGCACTCAACCGGCTTCGGGTTTCTCCCTGCTGGCCCAATCATAGAGCTTGAACTGTGGTTTGTTTGAACTTTTCTCTTCAACAACGCTTTGGTTATGCCGAGCCTAAACTCACATGATGAGTTAGCACAATAAACTCGGGCTTAGACAAACCAAACCTATCAATTTAGCCTTACATGTCCCTCTCTAATTTGCTAATTAAGGGACCGCACACCAAAGGGAATTTTTTTAAAAAAAAAATGGAAGAGGAAATATAGGTCTCAATCAAAAACTGTAAGTGTTATAATGTGCACCTTGTTTGTCAAATTTTATTTAGACAAAACAACATATGAAGTGGCCTTGACAAAACAACATATGAAGTGGCCTTCTAGTGTGGGTCAATATGTAAAGTTTAAGCTCAACTAAAATTCAAGTCAAGTAGAAGATTAACATAGAAAGTTCAAGTTCTACTAAGATCAAGATGAAAAGTTCAAGTTAAGTTCAAGTTCTACTAAAGTTCTATTAGAAGATCAAGATCCATCTAAAAATTCAAGATCTATTGAAGAATCTAGTAGAAGAACAAGCTCCATAAAGTTCAAACATCCAATCTACTTCGAAGTTCAGTCATTTCAGGTATTATAAACCCTAGAAAGACCTTAGGTTTAGGTACTTTCAAAATATATTTTAAATGGGTTTTTATGCTTATATTTGGATAAGGTTCGACAGCCTAAGTTATGGCTCAACTAGTCTAAGAATTTTTCGACTAGTCCTAGTTCAAATTGAAGTGAAATAGATTTTCTGTTACACCTTCAACCAGTCGAGGAGGCTGCTCGACCAGTCGAAGGTGGGCCTTTGACCAGTTGAGGGTTACTCGACTCAAAGTCTAGCAACTGAATCAGTTCAGATTTTTTACAACCTCGACTAGTCAAAGACCATGCTCGACCAGTCGAACAGGGTTCTTAAATAGTCGAGCAGGGCCTTTGACCAGTCGAAGATCCGTTACACCTTATCGCGCTCAAATTTTAAAATTTGTTAGAACTGAATCCGGTTCTTAGATAAGTCAAAACAACTTCTTTGCCTATAAATTGAGGCTTTCTCTCAATCTGAAAATACAATTCATGTCTATCAAATCCTTCTACAAAGAGAGAGAAGCCCCTGTTATATTCAACCTATTGCACAGTATTTATAAAATATTTTTAATAACTTTTTGTTTAATTCCTTGATCTTTTATTCTGTGAATTTTATTTTATAAAAAGAGTAAATATTCTTCTTTTGAGATCTTAAAGGAATTCAAATAAGTAGTCATTGGTTTGAATCTATTTAAAATTAATTTAGAACCTTGAACCCTTGTCTATATGACTGCACATTGAACGATCTACATTCAAGAGAAGTGGTTCTACGGCTACATCGACATATACGTCTTCAAAGGTGAGGATAAGTATATAATTCTTTTGTATTTTGATTTTATTGAGATAGACAGAAAATCTCATTGTTGGTTTTCCTGAGATAACCAAAAAATCTCAGTGAGGGGATTTTTTTGTTTGTGATAGCCCGCTAAAATCATAATTGTATCAAGTTTTAAGGTGTTCCTGTGAAAACCTTATTTATCGTGAAAGCCAATATCACGTGGAGAGTGATTATTGAGAGTGGAGTAGGTGTGGTTGTTTGAGAACAGTTGCTAACAAATCGAAGAACTATAATTCTTGGTGTTGCGATGAATGCCTTTATTGTTTATGTGGTGAATGGTTGTAATCTCTTTAAGTTAAAGTGGTGAATACTTGTAATAGTTTAGCTTTTATTTACTCTTACTCGGTTTGGAATTTCGATTCTTACAAGTTTCGTGAAATAAGGTTGTCCTACCTAATTTTGTTTGGGTGAAGGTTGTCCTACGAATCCCTTTGAATCAACGTTTCAATACTAGTGCAATTGAGCCCTCTGATTTATTTACTATTTCTGTACTTTATTTGATTATTTGGTATAGTCCTATTCACCCTCCCCCTAGGACTGTTTAAGCTCTCCTTTTCAAGTGGTATCAAAGCTAAGTTGCTCATTTTTTTTATTTATTAAATTCCTTGAGTTAAAAGATCTAGAGCTTTATCATGTCAAATTTTGATAGTTTGTCTATTACCAGGCCACCCCCTTTTGATGGCTCTAACTATGCATACTGGAAAGCCAGAATGATGGTTTTTTTTCTAAAATCCTTAGATGAAAGTGTGTGGCAAGCCACTGTAACTAAATGGAAACCTCCTATGACTGAGGTAGTAGCCGAAGATGGAACCAAGTCTATGAGAGAAATCGCATTCTACTTATGGACTGGAACTTAGAAAAGTGAAAGCAGTGCTAATGCTAAGGCCTTAAATGTCATAATTTGTGCTCTATCGCCTGATGAATTCAAAAGAATTATTTCATGCGATACAACTAAGAAAGCTTAGGATATTCTTGAAATGACACATGAAGGAACTACTATAGTCAAGAAATCAAAAGTTCAGATCCTCACTACTATATTTGAGGAAATTCGGATGGAAGAAAATGAAACTTTCATGGACTTCTATACGAAACTAAATGATATAGTAATTTCCATGTGGGGTCTAGGAGATGGAATCCTAGAAAGCAAGGTCTGTTCAAAAATATTGCGATATCTTCCTGACAGATTCAATTCTAAGGTTGCTGTTATTCAAGAATTAAGAGATACTGATCATATGAAGGTTGAGGAGTTGGCTCTCTCCAAACATATGAGTTAAAGTTTAAGAATCCTAAAAGTAAGCCTATTACTCTTAAATCTTCTAAATCTGTTTCAAAAGAAAATTGTACTAATTCTGATTTTGAAGAAACTGAAGATAATATGACAATATAGCTAAGAAATTTTATAGAATTTTTAAAAACAAGAAAAGATCAGATTTTTAAAAACCATATGATAAAAGAAAAGGAAAATATAAGTCTTGAAAATCTAAAACAAAGGATAGTCAATGTTTCAACTGTCATGATTACGAGCACTTAGCAAATAAATGTCCTAAAAGGGATAAGTCAAAAAGAAAGGGCATGATAGCTACTTGGGATGAATCATCAGGCTCTGAAAGTTCTTCTGAGTCTGATGAATCAGAACAAGAAAATGCAAATGATGTGAAAGCCCTTATGACTATAGCCAGAGTCACCTCCTCAGATAGCTGTAATATATCTGACTATAAAAATCTTAAGAGTGACCCTGAAAATAAAAATGAAGATGATTTTCAAGACGCCTACAATGCCCTATACAGGAAAAGTTGTAAATTTGTTGTCAAACTGAAAATTCAAAAAGAGAAATATGCTAAATTAAAAAAAGAACTTGAAAACAATGTTTTAGAAAAATCTCATCTTTCAAATTGTCTTAAAAAGACAAAATTAGATTTAAATTTCATATCTTCAAAGTTACAAAAACTCAGAACTGAAAATGAGAGACTAAAACTCGAAGTTTCTTCCCTTTTGAGTTCTAAGGATACTTAGAGATATGCCCACGGAGGCCCAAAACTGGAAAAATTGTTAACCTCATTAAGAAAATGTGGTGACAAGTCAGGTCTAGGTTATATAAAAAATGATTCACTGAAAATCAAGAATACACCTCCTACATTTGTAAATGGAAAATCCTCAAATTCTATAGGTACGAATTTAAGAAATTTTAATCGAAATGATGTCAAAAACTCAAAACCCCTTCAAGTTCCTAAAATTAACACTAATGCCATCAGGTATAGAAATCAAAGATATAATAAATCACCTTTAGTTGAAAAAATCGTGGACTTACTCAAAGAGCTTCTAAAATCCAACTCAGATGGTTTTGGAGTTAATAGAAAGTGAAGAAATTCCAACTCCCAAAAATAGAGAAAATCCAATGGTACACCTAAACCTAGAACCATAATGAAATGGGTTCCAAAGGTTACATGTCTTGTTGCCCACACAGTTTTTAAAGCCATTAGTCACTCAAAATGGTACTTGGATAGTGGATGTTCCAGACATATGATAGGTGACAAAGCGATATTCACTAACTTCAAATAAGTAAACAATGGTTCAGTTACTTTTAGAGATAGAAGCAACTACAAAATCATACGCCAATGTACTGTTCAACTTCCTAACCTCCCTCTCTTTGAAAATGTAACACCCCGAATTTTTGCTATTTTGGATTGCTAAAAAAAAATCCTTAAATTTTTTTATATAATTAGCCACGTCGTCACTTACCGACCCTTGACACTCGAGATGGGCTTATACGCGGTTGGTACCGACAAAGAACTGTACAAATAAGATTAATCAACCGTATAATACCAATGAATCCAACCGATTACTTAAACATCGAGTTTAGCTCCATGACCTGCCAATGACTAATCAAACAACCATAATTAAAGTAAAGATCTACCCAAAGCCGAGTAGCTATGGCCCAGACTTAATTAATAAACCAAACCTACCTAGTTACTCTTTTAGCCTAAAACCGACGGTTTAGAGTGATCTTGACCGAATCACCATTTTCAATAATTTCGAATAGGCCATACTATGAACTTAGTTAATCCATACCTTAACCACTGCGCCTAAGAAATCTCCCTACCCAATTTATTCCAGAAGTGCCGCGATTACCTCAACAAGATCTATACCGCTCATTAGTGGGCCACTTGTTCTAAAATTATAGAGTAATGTCCATCTCACTGGGCTTGTAGTCCATCGTAGGAAATGGACTCAAACGACGTCTGGAAACAGACGATTTACGCCATCTAGTCAGCACTTGTAAAATGCAACTCTCCCAAGTATTGGCCAAAAATCTGAATTTTAAAACAAATGGCCCCACTACTTAGGACAATAAATTAGGACATTTCAGCCGTCGGATTTCACCCAAATTTACACCATAGGTTGAAGATATTTCCCTACACTCGTCCACCCAATCTGACCCCCAATAGAGAAATGGTGACTGTTGATCGCAAATCGGACCTTTGCTATAAAACTTCGCATCTGTTTGTCATCAAACTTTGCACAGCCCTTCATTAGGCCATGGGGCTCCTATTCCATAAATCAGATGGGCGAGGGGGCTATCAGGGCAGCCCTAATGTCAGAAATGGGTCCCACAGGGCCATTTGAAGGAATTTATAGAACTGAGGTCCAACTGATTTAAAATTTAGGGTATAAAACCCTTTAACCCCCCCTCTCTCCCTCATTCCCACAACAATTTCCACCAAAGGGAGAGAGACAGAAGAGAGAAGAGAGAGAGAGAGAGGAGGTTGTAGAGGGAAGGGAGCTAGGAAATTGGAATTTTCACACTCCTGCCTCCATCATTCGCTGGGAATCACGATCCTACTGCTGTAGAGACAAGGTGTGGTTGATCTAAGGTAACAAATTCGAGATCTCCTCTATTTTTCTTAAGCTAGGGTCGCATGCATTCGCCTTGACACGAAGTTCATGTGACACAGGGTCTTGGCATGTCAAGTTTACAAACCTGGCACTATTAGAGCAACTGCAAGAGCTTCCGACGACAATAGGTGCGGACCATTACCTCTAAATGACCGATTATCGTGCCTAGAGTAAATCATAGTGATTTTGTGTGAAGAATATGTGTGCATGTTATTGAATTTTATGTATTGTTGACATAGGAACCATGCGTAGAATTTCCCTAAATTTGGGAAAGGGATTTAGGTCCCGAGGTTCTCTGATACATAGATTGCTGAATTATTGGTCAATTTAGGGAATTGGATGTGTGATTCCCCAATGTTGCTAATTTTGTATGATTGAATTTTATCACATACGATTGATAGATGTAAATTGGGTGCATTGTTGTCTACTTGTTGAATTGCTGAATTTTATTGAACCTGATTTCCCCTAATGTTACTAATTTTGTAAGTTAGATGTTGACACATGCAATTGAAAAGTGCAGTTAGGTGTATGGCTATCCACTTTGTTGAATTGCTGAAATATGTTGAACATGATCTCCACTATTACTGATTTTGTAAGTTAGAACCTGTCACATGCGATTGATGTGTGGGAATTGAGTGTATTGTTGTCTATATTGCTGGAATTCTGAAACATGCAAATCTCCACCTGGAGTCGTCCCTGAAATTGTTGAACATATGTTATACACTTGCGGACATGCCCCTTTACGGATCGGCCAGCCAACCGAAATTTTTTTGGGCAACCTTTCCGCTAGATTAGCTCATGGGCAAGTTTGGCCCGATTATCCAAGCCGCGAGTTGTCGGCCGTAGTTGGACTACATGAGACGTTGTTCTCATGTCATACAATCCGTGGTTCGTCTCGTGGGAACAGATTGGTCCACTAGTTGGTCATCCTTATACGTTAACCATGTTTGTACATGTCTGTTGGAACTTGAGGCACCCTGTAACCTTTGCGCCTACTGATAACCTTAATTTGTGGCCCACAAGACTTATGAGCTAGGGATGGTGGTATAGGATACTATGCCCGAGCTGTCGGCCTATGCTAGGGTGACGAGCCTCCACGTAGTGACCAGTGAGAACCAAAGACTCGTGAGCCAGGGATGGTGGTATGGGACACCATGCCTGAACTGTCGGCCTATGCTGGGGTGACGACCTCCCCATAGTGACCGCGAGTAGGACTTTAATGTCCTAACCATTTTCATATGAGCTTGAGAGTTATGGTAATGATGAACCCACAAGGGCTAAGGATCGCAAGAGTCACACAACCACGGCCTTTAGGGCAACGATTTGTCAGGGTATCTCGGTTTCCCCAACTCGGTGGATGAATAAAGTTAACTAATCAACTCGGCTAACATGTACATTACATGCATTGATTACTTTTGCGATTTGGTAGTTGTGGTCACTTGTGGGAGTGTTCGTTCGTGAACGTTAGATGGTGTAGCAAGAGGGAGTATTGTGGTGAGAGGCATGCATCATATCATTGTATCATGCATTTGCATTAACCAGAGTATATAGGATTATGTGAATGTATGCTTTTCACTAAATTTACTCTTGTGCATGATAACTTATGTAACTTATAGTTAATGGTACCACTGAGTTGATCACTCACTCCCACTCTAGGACGGTGTTTTAAAACACCAACCAGAACCTGTTATAGATGTATGAACGACGGAGCTGAATGCGCTGGGGGATGCCAACGTAGATGATGAGGAGGAGTGAGCGTATTTCTAGACTTTCGGCGGATCCTTCTAGTTCAAGTTCTGGCGATCGCAGGGTATAGGCTAGGGCCCTAGTCACTTTTGGACATGTATGGGTGGGACTAGTTCCTTGTTTGGATATTTTTGGATTTGTGGTTTAGATATTTTTATATTTAGTGACACTTAATATTGCTTTATGACTTACTAATGCTTCATGCCTTGCTAAACTCTCCATTGCTTATGAGATTATCCATATATAATTAAAATCTGAAGCCCATTAGGGCACACGTGACACTCGAGAATTCGGGAGTCAAGTTCCTACTTGGCCCCTAAAATTTAGGACGTTACAAAAAAATGTACTTTATGCCAAAGGTTTAAAACATAACCTCTTACGCATATCTCAAATCTGCGATAACAAACACAGTTTAAAATTTTCAAATCACGAATGTGAGATTATAAATGAGAAGGGTTGTGTGATATTAAATGGTCATAGGACCTATGAAAATTGCTACATTATTGATTACTCATGCTCATCTAACTATTCATGTTACATAGTCCAAACAAACGATACTAAACTATGGCATAAACGTCTTGGACATGTTAACTTTAGAGGTCTTTATAGATTGAGCAAGAAAGATCACATTTGTGGCTTACCCAAATAAAAAAAGGTAGAAAAATTTTGTGGCGCATGTCAGATTGGCAAGCAAATTAAGAGTAGTCATAAGAAAGTGAACTCCTTAACCATAGCCAAACCTTTAGAACTATTCCATATGGACTTGGTGGGTCTAACGAGAATGGAGAGTATAGGTGGAAAGTGTTCACACCCCAAGTATAGGGTTGCGATGTAGTAATAATCTCAGTAAGACAGAGGTCAAATCCATAGGGACTGAACCTTGTACGTAATCTGAAGTAACTAGAACTAGAACTAGACAAAGATATAATCTAAATCAGGTAAATTTAAGAGAATAATGGTGAACTAATTAGCTAAAATTGGTAAAATTCAAAGGTGGGAAACTAGGGTTTCCAAGGATCCACTTGTAGATATTAGGGAGATCTATGCTTGATTCATGAGCACAACTGGATTTAGAGTCCCATCTTCATCCAGTTGGAAGATATAACCTTAAAAATCAAATCTGAACTTCCTTTGATCCAAATTTCAAGAGATGAGAAGGACGTGAATTAGACTTAATTCCCTCACAAAACCATGCCCATGAGACAAAGTAAACAACATAATTTAACCAATCCATATCCAATCTGAGAGAGTTATGAACATAGGGAAGGATTCCATCATCCAACCATGTCTAGGAGACGATGGTGAACAATAGGGGTCCTACGCTCACAACCTCTATACATGCATAGAAAATACTCAAAGCTATCGCAGATCCATTGTAATTTAAGTCACAACAAACCATTAAAAACTATGAATATTCCATATAATCAAACTATAATCAAAGAGAGTTCAATAAACTTGAATCAAAGCCATAGAAAACACCCTATCACGCTACAAGCTTCACCTCTTAACCCTAGGTAAGAGGTTTAACTCGCCATCACCATGATCAAACTAAGCTCTTAAAGGAAAGAAATAAACAAAACTAGGAAGGAAGAAGGAAGAAGCTGCCCGACTCCACGTCTCTCTCTAGGCTTCTCACATCCAAGCTCCCAGGAATGATGATTCCCAAGTGCTCTCTCTCTCTTCTCTCCTTTTATAGGCAAAAGAGGGTTAGTTTAAAGGCAGTGGAGAGGCTGTTGGAGTTGGTGCAGAAGCTCCTTCCGCAGCAACAAAAACGCAACCCAACTTGTGTTTGGGTGGAGATTTCGGCCAAAAGATGTCCCACGATCTGATTTTTCTCCATGGTTGGGGTAAAGACCCCCATTCCAAACTTTTAGTCAGTTCGGATCAGAGATCCGATTGTGATCTGGGCCATACAACTCCCCGCAACGTCCGATTTTCCTGGATGTGCGTTGCATGAAAACTCTTACGTTGACGTGTTCGGTGGGCCCCATAGTGATGTTTTTGGAGAAATTCACCCCGTTAATTGGATTCCTGGAAAAATTTCGGTTAGAAAGGAGTGGTTTTGGTTGAGTTTTGGTGCGGCCTGCTGTATCAAATCACCTCGTCGTTTATCATACGTTTAACGGCGATCTGCATGTGTACGCGTGCATGGGACCAGGAAGACACCATGGGTACGGTCATGGGCACCCCCTGAGTTGAATGGACAGTCTCGATCATCCATCGGGACCATGATGGTGGCCCCCTACACTTGGCCGGCGGTCTACGTGCGAACGTTGGCTCCTTTCCAAGAAGGGGATCTGGTCTTCAGCTTGTTGACTGGACTCTCGGTTCGGTGCACGTCTAATGCACGTGCATTGTATGCTCACAGATCCCCCCGTGGGGTCCATCGTGATGTTCGTGAGAAATCTTCTCTATCCATCCGTTTTGTCATCCCATTTAAAGGGTTGAGACCAAAATTGAAGTATATGGAGATATCAGGCAGGCCCTAGATAAGTGATTTATGAGCTGATCTATCCGTCGGGCCACTTCTACAAGAATCCGATGGCTAAAATTTTATGTGTACGGTTACTTTAAGGTCCTTAGGCCAGATATAAAGTTTTGAGCCAAATGGATGGTAAGAACCCTGTGATCTTACATTCAGGATGACTTTCAGGCCCCTTTAACTTCAATCACTTAATTTTCTCAAATCTTTTGCATGTAAATTCTTCGATCTCGGCCCCCTAGGATCCGTCCCTTGCCTTGGTGATTTGTGAGCATCAAATCCATGCCTTTAGTACCCTTTTTCATTCCAAGCTCTTAAATTCACCTTGCAATAAAAACATGATTAAAATAGGACGTTAAACAGTATTATGTTCGTAAAATCAGGTAATAACCGGGGTCTAATATGCAATATTTAACCCTCAACACAATCCCCAACCAGCATTTTGCTAGTCCCAAGCAAAGTATGCAAAAAATATTTTGAGACTTACGGGACAATTTCTAGAAACCCGAGTGATTTTTGAAAAATAATCCAGTTAATAGAATTATAAGATTCATGAATGTTGGGTGTTATTGTCTCCTAGACTTGAGCGCACGGTAAACATCATAGTCAAGTTCAAAGTATTAACCCATCAATTAAAAAAATTCTAAACATTGAGTTCCATGGGTGTATAGTGCAACCATGACTTATCACAGTTAAAGGTCCAGTCGTCCATTTTCATGATAACATTGATAACCAAAAAGGAACACTCCGGATAACCGAACTTAAACAAAAACTTGCCTTACAGTTCAGTCTTTTTATTCTTCCAGTTTTTTATTTTTCCATCAATGGCCTTCACGCTGTGTCAACCTTTGAAAGATCTTTAACAGGTAGCCATTTTCGAAGACAACTATTTTTTAGCTGGGTATTCTTTTCTCTCTCTATTTTTTTGACATGATGGACAAATTCTCCAGGTTAGCTCCTTCCATGCCTAGTGATTAACAAGTTAACAATTCAATATCGAACTGAAGCTTTAACGTGTAAGGTAGGTGTGACATGTGAAATCATGACTCAATCAATGTTTAAAACTTCCAATCATGGATTAACAATTCGAACTTAACTGTGAAATCTAATAGATAGCTGAATCCAAGAGTCATAAATTACCAACATTACGTATCTTATACTTCTAAATCAAAGATGGCCATCAAAATTACTTCGAATTCATAAGAATTTCTAGGAAAATTTTAAAAATTTTCACAATTTTTGCTCAAGACTAAGAAAACACTGATTAGGTAACCTAATCTCCATCCCTAACCTAAAATCTACATTGTCCTCAATGTAAAAGATATAAGCATGCAATGCACATGAGATAACAAAATTAAAGGAGAAGTGATGGAAAGATAGTACCTGATGAAGGAGTTGTAGGGCTTTTTCCAAAGTGATATCAGCGTGAAGCTGGCTCAGCACAAGAGTTAAACCAACAAAAAACAAACTATCCTAACAGCGTAAAGCCGACTATCCTAGAACGACAAAAAGCAAACTACCCTAGTGCTATGAAAGCAGTAAACCTACCTATACCTCTATCAGACTAGGAGATTAATCCTGGTAAACAGGATCATTCAAAGGCATGGACATGTCCTCTGAATCAAATTTCTCAACAAATGGCTTTAATCGATGTCCATTTACTTTAAACTCATTACCATTTGTCTGGATTCTGAATCTCAACAACCCCATGAGGATAAACATTGATAGCGGTGAAAGGTCCGGTCCAACGAGATCGGAGCTTATTCAGAAAGAAATGTAACCGAGAATTATACAAAAAGACTTTTTGACCTGGCATGAATGATTTTTGCAGAATGTGTTGGTCATGAAATGCCTTCATCCTGTCCTTATAAATTCTCGAGTTCTCATACATATCGTTCCAGATTTCTTCTAGTTCATTTAATTGAAGTTTGCATAGCGAGCCAGCGTTGTCCAGGTTGAAGTTCAGATTTTTTATCACCCAGTAGTCTCTATGTTCTAACTCCATAGGCAAGTGGCAAGCCTTCTCATAGACAAGTCTAAAGGGAGACATTCCAATAAGGGTTTTAAATGCAGTATGGTAAGCCCATAAAGCATCGGTCAATCGGATTGACCAATCTTTTCGATCAGGGTTAACTGTTTTCTCCAAAATGTGCTTAATTTTCCTATTGGATATCTCAGCTTGCTCACTTGTTTGTGGGTGGTATGGAGTACTCACCTTACGAGAAGTACCATATTTCTTCATTAAATTCTCGAATGGTCTATTATAAAAATGTCAGCATCCATCACTAATGATCGCTCAAGCCGTTCTGAATCGAGAAAGGATGTTTTCTTTTAAGAATTTAATGACCGTTCGATGGTCATTGTTCCGGCACGGAATCGCTTCGACCCATTTAGTGACATAGTCTACGGCGAGCAAAATGTATAGATTTTCAAAGGATGGGAATGGTCCCATGAAATCAATGCCCCAGAAATCAAATGCTTCTATAATAAGGATGAGGTTCAAGGGCATCATATTTTGACGGGACAATGTTCCCAATTTCTGACAATGCTCACAAGCCTTACAAAACTCATGAGTGTCCCTAAACATAATAGGCCAGTAAAAGTCACACTACGAAATCTTGACCGTGGTCTTTTTAGCAGAAAGTGACCACCACAGGCCTGTGAGTGACAGACGGAGATGACACTCTGATTTGGTCTGGGCAATATTTAAACAAATACAGATCATCCTAGAAGAATTTGCACACCTCGGTGAAAATTTTCTTCTTATCTTGCGTAGTCCAATGTGTTAGCGTGAAACCTGTGGCAAGATAATTACCAATATCAGCGAACTAAGGTAAATGGGAGACTTTGAACAATTGTTTGTCAGGAAACATGTCATTAATATGTGCCATCTCAAGGGAGTCAGAGGAATTAAGATGGGAAAGATGATTAGCCACTACGTTCTCTACTCCCTTTTTATCCTTTATTTCTAAATCAAATTCTTGGAGTAGGAGGATCCATCTTATCAGGTGGGGCTTAGCATCATTCTTAGAAAGAAGATACTTAAGTGCCGCATGATCTATGTAAATGATGATCTTGGATCCGATCGAGTAGGACCTAAATTTGTCCAAGGTGAACAATATAGCCAAGAGTTCCTTTTCCTTAGTCGAGTAGTTCACTTGGGTAGGATTTAGAGTTCTACTTGTGTAATGGATAAAGTAGGGCTTCTTTCTTTTCTTTGGCCTAAAAGCACCCCAAGAGCATAATCAGACGTGTTGCACATAAGTTCAAAAGGTAGGCTCCAGTTGGGTGGCAGCATGATTGTAACGACTGGGAAAATTCTGTACAATGGTCCGAGTACCACCTCAGGTATAAATCACTTAGGATCAAATCCTTTAAAAATTAGACAAAGTTAATTAAGTGCTAAACTAGATTAGCCATGAAATTCGCTCGAATCACTTTAAATATGACCTGCAAGACCCAAAACTTGTAGAATCATTGACGCTAGGTTACCCTAAAATCTAGGATCAATCTCATTACCCAGTTGCTCTCGGGAGCACATTGAAACTCCATATCGGATCCGAACCTTACGTCGAAAGTCTGATGACCACAAGATTAAGCGTTTAGGACTGCCTTGCTAGGCTTAATAACCATTTCGGAGGACAAATCCAGACAGTGTTCCACGGCTACTCGCTTGAGCCCGGAGTGAGGAGTGTGAGAAAACTTGGTTTTCTTTAGAATTAAATCAAATTTAAGTAATCTGAGACTTGATGTTTGCGGGCCAAATATAAGCAATCAGACCGTCAGAATCTGACCCAAATACACCCTCGGATCAGGAGAAATTTCATATACATGGCAGTGTACTTGAAATCCCCGATCGAGTTTTAGTGACCGTTGAATTGAAACTGGTCCGCCACGTGCGATCTGAGAATCTGACTAGGACAAAAACTTAGCTGTACCTAGATCCAATGTTAGTGAGCTTAAGTCCGACCGCACACAGAAAAGGGGCCTGCAGAAGTGCTCCGTTGGATCGAAATGGACCCACTTTGGATATAACCTAAGTATACCTTGACCTTGAGTCTATTTTGGTGATGTTTTAGGGTATATAAGGACTTTAAACACTCTCTCATTCAGCCCATACGAATTTGAGAAAACCCTAGGAGAGAGAAGAGAGAAAAGAAAGAGAAAGTGAGAGAAGAGTGGGAGGATCTCCCTGATACTCTACCCTGCCGCTATCTGAGCTTAACAATCCCGATCTAATCGCTTTTTCGGCAATTCTGACTTCATTTCTAGGTAAGAAAACCCTAACCCTAATCTGATTTAGGGTTTTAATGGATTCAATTAGCGAAATAGCTAACACTACTTGTGTTTTAGGTCGTGATATTGTTGTGGAAGAAGACTTATCATTTCTACCAAATTTATTACGCTTCTACGGCGCAAGGTGCGGACTTTAGATGTATAGGTTATGGTTTTCAACGCTTTCAATGTCAGATAATGGTAGATTCATGATTTGGGTGTTATTGTACATGTATAATCTGATGTTCGTTTTGCATTTCAGTTGCATATGCAATTTATGGCAAATTGTGTATTTAGTATATTTGTAGAAAGTACCGTATACGTACAAATTTTGAAAGTGTGTTTGCCATGATTAATTACTGTATGAACATGCTATATATGTGTACAATACTTGGCGAAAGGGTTTGCCCTAATACATGTTTTTGCTAATATACGTGATGTATGGTAATAAGTGTATTCTAAGTGTTTGTGAAAATGCTTGTGAGAGTAAGTGCTTAGATGATTGTGCTTTAGGTAAGTGTTAAGATAGGCTTCTCAACTAACTTAGAGATGTATATGATTTCTTCCATGTTGGTTGTTTAAGTTAACTGCTTACTTATAAAATATGTGTGTTTGTATTTCCTGCTTATTTTGTACTTTATGACATTGCTTTATGAGATGCTTGTTAACATGCTCGAATTACTTTGTTTATCTTGCTTACTCTACATGCTTGTGGTTGAGGATTGATTGTGATTGGGGCTATGATTATAGTCCAGACAATCGGTAACAGACTTGAGTTCGTGGTTGAGATTCATTCGCCACGAAGGATGTGTTTGACGAACCCGAGTCGTACTTCGATTGGCGACAGTGGTTAGGCCACGCAAAGTGTTATGCACTTCATGTCGTTCAGCTGGTTGTGCGCTCGTGCCAGTCGGGCTCGTCAAGTAACCCGATCTGTCTAATGTATATTCACCATGTTTGGACGCTACTGCTTGAACCTAAGGTACCAAACTTACCAGTGTAACCCCGTTAACCTTGGTACCTCGATCCGCTAAGACTCATAGCCGAGCATGGTGGTATGGGACACCGTGGTCGAGCTGTCGGCCTACGCTGAGGCCATGAGCCTCCCCATAGTGACCATTGAGCAATCAGACTCGTGAGCCGATTATGGTGGTATGGGACACTATATTCGAGCTGTCGGCCTACACTGATAAGGTGATGGGGGAGTGGTGCAACGATTCCGTGTAACAGCCCTTCGTAGTAATCTCGAGCGTACTCTGAGTCTACGTGGAGGTGACGACCCTTCCATAGCAATAAGAGTATAAAACTAGGCCTGTATTGATTAGGTGATGGGGGAGTGGTGCAATGATTCCGTGTAACAGCCTTGACAGCCCTTGCAGTGACCTAGAACCACACATCGTTTGAGATTATCTAGGATTGACGACCCTAGAATGGATCTTTTTTTGGGAATGGTACAAGGAAGGTACCCTAGTTTTCCAATACTGCTGTTTGAAATGGACTAATAATAACTCGGTAATCATGCTCATCATCGATTGCATGTGCCTGGAAGATGTGGAGCACTGAGGAATAAACGCATGCCGCAGACGTAAGATGGTGTCGTATGAGGGTGGTTAGGCGAGGGGCATGC
The DNA here is from genome assembly GCA_021015155.1 of Magnolia officinalis. Lineage (NCBI taxonomy): Eukaryota > Viridiplantae > Streptophyta > Magnoliopsida > Magnoliales > Magnoliaceae > Magnolia > Magnolia officinalis. The sequence continues at coordinate 51,361,970 of JAJHSJ010000009.1, read as the reverse complement.
ATCACGACTGCATTTCATACTTGCATTAACAAGAGTACTTAAGATTGTTGATTGTACTACTTTATCATTACTGCTTGACTGATTTGATAACATGTTAACCTATGCTTTATTGTTCCACTGAGTTAGCTACTCACTCCCACGTTACGGGACGGTGTTCTGGACACCCAACAGACTCTGTCTTAGATGGAGGTATTGACGAGACAAAGGAGGTTGAGCCTGATTACTGTGACGATCAGGATGAGTTCTCCCACATGTAGTTCTCTGGAGGCTACACTTAGGCCATTCAGATGACGGGGCTACAGGGTGTACCATCATAATTGTACCATTTTTGGCATTTTGATTTTTGAAACAAATACATGTATATGGTAACTCAGTAAGGTGTTCATACTCTGGAGAACGATTATGACATTTCTGGCTTTGTATACATCAATATACATCTTTCAGTCTTCCACTTGTGTTTTATAACTTGGCCCGGAGTATGAATTACTATTTTGGTATAATCCCACTCATGATTATTGCACTAACATAAACAACATTTAATCATAAGCATTTATGTTGCATAAGTGATATTTTGGAACTCGGGTGTTGAGTTGCTACTCGACCCCTGATTTTTAAGGCGTTACAATGATAGGTGCAGTGGTCAACATGCCCTTAAGCTTCGTGAAAGATTCTTGACATTGCTCAGTCCACTCGTATGGTGTATTCTTTTGAAGTAGATTACATAAAGGATGAAAGAGAAGACTAAAGTCCTTTATGAATCTTCTATAAAACCTAGCATGTCTTAAAAAAGATCGCACGTCTTGTATGTTCATGGGTGGAGGTAGGTTAAAGATAAGATTAATTTTTGCCTTATCTACCTTGATTCCTTTGGATGAAATGATATGTCCAAGGACGATTCTCTTACGAACCATGAAATAACACTTCTCCCAATTGAGTACCAAATTCTTTTCTTCACATCTTTTCAGCACACATTTGAGACTCTCTAAGCACTCACTGAAAGATGAACTGAAGACAGAGAAATTGTCCATGAAGACCTCTAGATATTGCCCCACCATATCAGAAAAAAATACTCATCACGCATCGCTGAAACGTGGCGGGGGCATTACATAGTCTGAATGGCATCCTTCGGTAAGCAAAGGTGTCGTAAGGACATGTAAATGTAGTATTTTCCTGATCTTTAGGAGCTATCTCTATCTGATTGTAGCCCGAATACCCATTAAAGAAATAGTAATATGAATGACTAGCTAGCCTTTCCAAAATTTGATCAATGAAGGGCAAAGGAAAGTAGTCCTTCCTCGTGACGGTATTCAACTTCTTGTAGTCAATGCACATTCTCCAACCAGTAGTAACTCTAGTTGGCACAAGTTCAGTATTGACATTGGCTATAATGGTGATTCCATACTTCTTAGGAACCACCTGAGTTGGACTCACCCATTGACTATCAGATATGGGGTATATGATACCCACATCCAATAGTTTAAGAACCTCGGCTTTAACTACTTCTTTCATATTTGTATTGAGTCTATGTTGTGATTGCCGAGAAGTCTTCGTATTATCCCCAAGATAAATGCGGTGAGTACAAATTGAAGGGTCAATTCCCTTGAGGTCTGCAATCGTCCATCCAAGGGCTCCCTTATGCTCAATGAGAGTAGATATGAGCATACTCTCTTGTTTTTGCTCAAGGTGGGATGAATCACCACCAGGTATGTCTCATCTTGACCTAAATAAACATATTTCAAATCAGAGGATAAAGGTTTTAGGTCAAGCTTCGGTGCCTTGAGGTTAGACGGCAGAGGCACTTCTTTGGTTTGGGGTAATTCTTCAAATTGTGGCCTCCACCGGTTAACTTCAAGTACCGGCGTAGTATTAAGCATGACAACCATCTCCCTAATCATGTCATTATCAAAATCATGGGAGTGGGCCATGCACGTCTCTAGAGGGTCAGAGGATAAGGTCACAGGCATTCTATCTTTCATGAAAGAGTCAATCATGTTAATGTTGTGGAAATCGTCATCATCCTCTAACCATCTGCCCATGTTGAAAAAGATGTTTAACTCTAATGTCATATTCCCGAAGGACATGCTCATGACACCATTCCTGCAATTGATGATCGCATTTGAAGTAGCAAGGAATGGGCGACCAAGAATGACGGGAATCTGAGTGATCATGTTACTGATAGGTTCGGTATCTAGGACAATAAAACCTACAAGGTAGTAGAATCTGTCAACCTGGACCAACACATCCTCAATTATCCCTTTCGGTACACGAATAGAGCGATCAACAAGTTGTAGTGTGGTTAAGGTGGGTTTTAATTCACCTAAACCTAACTGTTTGTAGACCGAGTAAGGAATCAGATTTACGCTTGCTCCAAAATCAAGAAGTACGTGCTCAATGCGGTAATTTCCAATTACACAAGCAATGGTTGGGCTACCATGATCTTTAAATTTCTGTGGCACATTTTGTTTTCGGATGACACTCACTTTCTCAGTTAAGAAGACATTCTTTTGAATATTTTGTCGTCTTTTGGTCGTACACAAGTATTTGAGAAATTTGACATATGAAGGTATTTGTTTTATGGCATTAAATAGAGGAATATTGACCTTCACTTGTTTCAGCACCTCTAGAATGTCTTGAGAGTTAGAGAGAGGTTTTGGTGCAACCAACCGTTGGGGAAATGGAGCAACTGGCTTCCCTCGAGGTTCCGGTTCTAATTCTTGTGGAGCATGGCTAAATCCATCATCTTTGTCCACTTTCAGTTCCTTAGGCTTTTCAGCTTAACCGGAATGGTTTTGTCAATGGTCTTCCCACTCCTAAGAGTGGTGATGATTTAGCATGCTCCATCTGATTTGAAGAGCTTGGATTGGGGAGAGGTTGAGCAGGAAGCATCCCTTTTTTTTTTATAACCGTCATACGTGAATCCATCTTTTGTATAAATTTTGTAAGTTCTCGTATTGCTTAAGTAAGCTCTTATGAGGAATTTTGAACCAGTTCTTCTTAAGGTTTCCCTTTATTCAGATTTTGATTGAAGAAACCTTGAGGGGTAGCAGTTTGTTCATTCCTCCAAATGAAGTTTGGATGATTTCTCCAACCAGGATTGTATGTATTAGAAGCGAGCCCACTGAAAAGTCTTTGGTAATTGCTTACGGCATTAGATTGCTCATTCAGTACCTCTTGAAAGACAAATATAGTTGGGTACTTTTCAGTAGTATCAATGTTGCAACCACAAATACTCATTCAGTACCTCTTAAAAGGCAAATATAGTTGGGCACTTTTTAATATTGTCAATGTTGCAACCACAAATACCGCAAACAATTTCCTTATCCTTATCCTTGTTTAATTCCATGGCCTCGAGTTTCCTGGTGAGATAAGCCACTTTAACATTGATATCATCGTCCTCTTTTAGGAGATACATTCCACCCTTCCTTGGATCGAGTCGGCCTGGATATGGTGCTTGGTTTTGGGTATGTGTCCCATGATTGTGCATTTTCAGAAAGTCTATCCAAGTAGTCATACACCTCATCGACATTTTTATTCATGAATTCCCCATTGCACATTGTCTCAACCAATTGGCGCGTGGAAGATGTCAGACCATCATAAAAGAAGCGTGTAATGTGACACGTTTGAAATTCGTGTTGTGGGCATGAATTAACAAGATCCTTGAACTGCTCCCAACATTGGAAAAGTGTTTCATCCTCCTTTTGGGTGAAGTTCATGATTGACTTTCTAAGGGTATTTGTTTTATGATGTGGAAAAAATTTCTTAATGAACTCTCTTATCATGTTATTCCATGTGCCAATAGATCGAGGACGTAGTGAATACAACCACGTCTTAGCTTTCTCTTTCAAAGAAAAGGGAAAGAGTTTTAGCCTAACCGTGTCATCAGACACGTTAGGAAAGTATAAAGTGGCTATGATCTCATCAAACTCTTTCAAGTGTAAGTATGGATTTTCTGACTCAAGCCCATGAAATTTAGGAAGGAGTTGGATCACCCTGGGTTGATATCCATGTGTCCCGTATTCTCTGGAAAAACTATGCATGAGGGCGTGCTCACCCCCACTGGTTGTAAATAATCTTGTAAAGTATGAGGTGGGGGTGCTTGATGGACCTCGTTCTCATCCTAGACTTCCCCAACCCTAGGTTGAGGAAGTCCTTCTGGTTGATTGGCCAATTGATTTGTAGCCATAACCTCAATTAACTATGGGGATCTAAAGCGATGTCAGTCTTGCAATGGATAGTTAACCCCTCAACCAATCCTCCTTCAGTCAAGAGACGTCGAGTGTTGTCACGAACCCACTTGGGCAGGAAATACTTGTAGTCCTCAATCTCAGATTCTAACCTAAACCTAAAGAAGAAAAGAAATAGATATCTAGAAATAAAGAGAAAGAAAGTTGGAAAGAAGTAGTCTAAAATTAGAAAGTTCCTAAAAAAAATAGAAAGTAAACTAGTTTCTAAAAAGGAAAATTTCCTTAAAAAAAGAAAATAGAAAGTTTCTAAAACAAATTAGGAAAGTTCTAAACCTAAATTAGAAAGTAAGTTAGTTTTTAAAAATAAAAGAGATCCTAAAAATATAAAGTTTCTAAAAATAGAAAATAAAACTCTAATAGAAAAATTTTAAAAATTAGAAAGAGATTACCAATTTAGAAAGCCTATATCAGGGTCCTACAAAATAGGAAAGTTAGGTTAATTTCTAGAAATCAAATAGAAAAATCTAAACCTAGAATTGAAAACTAGAAAAACCCTAATCTTAACCTAATTATAAAACTAGTTAATGTCAGAAAAACGTAACCGTCAATCCCCGATAATGGCGCCAAAAACTTGTTCACACCCAAGTATAGGGTTGTGATATAGTAATAATCTCGGTAAGACCGAGGTCAAATCCACAGGGACTGAACCTTGTACGTAATCTGAAAGTAACTAGAGCTAGAACTAAACGAAGATATAATCTAAATCAGGTAAATTTAAGAGAATAATAGTGAACTAATTAACTAAAATTTGTAAAATTCAAAGGTGGGAAACTAGGGTTTCCAAGGATCCACTTGTAGAGATCAGGGAGATCTATGCTTGATTCACGAACACAACTGGATTTAGAGTCCCATCTTCATCCAGTTGGAAGATATAACCTTAAAAATCAAATCTGAACTTCCTTTGATCCAGTTTTCAAGAGATGAGAAAGATATGAATTAGACTTGATTTCATCACAAAACCTTGCCTATGAGACAAAGTAAACAACAGAATTTAACCAATCTATATCCAATATGAGAGAGTTATGAATGTAGGGAAGGATTTCATCATCCAACCATGTCTAGGAGACGATGGTGAACAACAGGGGTCCTATGATCACAACCTCTATACATGCCTAGAAAATACTCAAAGCCATCACAGATCCATTGTAATTTAAGTCACAACAAACCATTAAAAACTATGAATATTCCATATAATCAATCTATGATCAAAGAGAGTTCAATAAACATGAATCAAAGTCGTAGAAAATACCCCATCACGCTACAAGCTTCACCTCTTATAAGAGGTTTAGTCTGTCATCATCATGATCAAACTAAGCTCTTGAAGGAAAAAAATAAACAAAACTAGGAAGGAAGAAGGAAGAAGCTGGCCGACTCTCTCTCTCTCTCTCTCTCTCTCTCTCTCTCTCTCTCTCTCTCTCTCTCTCTCTCTCTCTGCTTCTCACGTCCAAGCTCCCAGGATTGATGATTCTCAAGCTCTCTCTCTCTTCTCTCCTTTTATAGGAAAAGGAAGTTCGGTTTAGAGGCGTTGGAGAGGCTGCTAGATTCGGTGCGGAATCTCCATGCGCATCAACAAAAACACAACCCAACTTGCGTTTTGGTGGAGATTTTGGCCAAAAGATGTCCCACAATCTGATTTTTCTCCATAGTTGGGGTAAAGACCCCCATTCTAAGCTTTTGGTCGGTTCAGATCAGAGATCCGATCATGATCTGTGCCACACAACTCCCTACAACATCCGGTTTTCCCGGACGTGCGTTGCATATGAAAAATCTTACGCTGACGTGTTTGGTGGGCCCCACAGTGATGTTTTCAGAGAAATCCACCTTACTCATTGGATTCCTGGCGAAAAGGAGTGGTTTAGGTCGAGATTTGGTGTAGCCCACTGTATTAATTCACTCCACCGTTCATCCTACATTTGACAACGATCTACGTGTGTGTGCGTGCATGGGACCAGTCGAATGGACGGTCCCGATTATCCATCGGGACCATGATGGTGGCCCACTACACCTGGCGGGTGGTCTATGTGCGGACGTTGGCTCCTTTCCAAGAAGGGGATCGGGTCTTAAGCGTGTTGACCAGATTCTCGGTCCAGTGCACGTCTAGTGCACGTGCACTGTATGCATGCAAATCCCCCTGTGGGGTCCATTGTGATGTTTGTGAGAAATCTGCTTCGTCCATCCATTTTGTCATCCCATTTAAATGGTTAAGACCAAAATTGAAGCATATCCAAATATCAGGTGGGCTCCAGATGAGTGATTTATGAGCTGATCTGTCCGTTGGGCCACTTCTACAAGGATCCAATGGCTAAAGTTTTATGTGTATGGTTACTTTAAGGCCCTTAGGCCAGATATAAAGTTTCGAGCCAAACAGATGGTGGGAACCCTGTGATATTGTATTCAAGATGACTTTCAGGCCCCTTTAACTTCAATCACTTAATTTTCTCGGATCTTTGGCTGCAAATTTGTAACAACCTGAAAATTTCCGTACATTGGGCCGAGTACCACCTCGACCAGAAATCACATAGGATTAAATCCTTTAGAAATTTAACAAAGTTAACTAAGTACTAAACTCGGTAAATCATGAAATCCGTTGGGATCGCTTTAAATACGATCTGCAAGACCCAAAACTTGCAGAATTGGTGACTCTAGGTTACCCTAAAGTCTAGAGCCAAACTCATTACCCGTCTGCTCTCGGGACTGAAACGAAACTTCGTATGAGGTCTAGATCGCACATCGGGAGTCCGATTAACACGAAGCTAAGGAACCAGGACCGCCCCACTGGGCTTGACAATCATTTCAAAAATCAGGTGATTCCGATGTCCCACGGCCATTATTTTCACTCCGGAGCGAGGGAGTGTGAAAAACACTATTTCCATCCAAGAAAAAATATCTGGAATAGTGATCTGGCACCTTTCAGTTGCGCGTCAGTATTAAGCAACCTGACCGTCGGAATCAGACCAAATTACACCCTCGGATTAAGAAAAATTTCAGGAACATTTACATGTACTCAGAAATTCCGATCGTGGCCCACGGACCGTTGAACTGAAAGTGGTCCGCCACGTGCGATCTGGGAATCCGATCGAGCCGAAAACGTAATTCCACGTAGATCCGCAGTGGGTGAGCTTAAGTCTGACGTTTGGCTCAAAGAGGGCCACCAGAACACCCCTTTTGAGCTTGGAAAGTGGCGAAATGCCTATGTAAGCAGTCACCCTTGAACCTGAGTCTGTTTTGGGGAGGTTTTTGGCTATAAAAGGGGCTTAGAACAGTCCCTCTCACAGCCATACGAATTTGGGTTCAAACCCTAAGAGAGAAAGAGAGAAAAGAGAGAGAAACTTGTGGAGATCGAAGCCGATCTTCCTCCTGCTGCTTCCACCTCTCCCACGGCCTACACCGCTCTATTCCAAGAGATTTCCCGGCGGTTTCCACCCCATTTGAAGGTAAGAAACCCTAACCCTAGGTCTGATTTGAGCCTGATTAGTGATAGGTTAAGGAAAGACTAATCGAATGCGATCTTTAGGCTAAGAAACTCCCGTATACGGAAGTACCAACCTTCTTGCTGATTCGTTGGAATTCCAAGGGCTGAGGTGAGGACTTTAGCGTATAAGTTACGGTTTTCAACGCTTTCAATGACAGATAATGATAGATTCATGATCTGCATGCAAATGCACATGTACAAAGTGCTTCCCGTTTCCTGTTTCGATTAGCGATAAAGATTATGGAATTTTACATACTCTTGATATACGTAGAAATACCGTATACGTATTTTTGTGGAGAAAATGTTTGACATGTTTATTTAATGTTTGATTATATCATGTGTGGATAAAATACTAGTTTGGCGAAAGAGATCGCGAAAATATATGTTCATGTGTAAATGCCGTGTATGTTGAAATTGCGTATTCTAGAAATCCCGCATACGTGCGGATTTTGGATATGTAATTGTAATGATTATTTGCTGTATGAATACGATATACGCGGGAAAAATACTTCCGGGGCTTAGGGACAGCCCAATCACGAACTTGCCTAACATACGTCATGTATGTTGGAAACGTGTATTCTAAGTGTTGTGTATGTGCATGTAGGTGTACATGTGCGTGTACTAGTGCCCTAGATAGGCGCTGATATGGGTTCTCCAACTCCCTTAGAGACATGTAGGATCCCCTCCATGCGGTGGTTCACCGCAACCACTAATTGTAGTGCACACACAATTCTATCCCTATGGGGATAGTGCTTTAGTACATGCATTACAATATGCTTTCTAACATGCTTCTCAACATGCTTTGTAACATGCTTTACTTCATGTCTTACTTTATGCTTTATAACATGCCGACTAACATGCTTGTATTGCTTGTTTTACCATGCTTTACTTCACATGCTAACGATGAAAACTGTTTGAGTTTGGGACTATGTTTATAGTCCAAACACTCGGTACCAGACTTGTGATTGTGGCTGAGATTCATGTCGCCACAAAGGACGGGTCCGGCGAACCCGAGTCGTACTTCGGTTGGCGATAGTGGTTGGCCACGCGGAGTGCTTTTGCGCTCCATATCGCTCAACTTGTGGTGCGCTCGAGCTAGTCAGGCTCGCCACTTGAACCGAAGTGTAGTTGTGTGTTCACCTTGTTTGGTCGCTACTGCTTGAACCTAGGGTACCAAACTTACCAGTGGTGATTCCTGTTTAACCATGGTACCTAGATCCGCTAAGACGCATGAGCCGGGCATGGTGGTATGGGACACCGTGGTCGAGCTGTCGGCCTATGCTGGGGCCATGTGCCTTCCCGTAGTGACCATTGCGCAAATCTCGTGAGCGAATACGGTGGTATGGGACACTGTATTCGAGCTGTCGATACTTCGGCGAGAGCCGAGTACGGTGAGATCTGTGCTCGTGCTGACGGGCGACGAGTCCTCCGTGGTATCATCGAGTGTACTTTAAGTATCTGTGATTGGCCACGAGCCTTTCACAGTAACTAGAGTGTGGGTTGAGCCGAGTACGGTGAGACCTGTACTTGAGCTGACGGCTAGTGATTGAGCCGAGTACGGTGAGACCTGTACTCGAGCTGACGGCCAGCAATTGAGCCGCATACGGTGAGATCTGTATCCGCGCTGACGGGTGACGAACCTGTTGCGATGCCATCACTAAGCTTCTCAAACCATAACATCGTATGAGAATAACTAGGATTGACGACCCTAGAATGGATCATGTTGGGAATGATACAAGGGAGGTACCTTAGTTTCCCAATACTGCTGGTTGAAATGGACTAATAATAACTTGGTAATCATGAACATCATCGCACCGCATGTGCTTTGTAGATGTGGCGCACTGAGGGAGTTAAGCATTCGCGAACGTAAGATGATGTCGCTTGAGGGTGGTTTGGCAAGGGCATACAGCATCATGTCATATCATTTTTGCATTTAACAAGAGTAGTTAGAAATGCTTGATTTGTACTGCTTTATCATTACTGCTTGGTTGATTTGATAACATGTTAACTTATGCATTATTGTTCCACTGAGTTAGCTACTCACTCCCACGTTACGGGACGATGTTGTACACACCAACCAGACTCTGTTGCAGGATTAGAGGGCGCCTTGGTTCAAGAGCCAGAGCCCGACGTTGATGAGGACCAGGAGGAGTTCTCTTTCATGCAGTATTCTGACGGCTACGCCTAGGCCGGCTGCATCGCGGGACTTTCGGGGCCTCTTTTGAGGATGTATTTTGGGTTTTTAATTTACAAACTTTACATGTATATTGGTGCTCAGCTAGTACTCATACTCTGAAGTTCAGAAAATTTTGTTACTTTACATACTTGTATATAAAATTTCAGTCTTCCGCTGTTTTTAAATGCAATTGAACTGGAGTATGAATTACTGTTTTGGTTTAATCTCATTCATGTTTATTGCGCTAACTCAGACAACATTTAACCGACATTGTGTATGTTGCATAAGTGATGCGTTGGAACTCGGGAGTTGAGTTCATATTCGACCCCCGAATTTCAGGGCGTTACAAAATTCTTCGATCTCGGTCCCCTAGGATCCGTCCCTTGCCTTGGTGATTTATGAGTATCAAATCCATGCCTTTAGTACCCTTTTTCAGTCCAAGATCTTAAATTCACCTTGTAATAAAAACATGATTAAAATAGGACGTTAAACAGTATCATATTCATAAAATCAGATAATAACTGAGGTCTAATATGCAATATTTGACCCTCAACAGAAAAAAGTATTTTCTGGTCATTGTTAATGATTTCACCAGATATACTTGGGTAGCCTTCTTAAGAGAGAAATCATATACTTTCGATGAAGTCAAAAAAATTCTAAAATGAATTCAGATTGAAAAAGAGGTACCTGTGATCAAAATTAAAAGTGATCATGGTACTGAGTTTGAAAATAGCAATTTTGAGAAGTATTATAATGATCATGGTATATCACATGAGTTCTCTGCTTCTAAAACACCTTGACATAATGAAGTTGTTAAAAGAAAGAATGGAGTTTTACAGGAAATGGCCAATGTAATACTAAATAGAATGAACTTACCGATAAACTTATGGGCTAAAGCTATTAATACCACTTGCTATATTATAAATCATGTTTATGTTAGAAAAGCTAAAGATAAAACAGCCTATGAATAATGGTTTAATAAGAAGCCGACCGTCAAATATTTTCGGCCTTTCGGAAGTAAACGTTTCATTTTAAAAGGCAGAAATTTTTTGGAAAAGTTCGAAACCAAGAGTGATGAGGGACTATTCTTGGGTTACGCTCTAAATAGTCGAGCATACCGTGTTCTTAATAAAAGAACATGGGTGATTCAGGAATCTAGTAATGTAGTGATTGACGATCACCTAATCACACCCACTCCAAGACAAGATGATGATGAAGTCAACATTATAGATAAACCTGACTCTTCATCTAAATGAGTTAATATTGAATTAAGATAAGTCAAAGACCATCCGACTAATCAGATATTGGGTAACCCTCGTACCAGTGTTTATACAAGAAGACAGTTAGAAAACATTTGTAATTACGTCTACTTCACTTCTCAAATTAAACCAGCAAATGTAAATGAAGCGCTTGCCGATGAAAGCTGGATATTTGCTATGCAAGAAGAGTTAATTAATTTGTCAGAAATGATGTTTGGTACTTGGTTCTTAAACCTTTTGATAAACATGTAATTGGAAGCAAATGGATCTTTAAGAACAAATCTGATGAAATGGGGAATATCATTAGAAACAAGGCACGACTGGTTGTACAAGGATACACTCAGATAGAAAGTATTGATTATGATGAAACCTTTGCACGAGTTGCGCACCTTAAATTCATAAGATTATTTATTTCAATTGCATGTCATAAGACATTCAAAATATATCAAATGGATGTTAAAAGTGCGTTTATAAACGATGATCTATATAAGGAAGTATATGTTGAACAACCTATGGGTTTTGAGGACCCCAAACTTTCAAATCATGTGTACCGTCTTAAAAAGGCACTTTATCATTTGAAACAAGCTCCCAGGGCATAGTACGACAAACTGACTAAATTCTTACTTAGTCACAGCTTTATCATGGGAAATGTTGATAAAACCTTATTCATCAAGAAATGTAATGATCATATATTGATAGTTCAGATCTATGTTAACAATATTATTTATGGATCTACATGCACTAACTTGTCTATTAAGTTTGTAGATCTAATGAAATTCAAGTTTGAAATGAGTATGGTTGGAGAACTAAATTACTTTCTTGGATTACAAGTAAAATAACATGAAGATGGTATATTCATCTCATAAACCAAGTATGCCTTGAATCTTGTAAAGAGATTTGTGTTTGAGAATGGGAAAAATTTTGATACTCCTATGAGTACAACTCTCAAACTCTCTAAGGATCAATCAGGTAAAAGTATAGACTCCCGTCTATATCTGAGTATGATTGGTAGTCTTCTATACTTAACTACTAGTAGACCTGATATTGCTTTTAGTGTTGGAATATCTGCTAGATATCAATCTGATCCTAAGGAATCACATCTAATCGTTGTTAAACAGATTATCAGATATGTCGTAAGTACTGCTAACTTAGGTCTATGGTATCTGCATGATACAACTATACAAATTGCCGGTGCATGAAATATTGACGATAGAAAATCTACTAGTGGTTGATGTTTCTACGTAGGGAACTGTTTAGTTTCTCGGCTCAGCAAGAAACAGAACTCTATATCTCTCTTAACAGTTGAAGCCAAATATATCGCAGCTGGTAATGCTAGCTCCCAGCTGATCTGGATGAAAAGAATGTTAGTTGATTATGGTATTGTGTAAGATATATGACATTATAATGTGATAACTCGAGCGCAATTAATATTTCAAAACATTCTATTCAACATTCTCATATAAAACATATCGATATTCGATACCATTATATTCGAGAATTAGTTGAAGACAAGAGTATTGCATTAGAATATATTCAGACTGAGAAGCAGCTTGCAGACATAATGAGAAAACCACTCGACAGGAATAGATTTTCCAAATTAAAGCATAATATTGGTTTGTGTATTTTTATTTGATTAATCATGTTTTTTTCATGCATTTTTTTTAAAAAATTATTATATGTTTATAATGTTTAAATGCATAACATGTAAATAAAATTAAATTTTTAAATAATTTTTTTAAAAAAAATTGTGGCTTTCTCGACGAGTCGAGTACATCCTTGACCAGTCGACCTTTGATAGGTTGAGGACATGCTTGACCAGTCGAGGATTGCGGTTTTGCACAATAAAGGGGGAAAAATCACTTCTTCTTCTTCTTCTTTTTTTATTTCATTTCCCACCATTTTCTTCGACTAACCGGTGCTTCTCTCGACGAACCCATCTCTCAATCTTGGTTGTAAGTGGTTATTTTTCAACTTCCTTCTAGATTTGGGTAAATCTTTACTAGTCTTTCTTATATTTGTGGTGTTTTTGTGATTTTCAACCCTTTGTAATGGGTTTTTGGATAAAATCTAATTTAGACTCAACCCATCTACTTTCTTTAATCTTCTCTTGTGCAATCATTAAATGGAGCATCATACTAAACATAAGGGTACACAAAAATCTCGTGGTAGCTCGTCAACTAGGCCGACTTCATCTAATGTGAGAACCCAAAGGGACCTCGAAGAAGATTCAGAGCAAGTTAGAGATTTCCGCATTAGAGAAATTATTATAGAAAGGATTATGAATTGTGATCACATTGCACCATTTCTACTTGTGTCTCTCCTTACCAATATCAGTTGGGAAAATATTCTTGCTTGGGGCGAAACGACTTACCGTTCCATTGCGCAAGCCATGTATGCGTCTATAAGTGACATGTCCCTAGAAATCTTTCTTTTACAATTAATTTTGAAGAAGGGCCAGTCATTATTGATCGCCACTTGATTTCAGCTTTGATTGAAATAGTCGTCGCTGATGATGGCATTCCCATTACTAGTCTTACCGATAAAATGACTCATATTGAGTGACGGGCGATCACTTGTAAACTATGTCGCTTAAATGCTGAATGAAAAATCTGGTAATACTCACCATGCTAACCAGATGCTTCCCAAATATCGCGTCTTGCATCAAATTTTTTCATCCAACATTTCTCAAAGATTTTCGAATAACTCTGAGCTTACCCCCTTCATGACTCGTGTCCTTCATTCTGTAGTAACTGGTATTCCAAAATGTCTTCCTTCTTTAATGTGTTATTTGATCATTCAATTCTATATTCATCCTGGTCATGGTTCAATTCCTTTTGCCTATCTCATGACTTGCATTGCTTTTCATTACAACGTCATCATACCTTCGACCGAGGCACTGAAGTCGAAATTACCTTTTAATAATACAAATTTGAACAAAATAAATCTGGATTTTCTTCTCGGCCAACGAGATGAAGAGGAGGAGGAAGCACCTGTACCAGAGGACACGTCAATGGACGATATATTTGCTGAGCTTGATGAATCAGATGATCTAGCTGATCAAGACTTTCAACGTTCTTAGGTTATTGATCAGCTCAAATCCTTAGAGGAGAAGGTTATTGAGTTAAAGGTCTCTCAAGATAATCTGGCGCAAAATAAAAAATCTTCAATGAAATACATGCGAAAGTACTTTCATCGCATCGCCAGGAGTTTGCACCAAATTGATCCTTCTGTGCCTGCTCCTTCCTCTGGATCCGACTAAGTTTATTTAAGTTTTTAAGTTATTGGTCGAATGGTGTAACAGAAAATTTGTGGTTCTATGGCTACAGAAAATTTGTTTATGGCAACATTCAAGAGATGTGGTTCTATGGCTACATCGACAGATACGTCTTTAAAGGTGAAGATAAGTATATAATTCTTTTGTATTTTGGTTTTATTGAGATAACTAGAAAATCTCATTGTTGGTTTTCGTAAGATAACCAGAAAATCTCAGTGAGGGGTTTTTTTTTTTTTTGTGATAGCCCACTAAAATTACAACTGTATCAGGTTTTAAGGTGTTCATGTGAAACTTTATTTATAGTGAAAGCCAGCATCATGTGGAGAGTGATTATTGGGACTGGAGTAGGTGTGGTTATTTGAGAACAGTTGTTGATACACCGAACCACTATAATTCTTGGTGTTGTGGTGAATGACTTTATTATTTATGTGGTGAATGGTTGAAATCTCTTTAAGTTAAAGTGGTGAGTGCTTGTAATAGTTCTTTTATTTACCCTTGCTTGGTTTGAAATTTTGATTTTTACAAGTTTCATGAAATAAGGTTGTCCTACCTAAACTTGTTTGGGTGAAGGTTGTCCTACGAATCAGTTTGAATAACATTTCAATACTAGTGCAATTGAGACATTTGATTTATTTACTACTTCTGCACTTTATTTGATTATTTGGCATAATCATATTCACCCCCCCCCCCCTCTAGGACTATTTAAGCTCTCCTTTTCAGAAACAGAGAGAGAGAGAGAGAGAGAGAGGAGAGAGAGAGAGAGAGAGTTAAGAATTAGTTTTAACTCTAAGACAGAGATAGAGAGTTTGTTTGTTTTGTTGTCTCACCCTCCTCTATTATTTAAGTATCTTCTATTCTATTTAAAATTAAAGCCTATATTATCGATTTATCCTTTTTCCAGTCTGTACCCCCAACAAAACTTTTATTATTTATGCTTTGAACACTGCGAGTAGGCACTATTCTGACATGATATAAAGTATGCTCTACAATTGTCTCTTTTAAGGGGATCTTTTATATCAGAAAATGTGTGATCTAAAGAGTAACCGAAAGCTCTCTGTTCTTTTCTTTTTCATACTTTGATTAGAAAATTCATTTCTACTATTTTCGTTCAAATTTCAGTTCCTTGAATCCCATATGAAAGATTACAGCCTGACAAAGTAGAGACCGTGTTCTACAAGGGAGGTAAAAGGGTACCTAACCTCTTCCTTTTCCGTAGCCGAGACCCTTACCTAAAATCCATAGTACAACATATCCAAGAGTTACTCAAGTTGGGAATTCTTCAGTTTTCCCAATCTTAGAGTGATTCCATGGATTCTAGCCAACCATGGATTCTATAGCCTTTCTTTGGATAGTGGTGACTCCAAGCTAGTACTTAGTTGTTTCATTATGTGAAACCTTGTGAAAGATATTGCATGACCAAGGAAACCAGACCGATCTAATCGAATCAATCACACCTTCTTCCAGGGCACAACGTCCAAGAATTCGAGCATGTTGCATGGAGGTTTTATTAGCAGCATTCATATCATCATTACTTTCTGTTTTCAACACTTCCATGAGGTTCAAGCAAGGAGGTTTTATTTATGGGTTCTATTGGATCTGGATGGATTTCAGATATGGACCTTCATATGCTACTACCTGTGTCAACTGAGCACACATGTATCTGCATTCTAGGTCTGTGAAGGATGTATGCTCTATATCTTGCCAGGTACCTATATCCTGTCACATCAGAAATTTGAGTAAATTCTTGTCTTATATCTAATAGTCTATAATGTATATATCATTGGACACCATGTCGATCATCATACGGTCTGATACAAATGGATGGGTTATGAGCATCTCGGAAGGGGGGGACAAAGCACTAAAGTGCCAAGGGTCCACTTATAACCATTCTTAATGTTTAATTGACTTGATTCAATCATATAACTCAAATAGAATTAAAGTCTTATCCTATCCAATTGGATAATAAAGTGGTTAACACTACGCCAAATTGGCTAATTTGCGACGTATTTTGGTGACGGACTTCGTCCGTCGCTAAAATCTCTTGGTTTAACGACGGATTAAATCCGTCGCTAACGGAAAATGTCCGTCGTTAATCCCTCGTTTCTCGAAAATTCGTAGTCTGAACGTCGCTGAATTTAACGACGGACCAAAATCCATCGCAAAAACCTGATTTACGACGTATTTACGACGGATTGTGGTCCGTCGTTAATAGGCGACGGACGAAATCCGTCGCAAATTTTGATTTTGTCACAGCTGCCCAAAACACCAAATGGCGCGCTTTTCAGTTGCTTTTGCGACGGATCATGGTCCGTCGTAATAGGACTTTTACCTTCACATTAATTTTTTTCATTTTTTAAGAATATGGTGGAAAAATAAGTTTTTTTATAGTCTAATAATTGTTTTTTTAATAGAATTTCGGTGGTTTAGTTGTACATATTTATATCTAAGATTATTTTTTAACAATTGATTGAATGCAAAAAGAAATTTTATTCTGTTTTTATATCAAATGAGTGGAATTTTTATTTTTATTTTTTAATTTAAAATTAATATTTAAATGATTTGTAATATCACATGAAAAAGAATATTGAGAAAAAAAATTTAACAATGTTCGAGAAAAAAATTAGATTTCGAAAAAATAAAAATCGTAATTTAATAAAAATCTATTTTGTGGGAACAAAAAAGAATTTTGAATAAAGTTGATAAATTTGAAAAAAAAAAAAAAGCATTTGATTGTGAGAAAAAAATAATATCCTGAAAAAGAAAATTAAAAATATTTTATAAAATGTGAAATTTTTCACAATGTTGAAAAATGAAAATATTTTAAAAAAGAAAATGAGAGTTTGAAATTTGAAAAATAAATTAAAATTTCATATTTTTAAAAATGTGAAAATTTATTTTATTTTCACTCAAAATAAAAATTGAGTGAAAAATAAATAAAACGATATTAAAAAAATCGATACTTTATCAAAAAAACAAACATTTTGAAACGAAAAATAAATAAGTTAAATAATTTTGTGATTTTGAAAAATAATTGAAAATGTTCAAAATTCGAAATTAAAAGAAAAAGTTATTTATAAAAACACTAAGATTTTGAAAAAATATATATAATTTAAAAAAATTGAAAAGTTTAAAACAACATGATGCTTTTGAAGGAAAAAAAAAAATCGGCATTTTGGAATTTTTGGGAAAAAAAATTAAAATTCGTGAAAATTTTAGATATTTTAAAATAACTCTTCAGAATTTATATTTTAATTTATTTTTTGAAATATTTTATAATAAAAATGATATTTTGTTAAAAAATTTTATAGAAAAATTAAGAGTAAAAAAATAAACATTTTGAAAAACATGTTATTTTTAAATGGAAATTGAAATTTATTTGTGAAAAAAAATTAATAAATTATTAGGCACATCCACTAATTGAATATTTAACCGTTTTTTGACAATCGAATTAGTCCAGATTGAAAAGTAAATAACTTCATATGTTTAAATAAAATTTCACTCAAATTGCTAATCAATCTTGTATGCCCAATATCTTTATCATATGTAGTTAGCTTGATTGGGGCTAGTAACTAGTTAAATTGAGGGTATTGATCAGTAAAATGGAGTGAATGGGCTAGATATATAAAATGGTCTAAATATTGTTGTCAAAATTGTAACCCAACTTACTGACCTTGCGAGAACCTAAGAATTGATGTTAATAAGTTTTGTGGGCCCCATCATGATGTGTGTCGAACATCAACACCGTGCATTTAATGTGTCCCCTATAGGTTATGAGATATCTCAAAAATCATCCGTAAAAGAAACTCGGGTGGGCCATACCATCTAAAACCATGTCAAGACATATTAAAAAATATAAAAGCACTTGGTGGGGCCCACATGAGTTTTGGATGCGACTAAAACTTAGTTTGACCCCTCATCCAAGTGGGACACACATAATGAGTGGGTTGGATATGTGAATCACATTAAGACAAACCCAATATATGATTATGAAAATTTTAAGGAAACCCCTCTACATTTAGGTGAGTTAATCATTACCCTTACCAAAGTAACTTTGTGGCGTCCACCGTTATTTATTTATTTTATCCATTCCGTTTATCCACGTTAACAGATAATTTGAGGTCTAAAGAATAAAAAGGAAGCATATCCAAAGCTCAAGTGGACCACACCACGGGAAATAGTGTGATTGAACCTCTACCATTGAAAATTTCTTGGAGGCCGTAGAAGTTTTGGATCAAGCTGATGTTTGTGTTCTCTCTTCATTCACATATATTTGATATTATGAATAGGTTGGATGGCAAATAAATGTTACTGTGGGCCCAAGGAAGGTATCAATGGTGGAAATCATTATTCCACATTGTTTCGTGTGGCATGGTCCACTTGAGTTTTGGATTTACCGAAAATTTAGGATCAACCCATACCGTTCATCCATTTTTCGAGATCATTTCAAAGAATTATTCAAAAAATGAATCATATTCAAAGATTAAATGGACCGCACCACAAATACAAACATGGATGGGAACGGATTGGCTACTCCCCTGCCACCAGCTCGTTGGCTAATATTCGGTGCTATGTGGGCCCTACCATGATGTATGTATTTCATCCATTTTTACCGATCATTTTAGGGCTTAACCAAAAAATGATAGGGATATAAACCTAAGGTGGACCACATCATAGGAAAACAATATTGATTGGATATCCACCATTAAAATCCTCTTCAACGGGTGGGCCCCACTATGATGTACATGTTTCATCTATTTCGTTCATCCATTTTTTCAGATTATTTTACAAATTTATACCAAAAATTAGCGGGACATAAATCTCAGGTGTACCACACCACATGAAAACAATGGTGATTGGATATCCACTATTAAAATCCATCTTAAGGCCCACTCTATTGTTTATTTGACATCCAATCTGTTGATTAGGTCATACAGGACCAGATGAAGGGAAAAATCAAAGATCAGCTTGATCCAAAATTTTTATGGCCCCTAAAAGGTTTTTAATGGTCCATGCTCATTCAACACTGTTTCTTGTAATGTGGTCCATTTGAGATTGGATATACCTCATTTTGGGTCTTATACTATAAAATTTTTTGAAAAAATAGATGGACGGCCTGGATGAAACACGTACGTCATGTTGGGGCCCATAGAGAACCGACCACCAGCCATTGGCTGGTCGCCACTTTTTTAACGGGAAGTGGATTTCCTGCTAAAGCCCTTGGTGTCCTGGGTAAGGATGTTGGGTGGAGCCAAACACCATGTGTTTGGAAAATCTACTTCGTTAATCCATTTTTAGAGATCATTTTAGGACAAGAGATCAAAAATGAATTGGATCCAAAAATCAAGTGGGTCACACAAGAGTAAACAGTAGGGAAACAAATACCTACAGTTGAAACCTTCAGGACTCCACGTTGAAGTTTACATGCCATCCAAACAGTTTATAAGGTCATTAACACTAGGAATAAGTGAAAATACAGAAGAAAAAAAAAAAGAGCCTGAAACAAAGCTTTTTATGGCCGTAAGAATGTTTCAATGGTTCTCACTGAATCCCCACTGTTTCATCTCGTGTGGCCCACTTGAGTTTTGGATACACTTCATTTTTCATATCTTTTTTTTTTTATAAAATGATCTCTATAAACGAATTATCGGAGTAGATTTCCCACAAACATGGTGGTGGGCCCCACCCAACATTCATGCGCAGGACCTTCCCATGAAAGGCTTTAGCACGAATTCCACGTCCCTGAACGGATTGGCTACTCCCCCTGACAATAGCCCCGTGGCTAGTGGTCGGTGCTTTGTGGGCCCCACCATGATGTATGTGCTTCATCCATTCCGTTCATCCATTTTTACATATCATTTTAGTGCTCTATATAAAAAATAACAGAGATATAAATCTTAGTTGGGCCACACCACAAGACAAAAATAATGAATAGATATTCACAATTAAGATCCTCCTAAGGCCCACTGTACTGTTTATATGACATCCAATCAATTGATTTGGTCATAAAGACCCAGATGAAGGGAAAAAATAAATATCAGCTTGATCCAAAAATTTTATAGCCCCTAAAACGTTTTTAATGGTCAAAATTTATTTAACACTTTTTCCTGTAATGTGGTCCACTTGAGATTGAGATATACATAAATTTTTTAACCATATCATAAAATGATATATAAAAATATATGGATGGATTGGATGAAACATATCCATCATGGTGGGGCCCATAGAGCCCTCCCCTTTCCAAAGCTTTGTTTACCCTTTTATTTTCTGTAAAAAAAACTGTGAGTTTTGTACAGAATGTAAAATAGTGGTGACTCGTTCATGAAAAAAGTGGCAATGATATAAAGTTATCCAGACCATTGAAATAATCCGTCTAGTTGTATTTGTTTAATATTTATAATTTTATTATATAATACGATCTTAACCATCCAGAAAATGGTCCTTCTTGCATGTATGATTGTTAACAGAGTATTTGTTATAAATAGTAGTAAACACACACCGTATCGTATTTCAAAATTTTATAAAATTCAGAAAAGGATTGCAAAATAACGAGCGCCTTCTCTCTTTTCACATTGGCACTCCTTCCTTCGAGCGGCGAGGCGTCATCTTCCTTCGAGTGGCGTGGCTTCTTCTTCCATCTAGTGGCGCGGCTTCTTCTTCCATCGAGTGGCGCTTGGAGACGTCCATTGCACTGACCCCACCAACAGGATCCACCTATCATAACTGTTGGTGCTTCTACCTTTACTACTGGAAAAGACACATCTACCTTCCAAAAGGTACATTGTAGAGGGGATTGTTGCTTTGATGGTGTGGATTGGTTTTTCTATTTTTGAATGTGTGTGGCTGATGGGGCTGTGATGGTCCACTGGTGAGCGGGTACCTCTATCTGAACCGTCCAAATCCCGATTCAGAGTGGACGATCATAAATACACGATCAATTGTAGTTGAATGGGTGATTGAGATGAAAAGCAGTTGATCGTCTGGATTTGACAAATATATCTTTGTTAATCAGATGTTAAGGTTTTTTTTTTTTTTTTTTTTTTCTAATGTGGTTGTAAAAATCATTCATTTCAATATCCATATTTGATGGAGAAAACTACCCAAATTGGATGTTTAGGATCTTACACCCAGATTTTTTGGGGGTGTGGTCTATCTTTGGAGAGCGAAATCATAGACTCCACTTTTAGTCTCAAGGCTCTGGGATAGAACGCATACCTTTAGGCAAGAATAATGCAAGTCCTGTGTGGGGAGTTCTATTAATACTCTGGTAGAGTGTGGTGGTTCACATGCAGGCACTCAAAATTGTGGAGTACATGTAAGTAAATCAGATCAAACATTCCCAAGTGGACCCCACTGTTGACTGGGCAAGACCCCCGAATCAGATTGACCCAATAATCCTGACCTCTAATTAGTGGAGATCGGAGAATTGGGTGAAATTAGGGATTTTTTTTTCTAGGATCGCGGTTCTCTAACAATCTTAGTGAAGGTACTTCCGAGATTGACGCCTTAGCTCAGAGGGAATTGTTTGTTTGTCCCTCCTCTGTTCTAAACAGGGGTGAAAGTGGGCCCAGTTGCTGCGCTCAGCTGGATTTGGTCTGATGGTGAAATTCTAAGGGCTGAACTTGGGCATGAGTTTTGAGGCCAGAGAACTAAGTTGAAGGGACTGTCATCTTGATGTGCATAAAGGCTTGACATGATAGCCTGTTCTGGCCCGACTCATTTAATGCCATTCGAAGGCGTACTCAACTAATGGGCCAGATCGGGATTGCTTGTTGGGCTTGACGTGGACCAGAATGTCTTGCCCACGTGCTAGGCTGGGACCAGCGTTGGCCTATCCATCTTGGCTCATTTACACCCCTAGTTATAAATGTCAATCTCTTCTTTTTAGTGTACTCGAATTGGGACAGCTCTTGAAGATCTTCCCTAGGTGGGAAGTCAACTGATTCCTGTGAGTTATATAAATTCCTATAACAAATTAAAACTGCTGATAGCCATGTTTTTCTTAGTTTCCAGTCATGTTTTCATCTTATTTTGCTAATTCCCACACGTACCAATGATTCCCACACATCAAGAACATCCAGGCTGCCATCAGATGGACAAATGAGTGGCTACAATCTTATCATCTACTGCACATCCACACATGTGCCTGCATTGGCCATGTATGGAATTGGCAAAACAAGTTTGTCATATACGACGTTTGCTGTTATCCCAGGCTGGTACCTCAGCCGACAAACTCGACATTGGATGATTTTTGGGGCATCTCCTGTCCATTATTGGATCCCCATTTGAACGAGTTGGATCCTCCTCCCAACCCATTTGAACGAGTTAGATCAACCGCCCTTCCACAAGATAGGCATTGTGTGTGTTAGTGATGATCAATCACACTAACATTCTATGCATACACAAGGAAAATGATAAGGGATCCACCTTTCCTTTTCCCAGCATTTGAAATCCATACTTGCTTGGGGTATTTTTGCACCTTTTAATACAAGTTGGTTTTACAAACTCAAGTACTTCCATTTACACTTGTCCTTTTGGTGATGCTGTTAATAAAGATAAACTATTGCAAATGGTGAGATATGGTGCTGAGATGGTTTTCAGTTTAAGGATAGCACTATGAGAAAGTACATGTTGATTTCTCTAATTTTGATATTTGAAGATGGGCACTATGAGTTGCTGCTGATGTATTTAATTCTTTCACAAGTTTTGTTTACTGTTTTGTGTGTCTATCATCTGTTTGCTTTATTTTCTTTTACAGGGTTTAGAAATCATATCATGACCTTATAATGGTTGAATGTTAACAATGTATACTGTTGATTTTAAATCTAATGCAATCATTTCTCGGGTAGAGAGATTTCATGGTATGTTTCATCTTTCAGTTTGTACATGAAGTGAGCCAAGTTCCTGTTCATAAGTCAGATTGGTTTAATAATTCTAACCTGATTGGGACCCGTGTTTGTCAAGTAAGACCATTGGACATATTTCAGTTTTGACTGCCCAATCAGGTTTGTTTTGAATCTTATTTTGGGTTTTAGATTTTGTTGGTTTTTGTTTGATTGATTAGGATTTTCAGATTTTGGTCATGTCTACTTTCATGTATGGGACTAAATAGATTACACCCATCTGTTAGAAAAGAATATCCCCATCACCATGCTTAATAAAAAGAAAGGAGGATAAACCTGTTACACTTGTATTGAGCATTATCTTTTTGTTACTAGTGGTGAAAGGAGGATTCAATGTTATTCAATGTCATGTTCTGAGTTTTGTTTATCTGTTCATGTATGAAGAACAGGTGGTGCTGGCATCTGGTGAGACTGGTTGCAGGAAAACAACTCAGGTTACCAGTTCTTTTGCTTTGATTCTACATTTAGAAATGAGTTGTATTTTGAATTATGTTCATTTAGATTACAAATTTTGATGTGATTGTATATAGATTAAGACAATCAGTTACCCATTTAAGGGTTTTTATGTGGCCAGGCATAGATACAGTGTGCTCCTTGGTGCATAAAAATCCTTAAGTTGTCCCTGTTTGGACAGTTCAAGACCGGATAGAATGTAATGCTCTCATTTATATACTGTCGTCAGTTCAAATCTTGAATCATTTATATTATTTGTCTAGCTTAGGTTAAACTAGAAGTGGCATCAGCCTAAATGTAAGAACAGTAGAAAGCCACTATCTGATATTGTGCTCGAGTGACCATAGACATGCAAACCTGAAAGAGAATCTGTTCATGTAGCCATACATATTTTATTCCTAATATCACAAGTTTTATGGTTTCTAATTAAGCTGGATTTGGATTGATCTAGCTATGAATTGATTTTGTCTTTCTTTTTTCTTTTCTTTTCTTTTTCATTCTTTCTTTCTGGTCTTGCTACTAGCGTGCTACCTCTCTTAAACTGCCCAACTGCATGCATGACTGATTTGGAAGCATATATTTCCCACAGCCTGAGCCTTCTGCAGCAGGCACATATGTTGAAGGCTTTGATTTGCTGCGACTTTTTAATTTGGAAGATAACTGCATAGATATGTGGGATGAAATCGTAAAGTTTTCTCAGCTAAGAAGGCAAGAGTATTTCTTGTTAGAAACTGTCAAGTTGCAGTTACATGTCCTAATAAAACCATTGAACTGCTTTGATGTGGGTGCTGGTTCAGCTTGCAGCAGCTTCATTTGAACAAGAACAATTTGAAGCACATATTTTACCCCAAATGTATTCCAAGATGTGATTCTCTGACTGGTAACGAAATGCAAGGAAAAGGCATCAAGCCTTTTGAAAATTTGCAATGCCCTCTCCTAGGTACAATAACTTGTACAACTTTCACAAAAAGTTGCCCATGCTTCCTTGATTTTGTCTAGCCAATGAGTTGTTTTGGTATCTCATTAATCCATTACATGCTTCAGGAGGCAATAAGATTGAGGATTTGGAATCTGTAGATTCACTGAATTTTTTCCCTAGTTTGAAGGTGAGATCATTTCTTTGAAGCATTTCCCAACACAACAAATTTCAATTACATTTCTGGACACTCTGCCCTCCTCATGTATCCATTCATACTAACTGTTGGCTTCTATTCTTACAACCCTGTCTGTCACATTTGTGTGAAGGATGTTAGGCTTTCTGATAATCCAGTAGCTAATCCAGGAAAAGGTGGTATCCCACGATTTGTTTTAATTGCTCATTTGGCAAAAGTCCAAATACTGAATGGGAGTGAGGTAGAGGATGTAGACTTGGTTCATTGCTGAAATTTGTTTTATAATGTCATTCATTGCTGAAGTTTGTTTTTTATGTAATCCGTGCTCTATATTATATACCTCTAGGTAAGCTTGCGTGAGCGTAAGGAATCTGAGATTCGGTGAGTAGGCATTTCTTTGATTAACTTTTCTTATATTATATTTGCATAATTAGTCCCTTGGGATTGAATGATCTGCACTGATTTTGTGACGTCAGCTGTCAGTATGAGCATTTGGTTTTGCATGAAGGATTCCCTTTTTCGTGTGTGTGTGTGTGTGTGTGTGTGTGTGTGTGTGTGTGTGATACACCTGTTGTATGGTTGCTAGCATTACATTATGTATTTGCTGTTAGATTGTCCCTAATATTCATAGAAGCACAAAGCATGTTTAATATAACTAGGTTATAGACATATCTCATCAGTTTCATTCTAAAACAGATATTTAACAGTTTCTAGGAGTCTGCACCAGTCTAAATTGCAAACAATATGTGGTTTTTTTAAATATATAATCACGTTATCATTTGACAAAGTTTTCTTAAAATGTTAAAAGCTAGCAGTTATGTTGTGAAACTGGCTAGAATGACATCACATACCCAAATTACAGGAACACTAACAGCCATTGCATGGTGTTTTCCAATGTTGGCAATGCTTAGAAAATCCCAACAAAATAAGAAAAACTAATCCTTGCCAAGGGTGATAGTAATGAAGCATGTGTATACAAAGATGTGTGTGTAAATATAAATGGTAAATTATTTAAATCTCTGGATTTCATGAAAATTGCAGCTCATTTAGCTTTAGGTTCGTTTGGTTTTCAGGCCTAGTAAGTCAAGGATCAAACTTGGGCCATGTTAGAGTTGATTGTCATAATCTTAGTAGATTAATATCATCATCTAGCAGCCTTATCCAAACTAATTAGTATAATCTTATATTAGTATCTTGTAGATATGGGTCCAGCTGTGTATACACTGTACATATCATGGTATTAAAAAATGGTATCAAGATTGATCATGTAAGCACTAGGTGCCCCAGCTTTTCATCTTCTTATGCGTGACATAATTATTTAGTAGCTTTGCTTGACTAATCTAGTGATTTGTTTCAACTTTTCATCTTCTTATGCGTGACAGAAGGTACACATATTTCTATTATGTTTTGTTTTAATTTTTTCTTTGCTTATGCGTAAAATGTTCTGATTTAAATATTAAGAACTACATAGTGGCTTGATCCCAATCTTCCAACATTGGGTACGTAGGCAGCTGTTCATACTAGACCGTATCGGTGCAGCCACAAATTTTTTATTTTTTATTTCTTTTTCTTGTAGTGTGGATGCATTTTCATCAGGACTACTTGGCAATAAGAGTGAGGTGGAGATGTAAGTTCTCGAAACCTTTAATTAATCTTGAATCATTTATATTTTTATCGCTTCATTTATATGCTGTCATCAGGGTCAACTTGTAACTCCTCAGAACCCGCTTTGCCGTAAGACATTACGGTGCATGACGGTTCCTAGCAGGTTAAGTTGCAAATTATTATTAAGAGTTGGTTGGATATAATTTATTTTTTGTAAATGTTGTTAATAGTTGGATGGATGATGAATGTATTTGTGAATGTAAATGAAAATAAAAAACTTATGATATATATATATATATATATATATATATATATATATATATATTTATATGTTATCAATGGAGGATGCCTTGTTTAGGGGGACATGAAATTTTGTAGCTTATGGTATGGTGCCCCGATATTGGTTGTATGTTACTAGTATGTAGTAGATAATATTAGGATCAATAGTAAACATTTTGTTTTAAGTGGAAGACCGAGTAAAAGAACTTGGAAGAGGCACTTTTTATGCCTTTCAGCTTCAAACTGGATACCTTTTGGATAAACCAAACATCCATTCACCACTAGTTCCTCCAATACATGGTACAATGGGGGTGGGATAATGTCGGTTGCTTCAACAATTTGTGGGTCTTTTCTTACTACCTCCATCCACGTCTTTTTGGGCCTTCCCCTTGCCCAACAATTTGTACCCTAAAGTGTGGTTGGTCTTACAACTATTCTATAAAACTTCCCTTTTAGTTTGAATGGTACTCGGCGATCATTTAAAACTCCCAAGGCACATCCTATAGCAAATTTTGCCATCCTACTGGCTTGAAACACTCTTGATGGTAGCAATGCGAAATGGCACCATGCTGCCGTGGATTGGCAAAAGGACAGCCTCATTCTTTTGGTCGATCTGTATCATTAATTCCCTCGACTGTGGGATATCATTGACATTCTTGTAGGCAATGAGATCACTTGAAGCTTTTACAGAACCACGGCCATCTCCAGCTACAGAATCGCCCATTATCCGACCTTAGAGTCGCTTTCGATAAGAATGCCTCAGCTCCATTGGATTCAGCTTTGACCTTTGGACGCTCTTCTTCCTCCTCCCTCCTCTTCCTCATTGAATGAGTACGCAACATCCTTAACTAACTTGGAGCTGATTGAAGTCACAACTTCTGCAGCTTATTCATTGACAATAATGGTGTCTACAAGCAACAACGAGAACATCTTAGTCTTTGGATTGTTGGTTTCTGATTGCAAGTTCTGGAACCCAAGAGATAAATTAAAAACCATTCCAGACTTAAACACCCAATCCTTCCTGGCATTTAAACTCCAATCTCGACTCACGGAACTCGAGACCGATTCCCGTTCTTGCTGACTTTGTACGATGAGAGGCAAATTCAGGAGCATCCCTCTCTACCACTGAGACTGCTGCTTGGTAAACAACACCGACCTTATTCCCAGCCTTCAATTCACCTATCGCTGCCTCATGGGCCTTGAGGAGAACCTCATAAGCCTTACTCTGCGTTGCATTTGCATCAATGGGAAATGTTCTGGCAATGTCGGATCTAGAACAACTGAAATCCGCCATTGAAGCTATGTCGGATCTAGAACAACTGAAATCCACAACAAACCAAACAAAAAAATGTAGAGATAACCACAAATTTCAGAGAAGGTATGTCTCTTCTTTCCTTTCTCTTCTATTTCACGAACAGAATGTAGTTCATCTGCAAATTACAGTTTTTTTTTTAAGGATTTAGAACTTTTTAAAAAAATGAAAACTACTGGTTGAAAAGAAGAAAAAATAACATTTTCATTATATATATATATATATATATATATATATATATATATATATATATATATATATATATAATATATCATTCACCTTCCTCTTTACCAAGGTCTTGGAATCGGAAATGGCAAAGGGTCACATTGATACCGACTCACATGCCAAACATAATTCCAAACTACACAATTAAGACTGCCAACAAGCTACTTGCATATTGCAGCAACATTTTAAAACAGCAAAAATGCCCCTATTCCCAGTGGTGGTAAACTCCACACTGTTGATGGGGCTGACAGGTACAATCTGACACTGTTGATGGGGTTGAAAGCTGTTTTATACTTTTGTTGTAATGAAATTTCAACTAATGAATCTGGCATTTGACAAGACACGTGAGCCAAAATACTATTTTCTAAATTCATTAAAAAAAAATTATAAAAAAATATCTTTCTAATTTCTCCCCACTACCTCTGTAAAGTCTCCACCTGCTCCTTTTTCTTCAATCCATCTTCTCCTGCACATGATAGAGACGACCTATTTTCTTTCCCTTTCCTGCACATCATAGAAATGGTACAAACATTATAAAGGAAAAGTGATTTAATATTATATGATCCAAATATAAGTTACACTACACCAAATCATTTTACGTCATTGTGAGCAAGCATGTCCTGACCTGCAGATGCTAAAACATCACATGGGTTGAATCCCAAGCTACCTAGAATGTTTGGGGAAAAGCAAATCCCTAACCTACAGCACAATTGGGTTTTTTTTTTTTTTTTTTCCAAATATGAAAAACTCAAATTCCTAACCAGTTAATCCCCAAAGCTTGGAATCCCTAACCAGCATCAGCCCATAACAAAGAGAGAGAGTAGAAAAAAAAGATCTAAATAGATTCCAAAATTAATAACAATAACAAAAAAGAACGGAAGAACAGAAAAAAAATACTAGTGACCTATTTACAATTTCTCCTTTCTTTGTAGCCTCAAGAAAAATACATATTGGGATTAGACC
The DNA here is from genome assembly GCA_021015155.1 of Magnolia officinalis. Lineage (NCBI taxonomy): Eukaryota > Viridiplantae > Streptophyta > Magnoliopsida > Magnoliales > Magnoliaceae > Magnolia > Magnolia officinalis. Next base: position 51,332,696 of record JAJHSJ010000009.1, on the reverse strand, counting down.
ATAGATCTAAAACTCACCGACTCGACTCAAAACTCAGCTGAGTCAGCTAGACTCAGCGAGATTTACTTGTTTTTAATATGATGGCACACCTACTTAGTCTATTACCTTTATTTTATAGTAGCAGCATCTACAAAGTTATATCCTCATGATGGATATCTTGGATATTACACCTGTCTGTCAGTCACACTAGCATATGTGTAGCTTGTGCATTAGCTGATAGAAGTATAAGGAAACGTAGTGCGCATCAATCCAAGATAATGCAACATAAGCATTACCTGCATAATAACGACTCTTCAATTCCTCCATGCTTCGAGACGATGAAAACCTATCAGCTATCACTATAAAATGTAGATCGAACCATTCACACAAGTTAAATAACTGATCTGTCTCTTCCTTTGTCCACATCTAAGTAGACAAGTATATCTAGGAAAGTGAGATGTTCACTCTACAATCATGACCAAAAAAAAAAAAGGAAGAATACTCATTGTCATCAGTGATCTAGAATATTTCTTTGTTAGGCCCAACCATAGATGAACCAGCTCTGAAGAATATCACTGATTGGATATTCTAATATGATCATGTGTCACATTGGGGAAAGCTAAACATCAAACAAAAAAAGAAAAAACAACAGGGGAAAGCTACCCTGAAGAAAACAGAGCTTTAATAGTTTTATTAGTAATTGTGGTCTTTATTTTTCTCAAGTTTTTTTTTTAATCTTTTGTTGGCATTTATATATTATGAAGTTTGTACATATGTTAGCATATTGTTGCTGAATGTGGCAATCTAGTGCAACTGGAAGATGAGAAAATTTGTATCTGAAAATGCTCTCTTTTCCCACTAGGATTTTCTAATCGACGGTTGTAATAGGCCTTACAAAGAAACATACCAGGGATATTATTCCAATCCTTAAATTTATTTAATTAAAAATTAGAGGTTTTGACGTACACCAGAGTATCCTTTCATCTATCATCATAAAAGAGCTTTCTTTTAAGCTCTTTTCAAAAACACTACTTTTTCAAAAGATGGTCCTAAAGCTGTCTTATTTGACTTTAACTAAAGGATGGCTAATCAACCGGTCATTATCTCATAAAAAAAATTACTTATCCCTGTTTTAAAACAAACTCAATGATTATAACCTACAATATAGTTACTCCACAATCATGCTCGTCTCAAATCCGAAGCATAGGTAAGTCCCACGATTGGAAAAGGTCCACCATTTTCGCCATCTCATTTTAAGCCATGGGCCCAAAATCAAGCAGTTCCAATGCACAATTAGGTCCCATCACAGGAAAAAGTTGGTTGGTAGTTTATTACCATTGAAAATATTAATGGTTCATTTTTTTTAAAGCCATTCAAACTGTTGAAATGATATTTCCAACTGTTCAAAAGTTATTTCCAATGGGCTGAATGTAACCACTAAATTTTTATACCTGATCTAAAATTTCTTTAGCCCCATGACAATGTTCAATATATACCTTTATTTGTTATTCTGCCCACCTGAGCTTTGCGTCTAAATCATTTCTAAGCCCAAGCCCTAAAATCATATGAGGGAAATGGTGGGTGGCTCAAATTTCTTGCAAAGAACATGGTGGGACCCGTAATCACGGCAAACATCTACCATCATGTAAACACCTTCATAACTAAGATATTGTGTTCTACATTATGCAATTCAAGTCCAATGAAATGTTACACCAAGGCGAGGCATCAATGGTTATTATGATATGTTAAATCTTAGTGGGGTCTACTTTTGTGATGCTTGTAGCAAATCCAAACCATCCACCATTTCACCATCTTATTTAAGGGTGTAGGTCAAAAATCTAAGTAGATTTACATAAATGAGTCCCACAATAGACAAAAGTGGTCACTAGCTTACCACCATTGAAACTATCAATGGTCAATTTTTTATGCTTTTAGTCCATTCAAATTGTTAAAATGGCATTTCCAACTGTTCAGAAGGTCATTCACAATGGGTTGGATGTAACCACTTATTTTTTTTTTCCCATAATCTAAAATTTCTATAGCCCTGACAATTTATGCATTCAGTATGCACTTTTACATTCCGTGTGGCCCACTTTAGCTTTGTATTCAGATCATTTTTTGGTCCAAGCCGTAAAATCACATGAGGGAAATAGTGGACGGCTTGGATTTTTCTCCAACAAATTGTCGGGCTCCATGATCACCATGACCATCTCCTATTGAAATTAGATGTGGGGTCAGATATGTGGCAAGACATCAGTTGTTATCAAATCTTGGCAGGACCCACTTCCTTTGTCCACATCTAAAGATCTTTTCAAACTGTATTGTGCTCTCCCAGTGAATGCTATGAAGTTAAGAAATGCTCTTACCTTAACCTCTAATGGGTAGGATGAATTCTAATATTTTATTTGAAATATATGAAGGGTTGACTAAATTAGTCTTTTCTTGGATTGAATTTGGTTGTTCCTAATATATGTAGGAAGGGCTCAAAAGAAGGTTGAACAAGAGCAGATACTAACTAGCCAATACAAGCCAATGCATAACCAATAGTTGAAGTTCCAGGTAATTTCTTTTGTATGGGTCCTAGTTTAGTAGGGTTAAGTGTTTAGTTAGGAGGGTCGAAGTGAATTTTTGTTGCAGTGGGCCACTTGGGTCATTTCCTCTTTTATTGAATAGAGTTGTTACCAATTTTGTGAATAGGACTTATCAAACAATAGTGTGAATTATTTTTTGAATGACTATCAGGTGCAAGATTAAAAATTTTTTTAATAATAATTTATCAGTATTACAGATATTTTAGCGACGGACCAAATCCGTCGCTACGCTCTGAACATTGAAAATAGCGACGGATTTGAGGTCCGTCGCTTAGTCATATTAGCGACGGACCTTATCCGTCGCTAATTTCTGACCGTTAAAATTGACAACGGATTTGAGGTCCGTCGCTTACTAATATTAGCGACGGACCTTATCCGTCGCTAATATTTTAAGTGACGACTAATTTTTTGAATTTTACCGACGGATTTTTTATTTTTTGCGACGGATTTTATCCGTCGTTATTATGCGACGGATCTTATCCGTCGCAGATTAAACGACGGATAAAATCCGTCGTAAAACCAAAAACGACCCACTAAACAGCGACGGACCACACGACGGACGAAGTCCGTCGTTTATTTGGTTTTACGACGGATTTAGTCCGTCGCAAATCAGCGATTTTGGCGTAGTGTAAATCATCCTTCATACACCAAAACATATTTGAACTTCAATTGAATTGGTTCCCACATAAAACATCAAAGTATTTACCACAGGGAATTCAAAGCATCTATTGTGCCCTTCATCTACGATATATCAATGGATTTTACAGATCGATCCCTTGCAAAATAGATAAGTAATTTCTCTCAGCTTTCGTAAGCATCCAACGTGCATGGAGTCGACAATGGATTAAAGTAAATTAAAAATATATCTTTATTGAAACCAAATATCAGTGAATTATTCAACATTCAAACCATTTACTTGAATCAAATTAAATTAAGACATTAAAATAACTACAAGCTTCACCTCTTACTCCTAGTTAAGAGATTTACCTAACCATATACATGATTGAATTAAACTCAAAAGAAAAACATTACAAAAAAAAAAAAAAAACAAAGAAGAACCAAAGGAATAGAGAAGAAGAAGGATTCCGTAGAAGCTTTACAACTCCATACTATTTTTATTTTACTTTAATTTGAGTTTTGGAAAGCTAGATTCGCCCCTTTATATAGAAAAAATTTGCACAAACATGGAACTGACTTCAATTTTACGTACTTATATTACACTTCGTTCGCACCTATGGCGGCCTTTGGTTGCAGACGAACATACCTTTTGGTCGCACCGAACCTTATTTCATTCACAATTGAATTTCTCCAATATAGATTTGAACTCTGTCTCCCTCATGTCACACCGAACTTATCTTCAGTGGCACCAAACATGGCTTCGGTCACACCTAAGTGTTGAGTCGAATCTCTTCTGAAATTTATAATTTCTTGCTGGACTATTTTGTGCACATTCGAGCAGACCGAACCAACCTTAGGTGGGACCGAATAGTCTATTATTTTTGTTAATGTACTTTGTGACTTTTCCAACCATGTCTCTCTCTTTTGCATTTGATTTTCTTACATGCAATCTTCATTAATCACCTCCAAGTCTTCAAATCTTTACTTGGTCATTCTTTAAGCGTTAAATCTTTTCTTTAATCGTTCTTTTCATTTTAGCTTTCCAAATTACCTAATATAGAAAATCATTCATAAATAGATCAATTAAACACATATATGCTCATAAAATTAATGCACAATAAGGAGGAAATATTCAATATTTCACACTCAACACACCGCCCAACTAGCATTTTGATAGTTCCAAGCAAAATATGCTCAAAATTAATCTTCAAAACTCTCTCAGAAAAATAACATTATGTGTAATCCTATACATCTAAGTAAATTTTAAAGCTAGAATGATGAAATATTGTCAATCTATAACCTAATATCACTAGTAATCCACTAAACTAAGTTCTCCTTCATCAATTAATTAATAAAATGCAATTAAATTGAAGTTCCTAGTGTGCTCGGTGAATTCCAACTTATAATATATAAGAGTCATCATTCTCTCCATGATGTTAATCATGATAATTACCTTAAAGTGGACAAATCAATAGAAGTTACTAATTTTGAATTCATCTCCTTTTTCATTTATTTTTTCAACTTTATTTTTTATTATTTTTCGTCGATGACTTTCTCACACTATTGTCTCACCTCTTTTTTTTTCATTATTTAGGCACATTGTCACGCCCTAAACTCAAAAACTGGGCTCATAAAATTCTTGATCGCCAAATCCTGTGCCACAACCTCCGTAGTACCCCATTCTCGACTCCCGACACCCATATACCAGAGTCCGATCCTGGGATCCTAAAAGGAGGATTTAAATCATAAAATTTTTCTGTAAGAAGTTTATCAAGATAGGTATCCCCATATCCCACAAACATAACCCACAAACAATAACAAAACAACATCACAACATATCCACTATATTAAAAACTTTGAGTATAATTCATAAAGGGAAATACAAGATAGGTATCGAAACTTCAGAAGCTCTGCCGCACGCTCCTGCCTCAGCTCGACTGCGTCCTAGAGTCACCTACACGCATTTATCGTGCATAAGCTTATAGAAAGCTTAGAGGATGGTGTACGTGTGTACATAATGCAGGTGCCAAGTATACAATACAAATCCATAAATGTCAGAAATACTGGCAAGTTCATGAATCATATGATATCAGAGTAAGCATAAATACTGACAAGTCCATGAGTCATACAATATCAGAGTATGTAAAAATATTGATAAGTCCATGAGTCATACAATATTAGAGTAAGCAGAAATACTGACAAGTCCATGAGTCAGACAATATCAAAGTATGCAAAAAGAGATCGGCTATGCAATGTGGGGTCTTGGTAAACCAAATGCTATGTACTGGGGATGCAATGCAATATGTGATGCGAAAGAAATGACCAAGCTAGAGTGTGAAGACGGGATGATAGTATGTAGTATCGTAGGCTATGGGGTCCATCACAAGAGACTTTTATCCAAACTAATCCCATACCTAAATTTGAATAGCCAGACTCAATGTGGTAAACTCCTGATCTCAGGTTGGTTGTGCGCCCCAACCAAAATCCTATCCACTGCGAAGGTACACATAATGATTTGGTTGTGCACTACCAGCCCGAGTGGATAGTGAATGAATGAATCAATCAAATGTTGAGTACACAACTCCTGCTCAGTAAGTCCATATGTCAGTATCATACATCTTTGGGATCATCATCGGGGTCTAATACACTCCAAACTGGCTGCCGCCTTCTCCGGCCCGTAGCCTAGCAAGTGGAAAAGACCTCACTACTCACCTGCCAATATCGGCCCGGCTCATCGATAGTGGACCCACTTATGTGCTGGTCAAACTCAACCTAACTATGCCCTCTACCCTTGAGCAGATAAGGCCACACCCCCTTCCAACTGACCACGACATAGTGGGAGATGTGGCCTAATGGTATACGATACTCCTACGCTCATATATATATCCACTCGGTCTAGACGTTGAGCATCACCTGGCCACAGGGGTTTAGGGACTTTCACCCATGGACATCCAAAGTGCCCATATACTAGAACCAAATATTTTCGGTGTCCCATTTGACCATCAACATTGAGCCTGTGGATGTCATAGCCTTGATGTCGCTAGGGCGTTGGTAGTCATATCACAAAATGGAAGATGCATGAGTCATACCATCCAGTCATGCATCAAACCTGCACGTACCGCGAGCTTATGTGGGGCAACTCTGTCTCTCAAGGAGTCCCATAAACAATCAGCTCAACGGCACATGCTCTGCTCATTCACTCCTCATAACAAGCATGCGGATGATGCATATGGACATGTATAATGAAGTATACTAAGCATGATTATAATCACATGCATCATGTTGGGCCAGTATAAGACGGCCCATGGCCCGTATAAGTGAATGGGTGGTGTACACATAATCACCTACACATGGTGGGCCTCACATATCACAATTAGGCCTCACATACACAATGGGCCTCACGCATATGATGGGCCTCACACATATAATGGGCCTCATACATCATGATTGGGTCTCATACAATCACAATGGGCCTCATACAATCACAATGGGCCACATACCATTACAATGGGTCTCATACAATCACAATGGGCCTCATACCATCACAATGGGTCTCATTCAATCATGGTGGGCCTCATAAAATCACAATGGGCCTATATCATGATGTTATGCTAGCACATTCTTAGTGAGTCTTACTAGATAAAGCATACTAGCATGGCTATAAACACTAATCGGCCTATAAATATGGCAGGGTCCATGGGAGGATAGCAGACCTAATCCATAACATCAATAGTATATATGCCTAATCTGATACCACGTATTCTTCCATCTACGGAGAAGTTGTACTCTCCTCATATCGTGAATGGGCCTAGATGGCCTACTCATATCAAGAGTGGGCCTAAGAACAAGGAGTGGGCTTCCTCACCCACTCCATCACATAGCAATCTGGGCTTCCTAAGGGCCCAATAAGCACAAGATGAGCTCTACAAGTCATGGTGGAAGCACAATCCATAATGGGGGCCCAACAGTTTGGGTTAGCCCAATAAAGTGAGATGAGAATAGGCCTAACAACGGGCCCTAGGGAGAGTTACAATGTAGAAATTTAACCATCATTGCTCTTACAATGTGGACATTTGGCCACCATTGCTCCCAAGGTGTGGCCCACTTAGAACTTATCCTTATAATGGGGGGTCCATGGTCTTTATACTAACTAGGAAAATGGATGGACATATTATCACACTCGTCAATGGAGACTCACATATCATAATTGGGCCACATATGTACAATGTAATGGGTCGTACATCACAATGGGCCTCACACAAGGGCCTCATCACAATGGGCCTCTCATAAGGGCCTCATATACATCACATTGGGCCTTATCTCATGGGCGTCACATATATCACATTGGACCCCATCTCATGAATCTCATATATATCACCTTGGGCCTCATACACAATACAATTGGGCCTTATAAATAGCCCATGATTCTAGGCACAATGGAAGGATGGTGAGTGTGTAACACATACAACATAGTGGGCCTGATGGGGTAGCCCATGGTTCAGTAAAAATGGATGGGCAACATGTGTAACAAATACATCAAGGTGGGCCTCACAGGTCAGCCACTATGGTCCAGAAAATCAGGTGGATAGTGTGCTTACAACACACACATCAAGGTGGGCCTTATGCATCACCAAATGGGCCTTGTGTGGCAGCCCATGGTCCAATCAAAATAGATGGGCAACAAATAAATACATCAAGGTGGCCCTGCACAATGGGCCTTAGCTGGATGGCTTGGATACAACATAGACATTATGGTGGGCTTGTACAGTGTAGGTGGGCCCTACACATCCAGCAAATGGACGGTCGACATGGATATGGAACACATACGTTATGGTGGGGTTTATGTCTAGTGGAGTGGACGACTAGATGAAACACTTACAACATGGTGGGCCCACATCCAATGTACTGGACAACATGGATATAACACGTGTAGCATGGTGGGCCCACATCCAGCCCATCTGGACGGTGGGACAAATTCATGCATCAAGGTGGTCCCATGTCTAGATGGCGTGGTTTACAATACATATATCATGGCAGGCCCACCGTCCATGTCCAGGGACTGGACAATGAGGATGAAATACATCTGGTGGGTCCCTCCATCCCACGTCCAGGGATGGACGGTGAGGATAAAACCCATACATCACATGGGGTCCACATGTGTGGATGAAGCAAATATCTCAGGTGGGTCCACACGTTCGGATGAAATACATAAATCACTGTGGCCTCACGTCCACGCCCTAGACAGACGGCTTGGATATGAAACTCATACATTGTGGTGGACTCCACCGTCCATGGTCTGGAGGTGGATAGCATGGATGAAAGCATGCGTCAGGTGGGGTCCACGTACACATGGCCCACTTGATTAAAATCAAGTTGATATTTGTATTTTTCCACTTCAACTAGGCTTGTCCAAATGGTCAAGCCAGTGGGCCTGCCGCTGGACGCTAGCAAAGTGAGCCTAACACATGGACGACATGGATATGATACGTACTTCATGGTGGGGTCCATCAGGATGGGCCACACGGCCATGGGATCAGGCTAACATTTGTGCTTTTCCCCCATCCGGGCTAGCCTGAAATGGACAACAAAGTGGGATCCACCAGCTGGATGTCCAGATAATTCTGGACGGTGGTTGTCCCATGCAACATCAGGTGGGCCACACACATCATCACAAAACAATAAAAGAGAGAGAGAGAGAGAGAGGAAGAGAACGACGGTGGTGGGAGGAGCTCCGCCACTATGAGCTCCCCTCATGCATGCACATGTACATTAAGTGGGCCTTACATAGATGGCCATACATCAGAAATTCTGGTAGGGAAATGCTATTTCCACTACATAAACCAGGGCCTAGGTGACCATACCCTATTGCATAACATAGAAACTTCATGGTGGGATTCATGGAGAATGGTCCCACCATGGGTAGATACATGCATGATGTGATGGGCCTTAGGCCACATCTAGGGACCAAGATGGGATCCCCACCATTGATTGGTGGGTCCCACTTGTCCCATGTTAAAGAAAATAAAGATCTATGGAGAATATGAAGAAATAAGTCCTAGGAAGAACCCACCTAAACTTCTTCTTCTTCCCTATGCTCCAATGCTCCTAGGAAGCTCTTCTTTTAATGGTGGAGATGGCCTCTTAATGGTTGGATTGGTGGGGAAATTGGGTGGAAGAGGGCTAGACTTTGGGAGCTTGCTTGGACGTCCTAAGCTCTCTCTCTCTCTCTCTCTCGCAATGGAGGATGAAAATGAGGGAGAAAGAGGGAGGGAGAGAGATAAGAGGGAGAGAGGAAATGATTGTTGTAACGTAATTATGACTTGTGTAAGTCATGGGGAAGAGAAAGGAATCATTGTTTGTAAGTAATCATCAGCTAGGGTGACATCATCCTACACTAGGTAGGCTAGGGTGATGTCACCATCATGATTACTTACCAGGGAAACGTGATATCTAGGATAGGTGGGTCCCGCAACGTGTGGTCCATGGCCATTACAATGCGTGGGCCACATATTATGTTATAAGCGTTGTATTGATGAACGAGACGCGGTGTTGGAATCACGGCGAAGATGCGGTCACAATGGCATAGGTCTCTGGCTGAGTCATCTTGGGTTTACAGGATGTGACTTAAGGTCACGTGCAAATGCTATCTACAGGTCGTGGGTCGCCGGAATTTTGACTGGGAGGACCACAGGATCCTACGAAACGAAATGGTCACTAGGACATAGGCCTGGCACATATGCAATAGGTAGCCTTTTTAATTCCAACTTTTTTTAACTGGTCCTTTTTCTTCTTTTCATACCAAGGTAGATAAGGATCTCCATATTTGGTTCCTAACACTCTTGAGTAATCATCAAGTTAAAAAACTAGGAGTTTAAGTTAACTTTTAAAGAATATGAATCAGATGTGAATTGTGAACTAGGCTCAATTGATGTTTAAATTTTCCTATTAATCAATTCACTAAAAAAACTTTGTTTAAAAATCTATTAATTAACTAAACTCTAGACTTTCAAAAATTACTTTATATCTTATCATCATACACTCAAATATATCCAGATATACAAAATATCAATCTTAAAAAAGCAAATTTGAAATATGAAAATTGATTTTTTTTTTTTTTAAATGCTCAAAATTATGAAAATACTGATAAATTTCATCTAATCGCACCTCCCAACCTAAAATTTACATTGTCCTCAACATAAAAAGATATGTAATGCATCATAACATGAGATAACATAAATAAAAGAGGAATGAGTGTGTGTGTGTGTGTGTGTGTGTGTGTGAGAGAGAGAGAGAGAGAGAGAGAGAGAGAGAGAGAGTACATGAAGAAGATCATTATGATGGCATGAGGTCTCCACCATCTAAAGGGGTTTCCATTAGACAAAAACAAAAATGAAAAAAAAAAAAAAAACTTAAACTATTCTATCCTAATCCTAAGAAAGTAGGAAATGGATATATGGAAACTAGAAGGTCAGTCCTAAAGATAAGATCATTCAATGGCATGCGCACATCCTCTAAATCTAATTTCTTAGCAAATGGTTTAAGGCGATGACCATTCACTTTGAAAATATTACTATTCACTAAATTTTCTATCTTAATATCCACATGAGGATAAACCATTTTAACTTTAAAGGGGCATCTCTAATGAGATCTCAATTTTCCGGGGAAAAGATACAAGAGGGCTTTTTAGTTTGATTCAAAAGTTTTTCGAAGAATGTTCTTGTCGTGGAACACCTTTTTCCCGTCCTTATATATCTGAGAGTTCTCATAAGCCTAGTTCTGTATTTCTTTAAGTTCATTAAGTTATTACTTGTACAACAAGCCTGCTTTATCGATATTGGAGTTGAAAATCTTTATAGTCCAATATCCTTATATTCCAACTCTACAAGCAAGTGACAAGCCTTCCTATAAACAAGTCTATAGGGTGTCATACCAATAGGGGTTTTGTACGTCTTATAGTTAACCGTTTTCTAAATTTTTCTTGTTGATCTCTCTAATTGATCTTTCAGCTTAGTCGCTTATCTGAGGGTGATAGGGGGTGCTCACTTTGTATGAAATACCATATTTCTTCATTAATGTTTCAAATAGTTTATTACAAAAGTAAGATCCTCTATCACTTATGATGGTTCGAGGTGTATTGAACGCAAATAAAATGTTATTTTTCATCAACTTAATGATTGTGTGATGGATATTATTCTGATATAAAATTACTTCAACCCATTTAGAGAATTTATTACAAATAGAATATAAAATTTTCCAAAATATGGGGGGAATGGTCCCATGAAATCGATGTCCCATCAATCGAATGCTTCAATAATTAGAATGGAGTTTAGCGGCATTGCATTTTGAAAAGATAACCCTCCCAATTTCTAATGTCGCTCACGCGCTTTGCAGAGTTCATTTATATATTTGAATATAATGGGCCAATAAAAGCCACACTGTGAAATTTTCACGGTGGTCTTATTAGCTGAAAAGTGGCCACCACACACATATGAATGACAAAAGGAGATGACACTAACTTTTTTGTGACTAGGCATGTCATACCCCAAACTCAGGGACCAGGCTAACTAAATTTTCGGCTTCCGAATTCGATGCTGAAAACCTCCGTAGTACCCCATTCTCGACTCCTGACTCCCATACAACAGGTTCCAATCCTGGGATTCCATGAGGAAGATTTTCAAGGTGATTTTTTCCGTAAAGGAGCATAACCATAAGTGTACGAAAATCACAAAGATATCATCATCACCACATATCAACTAATATAATCTTTGAGTATAATGCTGAAAGAAAAATACAAGATATAATGTTCACAACCCTAAGTGAAGGGTCGCGATGTAGTAATAATCTTGGTAAGACCGAGGTTGAATCCACAAGGACTAATCTCGTGAGTATTCTGAAAGCAACTAGAAGTATAACTAGAAAATATGTAAAATTAATTCTGAAGCGATTAAGAGAGTAATTGTGATTAAAGTGATTAAAACTAAGGAATTTAAAGGTGGGAACTAGGGTTTCCAAGGATCCACTTGTAGAGATCAGGGAGCCCTCTTACTGGATTCAAAGACACAACTTAAATCGGAGTCCAATTGGAAGATATGGCAATTAAGATCAAATTTGAAATTCCTTTAATCTAATTCTCAATGGATGAGAGTCATGAGGATTGGGAGTGATTCCATTACAAAACCATGCCCAGGAGACAATGACAAACAACAGGATCTACCAATTCTCACAATCAATCATAAGAGAATTATGAAGATTAGAAGGGATTTCATCATCCGACCATGCCCAAGGGATGATTGTGAACAACAGGATTTCTTAATTTCACAATCTCAAAATATGAAAAGAAGATACTCAAAGCTATTGCAAATATACTTTAATTTGAGTCACAATAAACCATTAAAAACTGAAAGTATTCCTTAAATATCAAACTAGAATCAAAGTAAGTTCAACATAAACATGAATCAAAGCAATAGAAACATCCCATCTTGCTACAAGCTTCACCTCTTAACCCTAGCTAAGAGGTTTAGCCAACCATAGACATGATTGGATCTAAAACTTTAGAAGAAAACATGAAAAACTAAGGAATAGAGGAAGAAAAACCCTTGGCGATGACTCTCCACTCTTGTGCTTTGCTCCTCCAAACCCTAGATGATGTCCAGGGATGCCCTAGGGACTCCTATTTATAGTTTTGCAGCACCTCCTTTCGCACCGATTTGGAAAAATCTAGAAACCGCCTCAAATTTACACAGCTTCTTTGTTATCAAATTGTCTTCGATATGTCCTTCGATTCTATCGAATAATCTTCGATAGAATCGAAGATCGGTCTAGAAATGTCCAGCGAGTTTGGCCTAAAATCCTGCAATTCTCGATACTATCAAAGTGTCTTCTATATGTTCTTCGATATGTCCTTCGATACTATCTAACAGTCTTCGATAGAATCGAAGGCCATTCTTACAGTTTTCCAAAATTATACTTTTTTGGCTCGAAATCGTTTTTCAGGACAATTTTTTGGATTCCTTTTCTTCATTTCAAATCTTAGATTCTCTTCCTTCATCACTTGGTTTCCTTGGATCTTTGGCATGTGAATTTTTTGATCTTGGTCTCCTAAGATCCATCTCTTGCCTTGGTGATTCTTGAGCATTAAATCCATGCTTTTAGCACCCTTTTCAATCCAAGCTCTTAAATTCACCTTGCAACACAAACATGAGTAAAATAGAACATCAAGCGTTATCATGTTTATAAAACCAAGATATAAATTGGGGATAATATGCAATATTTGACCCTCAACACAATCCCCAACCAACATTTTGCTAGTCCTGAGTAAAGTATGCGAAAAATATTTTAAAACCATTGTATAATCTTCATAAGCTCAAGAGATTTCAAAATCAATTAAGATAATAGAGTTTCAGAGTACATTAACATTGATTCTTATACTTTCTTAAACTCTAGCACTTCGTAACTTTATAATCAAGTTTAAAACATTAATCCATCAATTAGAACAATTCCAAACATTTAGTTCCATAGGTGCATAATGAATTCTAGACTTATCGCTATCAAAGGTTCAATTCTTTATTTTCATAATAACATTAAGAATCAAAAGAACATTCAGGACAACCAAAACCTACAAGGAAACTTACCTTATAGTTCATATTTTAATTCCCTCTTTTATCCCTTCAGCTTTTGATTTTCTATCGATGGCTTTCACGCTATGTCAACCTTTTTAAAGATCTTTAATAGGTGGCTTTTTTGAAGACAACTGTTTCTTTTAGCTAGGTATTATTATTATTGAACATGATGGACAAATTCCCTAGGTTGGTTCCTTTCATGTTAAATAATTACCAAGTTAACAATTCAATGTTGACTGAAGCTTTAATGTGAAAGCTAGATGTGACATATGACATCATAACTCGATCAATGTTTAAAACTCCTTATCATGAATTAATGATACGAACTTATTTTGAAATCTCCAAGTAACTAAATCTAAGAGACATAAATGATCAACATTCAGCATCTTATAATTCTAATTTTCAAAAATTTTGCACTTTTTTGCTTTTTTTTTTTTTTTTTTTTTTTTTTTTTTTTTTTTGCTCAAGGACTAAGAAAACAACTAATTAGTTTACCTAATCTCCCATCCTCATCCTAAAATCTACATTGTCCTCAATGTAAAAGAAATAAGCATGTAATGCAAAAGAGGCAATGAAAAGAAAAAGGGAAGTAATAGGAAGATAGTACCTGAAGAAGAAATTTTGAGGCTTTTCCAATGATCTCAATGTTCACCACTCCAAGTATAGGGCCGCGATGTAGTAATAATCTCGGTAAGACTGAGGTCGAATCCACAGGGACTAAACCTTGTACGTAATCTGAAAGTAATTAGAACTAGAACTAGAAGAAGATGTATTCTAAATCAGAAAATTTAAGAGAATAATGGTGAATCACTTCAACTAAAACTTGTAAAATTTAAAGGTGGGAAACTAGGGTACCAAGGATCCACTTGTAGAGATCAGAGAGATCTATGCTTGATTCATGAACATAACTAGAATCAGAGTCCCATCTTCATCTAGTTCGAAGATAATCCATTAAAATCCAATCTGAACCTCCTTTGATCTAGTTTTCAAGAGATGAGAGCTATGAGGATTAGAATTGATTCCATCACAAAATCATGCCCATGAGACAAAGTGAACAACAGAATTTAACCAATCCACAACCAATCTAAGAGAGTTATGAACGTTAGGAAGGATTTCATCATCCAACCATGCCCAGGAGACGATGGTGAATAATAGGGTCTCCTAAATTCACAATCACAATAATGAAAACAACATGCTCAAAGCTATCGCAGATTCATTGTAATTTAAGTCACAATAACCATTAAAAACTGAAAGTATTCCTTATAATCAAACTAGAATCAGAGATAGTTCAACAAACATGAATCAAAGCATAGAAAAACACCCTATCATGCTACAAGCTTCACCTTTTAGCCCTAGCTAAGAGATTTAGCTTGACATGGGCATGATTAGGCTAAAAACTCTCTTAGAAAATAACATGATAAAGGATTTAAGAGCAAGGAAGGAAAAACTCTTCAAAAGGCTACCCATTCACTTCACGTTCTCTCCCTCTTTCTCTCTCTTTCTTTGCTCCACGTCCCCAAAGATGATCTTAAGCTCTCTTTTTCCCTCTCTTTTATAAGCTTAGCAAAGTCGGTCAAGCTTGGAGATGTCGGTGGAAGTCAGTCGGTGGAGAACCGACTCTGTCTCACAGCAGAGTGCACAGAAATGGGAAACAACTGCATTTAAACTGAGTTTTGGAACGTTGACCATCCTCATCTTAAATTCTGACTCCTTGGTGGGGTTCAAGACCCCCTCTTGTAGCTTGTGGATGGTCCAGATCATAGATCCGACTGTGATCAAGATCACACAACGGCCCACGAAGGGCAGGATGTCCGGACGCACGTCCTTACGCATGAACCTATGCTGGAACATTCGGTGGGCCCCATGGTGATGTTTTCGGAAAGATCCACCACGTTCATTGGATTCCTGGCGAAAAACCAATCGAAAAGGAGTGGTTTTGGTCGAGTTTTGGTGTGGTCCACTGTATCAAATCAACTTGTCATTCATCCTACGTTTTATGGCGATCCACGTGTGTACGTGTGCATGAGACCAAAAGGAGAGCATAGATGAGGTCGTGGCCACCCACTAGAGCGAATGAATGCTTCAAAATGAGCATATGGGTGATGGGTGGGGCCTACTGAGCTTCGTCCTGTCGGACACTGTTTGCTCGCAAGGTTCCCTGTGTGAGAAAGACGGGTCAACATCTTTTGACCAATCGTCTTTGTCTAGTGCACGTCGAGTGCACTTGTGCACTGGCATTGCCAGTGGGGTCCACTTGTGATGTTTCTAATAACTTTACTCCGTTAATCTATTTTGTCACCCATTTTAAGGGGTTGAGACCAAAATTAAAGCATATCCAGAGATCAGGTGGGCCCTAGATCAGGGATTTAGTGGCTGATCTGTCTGTTGGGCCACTTCCACAAGGATCCAATGGCTGAAATTCGACATGTACAGTTAATTTAGGGTTCTCAGGCTAAATAAAAAGTTTCGAGCCAAACGGATGGTGAGAACCCTTTGATCTTGCATTCTGAACGACTTTCATGCTTCTTTAACGTGAATTGCTTGATTTTCTTAGATCTCTATCATGTAAATTCTTCGATCTCGGTCCCCTGGGGTCCGTCCCTTGCCTTGGTGATTTATGAGCATTAAATCCATACTTTTAGTACCCTTTTTCAGTCCAGGCTCCTAAATTCACCTCGCAAAATAAATACAATTAAAATAGGACGTTAAATAGTATCATGTTTGTAAAATCAGGTAATAATTGGGGTTTAATATGCAATATTTGACCCTTAACACAATCCCCAACCAGTATTTTGATAGTCCTGAGCAAAGTATGTGAAAAATAATTTAAGAATTATGGGACAATTCCTATAAAAATGAGTGATTTTTGAAAAACAATCCGGTCAATAGAATTCTACGATTCATGAATGTTGGGCATTACTTTCTCCTAGACTTAAGCGCACAGTATACTTCATAGTCAAGTTCAAAGTATTAATCCATCAATCAGAAAAATTCTAAACATTGAGTTTTATAGGTATATAGTGTAATCTCGGCTTCTCAACATTAAGAGTCCAATCGTCAATTTTCATGATAACATTGATAGTCAAACAGAGCATTCCTGGATATCCTGACTTAAATCGAAACTTGCCTTACAATTCAGCCTTTTTGCTCTTCCAACTTTTGATTTTTCCATCGATGGCTTCACGTTGTGTTAACCTTTTTAAAGATCATTAACAGGTAGCCATTTTCGAACACAACTGTTTTTTAGCTGGTTATTCTTTTTTTTTTCTCTTTTTTTTCAATGAACATGATGGACAAATTCCCCAAGCTGGTTCCTTCCATGCTTAGTGATTACCCAGTTAATAATTCAATATCTGTAACACCCTAATTCTCGTGACCTGAGGACGATCGCTCCAGTACGAGAACCCAAGGGTTACGTCATGAAATAAGACTACCATTCAACTAATTACCAATACGATTCATAACAACAAGAAATACCATTGTATAAACTAATGAAAGGAGTTCAACATACGTGACTAAAGGTAAGAATTAAAGCAAGATCCCACAGCAGGGGATTTTTAATTACAAATTCAAATAAGCAAATGTGTGAAAACAAGAAAGCAGATAAATCCTATAACATCAATTAAGCTCCACTGGCTCAATTGTATCAGCATATTGTCCCTCCTCTCCATACTCCTCATTAGCTGCACCAGGGGTCCCACATAGGCATCATCTTCTTCTATCATACCTGTGTCTATTTGGTGCAACTACACGATTGGGTGAGTGAAAACTTAGTGAAAATTTCCCGTAAGGATTCATACATGTCATGTCATTCCAAAATAGTTTAAATCAACATATTTAAATTACAAGGAGATTAATCATGAAATTAGAAACCAATTGTAACGACTCAGAAAATTCCGTACAATGCCCCGAGTACCACCTCAGGCAGAAATCACGTAGGATCAAATCCTTTAGAAATTAGACAAAGTTAACTAAGTGTTAAACTAGATTGTATATGAAATCCGCATGAATCACTTTAAATACAATCTGCAAGGCCTAAAACTTATGGAATCGTTGACGCTACATTACCCTAAAATCTAGGATCAATCTCACTACTCAGCTGCTCTCGGGAGCACATTGAAACTCCGTATCAGATCTGGACCGCACGTCGAAAGTTCGAATGATACGAAGTTATAGACTTAGGACCGCCTTGCTAGGCTTGATAATCATCTCAGAGATCAAATCCAGATAATGTCCCAGCGCTATTCGCTTGAGCTCGGAGTGAAGAGTGTGAGAAATGTGAAATTAATTTAAAATAAACTATAAATTTAAGTAATCTGGCACGTGTCGCTTGCAGATCAGTTATAAGGATTCTGACCGTCAGAATCAGGTCAGAATACACCCTCGGATCAGGAGAAATTTCATACACATTGCAGTGTACTTAAGATCCCCGATCTCGTTTCAGTGACCGTTGAACTGAAACTGGTCCGCCACGTGTAATCTGAGAACCTGACTAGAACAAAAACTTAACTATACCTAGATCCAGTGTTAGTGAGCTTAAGTTCGACCGCACACAAAAAAGGGGCCTCCAGAAGTGCTCCGTTGAGACGGAACAGACCCACTTTGGTTATAACCTAAGTATACCTCGACCTTAGGTCTATTTTGGTGATGTTTTAGGCTATATAAGAACCTAAAACCCTCTCTCATTCAGCCCATACGAATTTGAAGAAACCCTATGAAAGAGAAGAGAGAAAAGAGAGAGAAAGTGTGTGAATTGTGGGAGAAACTTCCTGCCACTCCATATTCTTGCTATACAAGCTTAACCACACCATTCTAATCGCTTTCCCAGTGATTCCGACTCATTCCTAGGTAAGAAAACCCAAACCCTAATCTGATTTAGGGTTTCAAGTGATTCAATTAGCAAAATAGTTAACACTACTTGTGCTTTAGGTTGTTCCACTGTCGTGGAAGAAGCCTTAGCATTCCTACTAAATTTATTACGCTTCTACGGCGTAAGGTGAGGACTTTAGGTGTATAGGTTATGGTTTTCAAGGCTTTCAATGTCGGTTAATGATTTATAACTGACAAGGGTGCTATTTCACATGCAAAATGCGTCGTCTGTTTCGTTATACGAGTTTATATGAAAGATGTAGGATATAGCCTAATCTATGCATATGTTGAAATGTTTGAAAATGTTTGGAATTTGGATTTGTGATTAAATGTATGTTTGAAGTAAATATATACTTAGTACGTGTGCAACAACTCCTTAGCGAAAGGACTTGCCCTAAATCACTCCACGGCAAAAATATGCAATATGTGTTAAAGTGTGAAGCCTAAGTGTTTGTGAAAATGTTTCAAATAAACATGGAACCTGTATCCATGCATGCCATGATCATTGCCATGGGTACAAGCATGTGATATACGGGGAAACTCTCTAGTGAAAGGATTTGGCCTAGCACATGTACAATTCATCATATATCATGTATGATGATGTTTGAAGTTTATGTGTTTGTGAAAATGCCTGAATGTGTTAGCGATCATCTAGTACACTTTGTGAGCGGCTCGAGATACAAATCTCGATCACATTAATTGTGTGAATGATTTCCTACATGTACGCTTTATAGTAAATTCTGTTTTACTTATGTAATGATTGTGTGTGAAATCATGGTTGTGTTGTAATATGCTTTGATGGTTAATGTTGTTTCATAATATGTTTATGTAATTGAACTTCTTGAATCATGAAATCTATTATGGTGGATTGTCTCACATGATTATATGATGAATGGATTGAGTTTGAGACTATGATGTAGTCCAGGTAATCGATGACAGAAATAAATTCGTGGCTGAGATTCATTCGCCTTACGAGATGTGTTCGACGAACCCGAGTCGTACTTCGGTTGGCGGCAGTGGTTAGGCCACACGAAGTGCTTGCACTTCATGTCGTTCAATTGGTCGTACGCTGGAGCGAGCCGAGCTTGTCAAATAACCTGATCTGTCTTATATATGTTCACCATGTTTGGACGCCTCTGTTTGAACCTAAGGTACCAAACTTACCAGTGGAATCCCGTTAATCATGGTACCTCGATTCGCTAAGACTCATGAGCTGGGCATGGTGGTATGGGACACCGTGGTCGAGCTGTCAGCTTACGCTGGGGTCATGAGCCTCCCCGTTGTGACCATTGAGCAACCAGACTCGTGAGCTGAATACGGTGGTATGGGACACTGTATTCGAGCTATCGTCCTACACTGCTTTGATGAGTGATGGGGGAGTGGTGTAACGATTCCGTACCCGGTGTAGTGACCTCGAGCATACGCTGAATTTGAGGAGAGGCAACGAGCCTTCCGGTAGTAAACAGAGTATAAGCTAGGCCTATATTGATAAGGTGATGGGGGAGTGGTGCAACGATTCCGTGTAACAGCCCTGGCAGCCCCTATAGCGAACCTAGAACCATATCATCGTATGAGATTATCTAGGATTGATGACCCTAGAATGAATCATGTTTGGGAATAGTACAAGGAGGTACCTTAGTTTCCCAATACTGCTGTATGAAAAGGATTAATAACAACTCAGTAATCATGCTCATCATTGCACTGCATGTGCCTGGAAGATGTGGAGCACTAAGGGATGAACACATGCCGCGGACGTAAGATGGTGTCGCATGAGGGAGTATGTTGGTGAGGGCATGCATCACGACTGTATTTCATACTTGCATTAACAAGATTACTTAGGATTGTTGATTGTACTACTTTATCATTACTGCTTGACTGATTTGATAACATGTTAACTATGCTTTATTGTTCCACTGAGTTAGCTACTCACTCCCACGTTACGGGATGGTGTTCTGGACACCCACCAGACTCTGTCTTAGATGCAGGTACCGACGATTCACTGGAGGCTGAGCCTGATTATTACGATGATCAGGTGAGTTCTCCTATATGCAGTTCTCCGGCGGCTTTGCTTAGGCTATCGGATTGATGGGGCTATTGGGCTATCACGACAGTTGGACTATTTTTTGACATTTTGTTTTTTTATTCAATACATGTATATGATGACTCAGTGAAGTAATCATACTTTGAAGACAGATCGAAATCGTTTTATTTTTATATACATCTTTTAGTCTTCCGTTTGCGTTTTGTACATTGATCTGGAGTATGGATTACTGTTTTGGTATAATCTCACTCATGTTATTGCACTAACACAGACAACATTCAATCATCATTCTCTATGTTGCATAAGTGATGTTTTGGAACTCGAGAGTTGAGTTGCTACTCGACCCTCAAATTTCAGGGCATTACACCAATGTATGGATGTATGAATGTATGCTCAAGTCATAGATTTGGGGATGCACATCCAGCTGTCAAAACAAAGGAGTCGCCCAAGGCGAACTAGTCACTCGGAAAAATACTCAAAGGTACGCCCAAGGTGAACTAGTTGCTCAGAAAAGACCATGCAGACCGCCCGCGGTAGATCATTTACCTGAAAAAAAGCCATGTAAGAGAGTGCACCCAAGGATATTCTTGAAAAAATACACGGGGTACGCCCGAGGAGTGTCTAATCCCGAAAAATCCTCATGAAAAGAAAGAGCGCCGAATGTGACCCAAATGCACATGACCTGTGAGTAAGACTGAATGGTTAATACCTTCAAAATTTTGAACAGGGTGTGGCTTACAGTGTGCACTCGGAAAAACTCACATTTCATGTGTGGATGTCATGCACCATGATACTCATGCATAAGGTTATTCTCGTAAATATGGTCAAGGTTTGTGGTCTATAATGGGATACCAAACATTCAATAAGAGCTAAGTATAAATATTTTGCTCTCACTAAGTCCAAGGAGGCCCATAGGTGAGGCATATCAAGGAATTTAACTTGAGACAAGTTTATTCCATCTCTCACAATGGTTGGCATTCCACACCTAAGGTTCATTATAGGACTTGAGAATGAGTTAGACATCATCATAGTTGTAACTAGTAATAGGATCATGCCTCAATCTTTACAATTACAAAAGTAACTTGGAGTATGCACAATTAAGTCCAAATCACCCCATGATCATATAGGACTTGGGTAATTAGCATATTATTCAACATTCAACATAACTAATTAGGATTGAAAGAAATAATATGCCATCCTAAGACTTTAAACACTATAGGTTCAGATTAGAATGACTTTAGCATATAAAATGTATTATGGAGTAAACATATCATTCAATGGAGGCAAGATTTATTACTTCCTATCCCAGTTAGTGAAAGAGTACATATAACAAGGTAATGCTAAGTATGACATAAAGAGCATGACACAATTCTCATGGGATTGAATTAAAATAGCTAGATTCAAGACATATCAATTTGAGATTTAACATAACTATATAATCTTCATACTTTTAAGCTTAAGCTAATTAGGAAATCAATGAATGAGGAGGCCAAGTGGGATATCCCTCACCTTGGGGGTATTTTCTCTAATTTGCAATGTTCCTAAGTGGTGAGTGTGATGATCCTAAAATCCAAACAAATGTAAGTTCCTAACTTCTAATCTTAACTCACATTTAGCTTAATAGTTACATAGAATATAACTTTTACTTACTGGTTTGGACTGATTGAAGGATGGAGTGTCTTCCAAGGATATCGGTCGCAAATAGTACCTGGATGAGGCATTTCAAAATTCCAGTGAGTCATGACTGAGTTGACTCAGATGGAGTTTTTAACTAACGATTAGAGGAGTTAGTTTTAATAAATCTACCATCATCAAAGTTGGGTTGCTAATCCTTAGAATGCCATGCTACTTCAAATCATCTCCAAATGATCGGAGTCGACCTGACTCAGTCGGGAAACTAACCGAGTGAGCTCGACTTTGAGCATTGAGTTGACCCAGTGTTAGCTCGATCCAACCGAGTTCCTTTTGCTAGTAGCATGTAACTGGGTGAAGTCATCTGAGATCGGATCATGGTGTTAATCCCTGTGCAAGACAGGCCAATCACTGCCATGGATCCCGATTTGGGTTTTTCCACCTAGAAATGCAACTGAGTCACTCAACTCATGATCGAGTTGAGGTGAACGTGAATACAGTCGACCGGGCAGGCTGATTTTAACAAGAACTGAGAGAGGGTTGACGTGGATTACTTGATCAGAGTGTGGTGGGGGCGTTGAAAGGGGTCCACATGCGTCAAATGTTAGTAATATACTTCCTGGACTCGTTTTCGGGCACTGTTTTAAAGCGAAACGGCTTGACATTTTAGCAGATTGGATCAGGTGCTGATGGTTTAGTATGGATTTACCATAGGGATGGGTCTTAGGTATTTTTACCTGAGAGGAGGCTGGAGGTTTTGAGTTTGATGGAGCAAGCTCTGGTGTGACGGGTTGAGTCAGAACAACGGCTGAAAACTCGTTCTAGCTGGCTTTTCTTACTTTTTCCACTCTCCTATTCGTTTCCTCTCTCGGCATTTCCTTCTACTCTCTCAGCTTTCTCCTTCTTCCCACTCGATCTTAACTCAATAGATGGGCGACTCAGACTGAGTCGAGTTGCTACTAAGGCTTGCAACTCGCTCGGTTGCGCACTGCCAAACGATTTCTCTCTCTCTCTCTCTCTCTCTCTCTCTCTTACTATTTTTCTACACCATTTTTCTTCGAATTCACCCTAACAAAATGGGTATTTATAGTCGTGACTGCTTTTGGGTCATTCTACGGCTAATCTTAAAGATTAGCATGTACTTAACACTCATCTGCCAAGAGAGCTCACCGTCAGAATCTTCTCAAGTCACTTGACATTTGTAATGGTCCAAATAACATTCTCCAGTGAGTTTTAGGTGGGATGGGCCATCAGATGAACAGTTTGGATGTGTGAACGGGCCACTTGTATTAGGTGTGGGTTTCACGGTCGGATCAAGGAAGGTGACTCACTGATCATAGCGTTTTTGCCATGGTCGGGTTATCCGTTGATTGCAGGCATCTAGAAAGATTGGATGATGCCCAGGATGACTACATGGCCCACCCAACGGTGTGTAATAACCAGTGATTACGACATTGATCCGGGAGAGACGGTGACTCACGTTCAAGTGTCAACTCGTCAAAATCTCGGCGTTGCTACGAGATCTTCATACTACCCTAACATGGATGATCAGGATCTGCTCCCGAGAAGCTTCACGAAGTCAGAGGAGGGTGGAGATCGTTCCTACCAAAAATAGAAGTTTTTCTTCTGCCTTTTGCTGCGTAGGGGTCCATTTACGGCAATCGTAGGCCTGATGCAGATTTTCTCCGCGTACGTGGCTTCCGTCCAATGACTCCCAACGGTTGGATTGGTCAGAGGAGAGCAGACGTGAATATTTTGTCCCGATCAGCGTCATCCTCACATGTCGTTTGATCATTGGTTTATAGGGCAAGCACGAGTGGTTTTCAATCGTGGGTTCAAGCGTGGATAGGGTCGATGGGACCTAGCCTATCGAATGGACGGTCCAGATCTAGATTCTTCATTCGAAATAATGTCTGTTTGCATCGTCCAACGGACGGCTCTATTTGAAATAGCGTCAGGCGGGAATTCAACTGAAATTTAAGAGTTTCAAGGGTCAGCGGTCATTTGACCGGATCCGTGGATTGGTGCACCGCATGTGCACGCCATCTATGCACTTGGACTACTCCACATGTGCGGTCCACGACATGATCCAAGTCGATCAACACCATCCATTTGTCTTGGACGATCATTAAACACCTAAAGTTGGAGTTTTGGTAAATCCTGATTGCTTGTGAATGTGATCTAAGTTGTCTGTTCCTCTTTTAGGGTTTATAAATCGTCTTGGGCTAGAGATCAGCTCGCTCCCATTTTTGTAAAGGATTGTAATCAAAGATTTATCCTTGATGAGTATTGGTTAGTTTTGTTAGACTGTTACTTTTTATTTAATTATGTCAGATAGAAGTCACGGGGTGTTTAAAGCAAGATAGGGTTCTTCTCATGACTAGGATCTTGCTACCAATTTTATGTTTGTTCATAGCGTAGTATGGTAAGGTAGTTGGTTCTATTTTAAGTTAAAATTTACAGTAAAATTTGAGGGTTATTACAATATCGAACTGAAACCTTAATGTGTAAGCTAGATGTGACATGTGAAATCATGACTCAATCAATATTTAAAACTTCTGATTATGGATTAGCAATTCGAACTTGACTATGAAATCTAAAGATAGCTAAATCCAAGAGTCATAAATTACCAACATTACATATCTTATTTGTCTAAATCAAAGATGGCCATCAAAATCACTTCGAATTCACAAAAATTTTCAGAAAAATTTTAAAATTTTTCACAATTTTTGCTCAAGACCAAGAAAATACAGATTAGGTAACTTAATCTCCCATCCTTAACCTAAAATCTACATTGTCCTCAATATAAAAGATATAAACATGCAATGCACATGAGCCAACAAAAGTGAAGGAGAAGTGATGGAAAGATAGCACCTGATGACGGAATCATGCTGCTTTTTCCCAAAGATATTTCAGCATGAAGGCGGCTTGGCACAAGAGTTAATACAACAAAAGCAAACTATCATAAAACAACGAGAAAACAAACTAACCTAATGACATAAATCCGACAAACCTAGAATAACAAAAAAAAAAAAAAAAAAAAAAACAAACAAACTACCCTAGTCCTATGAAAGCAATAAACCTACCTATACCTCCATCGGACTAGGAGATCAATCCTGGTAAACAGGATCTTTCAGAGGCATGGACATGTCTTCTAAATCAAAATTCTCAACTAATGGCTTTAATTGATGTCCATTTACTTTAAACTCATTGCCATTGTCTGGATTCCGAATCTCGTTTAACAACTCGAAAAATCCCATACAAAGGCCCGAGTACCACCTCAGGCAGAAATCACTCAGGACCAAATCCTTTAGAAATTAGACGAGGATCAACCAGTGTTAAACTAGATTACATACGAAATCCGAACTAATCAGTTTAAATATGATCTGCAAGACCCAAAACTTGTGGAATCATTGATACTACATTACCCAAAAATCTAGGATCAATCTCATTACCCGGCTGCTCTCGGGAGCATCACGAAACTTTGTATCAGATCTGGACCGCACATTGAAAGTCTAAATAATACGAGGTTATAGAATTAGGACCACCTTGCTAGGCTAGACAACTATCTCGGAAGTCAAAATCAGATAGTGTCTCAGGGCTATTCGCTTGAGCCCAGAGCGAGGAGTGTGAGAAAATATGGTTTTCTTTATAAATTAAATCTAATTTAAGTAATCTGAGACTTGTCGCTTGCGGGCCAAATATAAGCAATCAGACCGTCGGAATCTGACCCAAATACACCCTCGGATCAGGGAACATTTCTCATACATGTCCGTGTACTTGTAACCCTGATCGAGTTTCAGTGATCGTTGAACTAAAACTAGTCCGCCACATGTGATCTGGGAACTCGACTAGAACGAAAACTTAACTCGACCTAGATCCAAAGTCAGTGAGCTTAAGTCCGACCTTTGGCTCAAGGGGGGGGGCTCCAGAAGTACTCCGTTGAGACGGAACAGTCCGTATTTGGATATAACCTAAGTATACCATGGCCCTGAGTCTATTTCCGTGAGTTCTGGTCCTATATAAGGACCTTAAACCCTCACTCTCTCATCCCATATGAATTTGAGAAAACCCTAGGTGAGAGAGAGAGAGTAGAGAGAGAGAAAGTGTGGGAGAAGTGGGAGAAAGATCATGTTGCTCTAACTTGCTACCATACGTGCTTACCCACCACCGTCTAATTGTTATTCTGGCGATTCTGTCTTCGTTCTTAGGTAAGAAAACCCTAACCCTAACTTGTTCAAGGGTTTCAACTATTATAAGTAGCGAGATAGCTGACTTAATTCATGTTATAGGTTGTTGTGCCGCCGTAGACGAAGACTTAGAGATTCTATCGACTTCGTTACACTTCTACGGCGTAAGGTGCGGACTTTAGATGTATAGGTTATGGTTTTCAAGGCTTTCAATGTCGGTTAATGATTTATTCTTGTTATGGGTGCTATTTCACATGCAAAATGCGTCGTCCGTTTCATGTTTCAGTTATATATGATCTATGTGTAATATAGTGTATTCTATGTATGTGTTGAAATATTTGAATACGTTTGGAATTTGGATTTGTGCTTAACATGTTTATTTGTCGTGAATATATGCTTAATACATGTGCGACAACTCCTTAGCGAAAGGACTTTCCCTAAAATCACGTCACGGTAAATACACACTATATGTGATAAAGTGTGTAGCCCAAGTGTTTGTGGAAATGCTTAAATGAATATGGAACCCGGGTTCGTGCATGCCATGATCATCCGTCGTGGGTATAGGCATGTGGTTTATGGGGCAACTCCCTAGCGAAAGGAGTTGACCTCAATATGTGTAAACCACATACATCATGTATGATGATGTATGTAGTCTAAGTGTTTGTAGAAATGTCTGAATGTGCTAAGTATTACTAATAGTCGTTTTGTATGAGGGCTGAGATATGAATCTCGGTTACCTTAATTATGTATATGATTTCCTCCATGTACGATACATTATGATGTCTGTTTTATTACGTAATGAATGTGTGTGAAAATCATGTTTGTGTTACATTTCTCAACATGCTCACATGCTTGTACGAATTGAATTATTTGTTCATTACTGTTTTGACTGTCCCTTATGATTACCTGTTGGAATGAAGTGAAAGTGGGGCTATGATATAGTCCAGGCAATCGGTAACAGGTTTGAGTTCGTGGCTGAGATTTATTCACCACTTAAGATGGGTTTGACGAACCCGAGTCGTACTAAAGTTGTCGGCAGTGGTTAGGTCACACGGAGTGTTTGTGCACTTCATGTCGCTCAACTCAACGTGCGCTCGTACTAGTCGAGCTCGTCAAGTAACCCGATCTGCCGATGTATGTTCATCATGTATGGATACCTCTGTTTGAACCTAAGGTACTAAACTCACCAGTGAATCCCGCTTAACCTTGGTACCTTGATCCGCTAAGACTCATGAGCCGAGCATGGTGTATGGGACACCGTGGTCGAGCTGTCGGCCTACACTGGGGTGATGTGCCTCCCCGTAGTGACCAGTGAGCAACCCAAACTAGTGAACCGGATATGGTGGTATGGGACACTGTATTTGAGCTATCGGCCTACACTGATTTGGTGATGGGGGAGTGGTGCAACTATTTCGTGTAACAGCCCTGACAGCCCTTTGTAGTGACCTCGAGCATACTTTAAGCCTATGTAGAGGCAACGACCCTTCCGTAGCAACAAGAGTACAACTAGTCCTGTACTGATTTGATGATTAGCCATGTAGGGTGATGGGGGAGTGGTGTAACGAGTTCGTGTAACAGCCCTGGCAGCCCTTTGCAGTGACCTAGAACCGCACCATTGTATGAGATTATCTAGAACTGACGACCCTAAAATGGATCATTGTTTAGGAATGATATAAGGGAGGTACCTTAGTTTCCCAACACTGCTATATGAAAAGGACTAATAACAACTCGGTAATCACTCTCATAACATAGCACTGCATGTGCCTCGGGTTAAAGAGCACTGAGGGATGAAAGCATGTCGCGGACGTAAGATGGTGTTGCACGAGGGAGTGTAGCCAAGGGCATGCATCATGACTGCATTCCATACTTGCATTAATAAGAGTATTTAGGAGTGTTTGATTGTACTGTTTTATCATTACTGCTTGACTGAATTGATAACATGTTAACTTATGTTTTATCGTTCTACTGAGTTAGCTACTCACTCCCATGTTACGGGACGATGTTGTACACACCAACCAGACCTGTCTCAGATGCAGGTGTTGACAAGACGTAGGAGGCTGTGCCTGACTACTACGATGATCAGGACGAGTTCTCCTACATGCATTTCTCTGGAGGCTTCTCTTAGGCCATTCAGATGACGGGGCTACAGGGTTTACCATTATAGTTGTACCACTTTTTTTGGCATTTTGATTTTGAAACTAATACATATATATGGTGACTCAGTAAGGTGTTCATACTCTAGAGACCGATTATGACCGTTTCTGGCTTTATATACATTTATATACATCTTTCAGTCTTTCGCTTGCGTTTTATAACTTTTTGGTATAATCCCACTCATAATTAATGCACTAACACAGAAAATATTCAATCATAAGCATTTATGTTGCATAAGTGATATTTTGGAACTCGGGTGTTGAGTTGCTACTCGACCCCCGATTTTCAGGGTATTACATCTCGACAACCTATGAGGATAAACATTGATAATAGTGAAAGGGTCGGTCTAACGAGATCGGAGCTTACCCGGAAAGAGATGAAACCGAGAATCATACAAAAGGACTTTCTGACATGGCGTGAATAATTTTCGATGAATATGTTGGTCATGAAATGCCTTCATCCTGTCCTTGTAAATTCTTGAGTTCTTGTACACATCGTTCTGGATTTCTTCAAATTCATTCAACTGAAGTTTGTGTAGCGAGCCAGCATTGTCCAGATTGAAATTCAGATTTTTAATCACCCAGTAGGCTCTATGTTCCAACTTCACAGGCATGTGGCAAGCTTTCCCATAGACAAGTCTAAAAGGAGACATTCCAATAGGGGTCTTAAATGTAGTATGGTAAGTCCATAAGACATCGGTCAATCGAATTGACCAATCCTTACGGTGAGGGTTAACCGTCTTTTCCAAAATGTGTTTAATTTCTCTATTGAAAATCTCAGCTTGCCCACTTGTTTGTGGGTAGTATGGAGTGCTCACCTTATGAGAAATACCATATTTCTTCATTAAACTCTCGAATGGTCTATTATAAAAATGTGAGCCCCCATCACTAATGATGGCTTGAGGCATTCCGAACCAGGAAAGGATGTTGTCTTTTAAGAATTTAATGATCGTGCGATGGTTATTGTTCCAGCACGGAATCCTTCAACCCATTTAGTGACATAGTTTACGGCGAGCAAAATTTATAGATTTCTAAAGGATTGGGGGAATGGTTCCATGAAATCGATGCCCTAACAATCAAATGCCTCTATAATAAGAATGGGGTTCAAGGGCATTATATTTTGACGGGACAATGCTCCCAACTTCTAATAATGCTCACAAGCCTTGCAAAACTCATGAGTGTCCCTGAACATAGTGGGCCAGTAAAAGTCACACTGCAGAATCTTGGTCGTGGTCTATTTTGTAGAAAAGTGACCACCACAGGCCTGTGAGTGACAGAAGGAGATGACACTCTGATTCTCATCGTCTAGCACACGTCTCCTTAATATTTGGTCTGGGTAATATTTAAACAAATATGGATCGTCCCAAAAAAAGTTGCACCCCTTGGTAAAAAATTTCTTCTTATCTTGCGCAGTTCAATGTGTTGGTATAAAACCCGTGGCAAGATAATTAGCAATATCAACGAACCAAGGTGAATGGGAGACTATAAACAATTGTTCGTCAGGGAACATGTCATTGATATGTGTCATCTCAAGGGAATCAGAGGGATTAAGGTGGGAAAGATGGTCAGCCACAACGTTCTCTACTCCCTTTTTATCTTTAATTTTCAAATCAAATTCTTGGACTAGAAAGATCTATCTTATCAGGAGGGGCTTAGCATCATTCTAAGTAAGAAGATACTTAAGCGCCACATGATCTGTTTAAATAATGATCTTGGATTCGATTAAGTGTGACCTAAATTTGTCCAAAGTGAACACTACGGCTAAGAGTTCCTTTTCCGTAATCGAGTAGCTCACTTGGGCAGGATTTAGCATTTTACTTGTATAATGAATAATGTAAGTCTTCTTTTCTATTCTCTGGCCTAAAACCGCCCCAAGAGCATAATCAGACACGTCGCACATAAGTTCAAAATGAAGGCTCCAGTCGGGTGGTTGTATGATAGGTGGAGTGGCCCACATGCCTTTGAACTTAGTAAAAGCCTCCTGCATTGTTCAGTCCACTCGTATGGTGCATCCTTTTGACGTTGATTACATAGAGGATGACAGATGAGACTAAAGTCCTTTATGAATCGTCTGTAAAACCCTACGTGTCCTAAGAATGATCACACGTCCCGTATGTTCTTGGGTAGAGGTAGGTTAGAGATAAGATCAATTTTTTCCTTATCTAAAATGATTCCTTTGGATAAGATGATATGTCTAAGGACAATTCCCTTACGAACCATGAATGATACTTCTCCTAATTGAGTACCAAATTCTTTTCTTCACATCTTTTCAGCACACATTTAAGGATCTCTAAGTACTTGTTGAAAGATTGACCGAAGACGGAGAAATCGTCCATGAAGACCTCTAGATATTACCCCAACATATCAGAAAAGATACTCATCATACATTGCTGAAAGGTGGCATGGGCATTACATAGTCCGAATGGCAGCCTTCGGTAAGCAAAGGTGTCGTAGGGACATGTAAATGTAGTCTTTTCCTGCTCTTCAGGGGCTATCTCTATTTGATTGTAGCTCAAATACCTGTCAAAGAAACAGTAATAAGAATGACCAGCTAACCTTTCCATAATTTGATCAATGAAGGGCAAAGGAAAGTGGTCCTTCCTTGTGACGGTATTTAACTTCCTGTAGTCAATGCACATTCTCCAATCAGTAGTAACTCTAGTTAGCACAAGTTCGTTGTTGGCATTGGCTACAATGGTGAGTCCAGACTTCTTAGGAACTACTTAAGTTGGACTCACCCATTGACTATCGGATATAGGGTATATAATACCCACATCCAATAGTTTAAGAACCTCGGGTTTAACCACTTCCTTAATGTTTGGATTTAGTCTAAATTGTGATTGCTGAGAGGTCTTCGCATTATCCTCAAGATAAATGCAGTGAGTACAAATCGAGGGGTTGATTCCCTTGAGGTCCGTAATCGTCCATCCAAGGGCTCCCTTATGATCAATGAGAGTAGATACGAGCATACTCTCCTGTTCTTTCTCTAGGTGGGCAGAAATCACCACCGGGTATGTCTCATCTTGTCCTAAATATATGTATTTCAAATCAGAGGGCAAAGGTTTTAGGTCAAGCTTCGGTGCCTTGAGGATAGATGGCAGAGGCACTTCTTCGGTTTGAGGCAATTCCTCAAATTATGGCCTCCACTGGTTAACTTCAAGTACTGGCACAGTATCAAGCATGGTACCCATCTCCCTAATAATGTCATCATCAAAATCATGGGAGTGGGCCAGACACGTCTCTAAAGGATCATATGATAAGGTCAGAGGCGTTCTATCTTCCACGAAAGAGTCAATCATGTAAATGTCATAGAAATTGTATCATCCAATAACCGTCTGCCCATGTTAAAAAAGATGTTTAAATCTAATGTCATATTCCCAGAAGACATACTCATGACACCATTCCTGCAATTGATAATTGCGTTTGAAGTGGCAAGGAATGGGCGACCAAGAATGACGGAAATTTGAGTGCTCATGTTACTGATTGGTTCGGTATCCAGGACGATAAAATCTACTGGATAGTAGAATCTGTAAACCTGGACTAACACATCCTCAATTATTCCTCTCGGTACACAAACAAAATGATCAGCAAGTTGTAATGTGGTTAAAGTGGGTCTTAATTCACCCAATTCTAACTGCTTGTACACCGAGTAGGGAATCAGATTGACGTTCACTCCTAAGTCAAGAAGTGCGTGCTCAATTCGATAGTTCCCGATTACATATGATATGGTTGGGCTACCGGGATCTTTGAATTTCTACGGCATATCTTGTTTTAGGATGGCACTCACTATCTCAGTCAAAAAGATTTTCTTTTAAATATTTTGCTATCTTTTAGTCGTGTATAAGTCTTTCAGGAATTTGGCATATGAAGGTATTTATTTTACGGCATCAAGTATAGGAATATTGACGTTCACTTATTTCAACACCTCTAGAATGTCCTGAGAGTTAGAGAGAGGTTTTGGTGCAACCAACCGTTCGGGAAATGGAGCAATTAGCTTCCCTTGAGGTTCTGATTCTAATTCTTGTGGAGCATGGCTAGATCCATAATCTTTGTCCACTTCCAGGTCCTTAGGCTTTTCAACCCTAACTAGAATGGTTTTGCCAATGATCTTCCCACTCCTAAGAGTAGTGATAGATTTAACTTTCTCCATCTGATTTGAAGAGCTTGGATCACTTATCTCATATTATAGTTTAAGATTGGGGAGAGGTTGTACAGGAAGCATCCCCATTTCTATAACTGTCATTTCTGAATCCATCTTTTGCATAAAGTTTAGAAGTCCTCGTATTGCCTGAGTAAGCTCTTGTGTGGAATTTTGAACTGGTTCTTCTTGAGGTTTTCCTTGATTTGGATTTTGATTGAAGAAACCTTGAGGGGTAGCAGTTTGTCCTTTCCTCTAATTGAAGTTTGAATGATTTCTTGAACCAGGATTGTATGTATTGGAGGTAGGTCCATTAAAAGGTCTTTGATAATTGTTCACGGCATTGGATCGCTCATTCAACACCCCTCGAAAGGAAAGTATTGTTGAAAAATTTTCAGGTGTGTGAATGTAGCAATCACAGATACCGCAAACAATTTCATTAACCTTATCCTTCTTTAATTCCATGGCCTCGAATATCCTTATGAGATTAGTCACTTTATAATTGATATCATCATCCTCTTTCATGAGATACATTCCACCCCTCTCCTTAGATTGAGTCGGCCTAGACATGGTGCTTGATTTTGGGTATGTGTCCCATGATTGTGCGTTTTCAGCAAATCTATCCAAGTAGTCCCACACATCATCAACATTTTTATTCATGAATTGCCCATTGCACATCGTCTCAACCAATTTGTGCATGGAAGATGTCTGTCCATTATAGAAAAAGTGTGTAATGCACCACGTTTCAAAATCGTGTTGTGGGCATGAACTGATAAGATCCTTGAACCTTTCCCAACATTGGAAGAATGTTTCATCCTCCTTTTGGATGAAGTTCATAATTAATTTTCTAAGGGTGTTCGTTTTATGATGTGAAAAAAATTTCTTTATGAACTCCCTTTGTATATCATTCCATGTGTCCATAAATCTAAGATGTAGTGAATGCAACCACATCTTAGCTTTCTCTTTCAAAGAAAAGGGAAAGAGTTTCAGCTTGACTGTGTCCTCAGACATGTTTGGAAAATATAAAGTGGCTATGACCTCATCAAACTCTTTCAGGTGTAAATATGGATTTTCTGACTCAAGCCCATGAAATTTAGGAAGGAGTTGGATCACCCCTAACTTAATATCCATGTGTCCCGTATTCTCTAAAAAAACCATGCATGAGGGTGTACTCACCCCCGCTAGATGTAAATAATCTCGTAAAGTACAAGGCGGGGGTGCTTGATGCACCTCATTCTCATCTTGGACTTCCCTAACCCTAGGTGGAGGTAATCCTTCTTGTTGATTGGCCAGTTGATTTGCAACCATAACCTCAATTAACTCTGGGGATTTCGAGTGGTGTTTAGTCCTGCAATGGATAGTCAACCTCTCAACCAATCCTCCTTCAGTCAAGAGATGTCGAGTGTTGTCATGGACCCACTTGGGCATGAAACACTCCCAACCCTCAATTCAGATTCTAAACCTAAACCTAAAAAGGAAGAAAAGAAATAGAAATTTAGAAATAAAGAGAAAAGAGTATGAAAAAAGTTACCAAATTCGAAGTTCCTAAGTTAAAAACCTGTAAAACAAAACAAAACAAATCAGTTTCTAAAAATAGAAAGTCTAAAGTTAGAAAGTTAACTTCTAAAAACCGAAAATAGTAGGTTTCTAAAAACTAAATTGGGAAACTTCTAAAAACCTAAATTTAGAAAGCAAGTTAGTTTCTAAGAATAAAAGAAAACCTAGAAATAGAAAGTTTTTAAAGATTAGAAAATAAGACCTAATCTTAAAAATAGAAAAATAGAAAGATAAGAAAGATATTACCAATTTAGAAAGTCTATCTCAGAATCCTACAAAATAGAAAAGTTAGGTTAGTTTCTAAAAATAAAAAATATTCCCAAAACCTAAAGTTAGAAAACTCTAATCTTAACCTAATTCTAAAACTAGTTAATTTCAGAAAAACGCAACAGTCAGTCTCCGGCAACGGCGCCAAAAACTTATTCACCACCCCAAGTATAAGGTTGCGATGTAGTAATAATCTCGGTAAGAACGAGGTCGAATCTATATGGACTGAACCTTGTACGTAATCTGAAAATAACTAGAACTAGAACTAGAAAAAGATGTAATCTAAATCAAGAAAATTTCAGAGAAAAATGGTGAATCACTTTAACTAAAACTTGTAAAATTCAAAGGTGGGAAACTAGGGTGCCAAGGATCCACTTGTAGAGATTAAGGAGATCTATGGTTGATTCATGAACACAACTGGAATTAGAGTTCCATCTTCATCCAGTTAGAAGATAATCTATTAAAATCCAATCTGAACTTCCTTTGATCTAGTTTTCAAGAGATGAGAGGTATGAGTATTAGAATTAATTCTATCACAACACCATGCCCATAAGACAAAGTAAACAACAAAATTTAACCAATCCACAGCCAATCTGACAGAGTTATGAACGTTAGGAAGGATTCCATCATCCAATCATGCCCAGGAGACGATGGTAAACAACAGGGTCTCCTAAATTCACAATCACAATAATGCAAAGAACATGCTCAAAGCTATCACAGATTCATTGTAATTTAAGTCACAACAAAGCATTAAAAACTGAAGGCATTCTTTATAATCAAACTAGAATCAGAGATAGTTCAACAAACATGAATCAAAGAATAGAAAAACACCCCATCATGCTACAAGCTTCACCTCTTAGCCCTAGCTAAGAGGTTTAGCCTGCCATGGGCATGATTAGGCTAAAAATCTCTTAGAAAATAACATGATAAAGGAATTAAGAGAAGGGAAGGAAAAACTCCTCAAAAGGCTGGTTGTTCACTCCACGTTCTCTCCCTCTTTCTCTCATTTTCTTTGCTCCATGTACCCAAAGATGATCTTAAGCTCTCTTTCTCCCACTCTTTTATAAGCTTAACAAAGTCGGTGAGGCGTGGAGATGTCGGTGGAAGTCGGTCGGTAGAGAACCGACTCTATCTCGTAGCAGAGTGCGCAAAAACGGGAAACAGCTGCGTTTGAACCTTGTTTTGGGATGCTGACCGTCCTCTTCTTAGATTCTGACTCCTTGGTGGGGTTCAAGACACCCTCTTGCAGATTTTGGATGGTCCAGATCAAAGATCCGACCTTGATCAAGATCACACAACGGCCCATGGAGGGCCAGATGAGCGGACACACGTCCTTACGCACGAACCTGCACTGGAATGTTAGGTGGGCCCCAGAGTGATGTTTTCAAAAAGATCTACCCCGTTCATTGTATTTCTAGTGAAAAACTAGTAGGAAAGGAGTGGTTTTTGTTGAGTTTTGGTGTGGTCCACTATATTAGATCAACTCACCGTTCATCCTGCATTTTTTGGCGATCCATGTGTGTACGTGTGTATGGGACCAAAAGGAGAGCATGGATGGGGTCGTGGCCACCCCCTAGAGCGAATGAACGGTTCAGATCGAGCAGATAGGTAGGGCCCACTGAGCTTCGTCTGGTCGGAGGTTGTCCACTCGTGGGGTTTCCTGCGCGAGAAATACGGGTCAGCGTCTTTTGACCAACCGTCTAGGTCCAGTGCACGTCGAGTGCACTTGTGCACTGGCAATGCTAGTGGGGTCCACTTGTGATGTTTCTAATAAGTTTCCTGCTTGATTTTCTCAGATCTCTGGCATGTAAATTCTTCGATCTCAGTCCACTGAG
Organism: Magnolia officinalis; assembly: GCA_021015155.1. Classification (NCBI taxonomy): domain Eukaryota; kingdom Viridiplantae; phylum Streptophyta; class Magnoliopsida; order Magnoliales; family Magnoliaceae; genus Magnolia; species Magnolia officinalis. The sequence goes on along the minus strand of JAJHSJ010000009.1, from coordinate 51,296,207 downwards.
GTCTGTCCCTTCCCTTAGTGATTTCTGAGCGGTAAATCCATGCTTTTAGTACTCTTTTTCAGTCCAGGCTCCTAAATTCACCTTACAATCCAAACACAATTACAATAGGACGTTAAACAGTATCATTCTTATAAAATCAGGTAAAACGGGGGCCTAATATGCAATATTTGACCCCTCAACACTCAGTACGAAAATGGGTTAGCATAAAATACTAAAACAGACGATAAACAAACTATCTTAAACTAGTGGAAAACAAACTATCCTAAAACGGCTGAAAGCAAACTATCCTAAAATAGCAAAAAGCAGAAAACCTAACTACACCTCCGTCAGACTAGGAGGTCAATCCTAGTAAACAGGATCATTCAAAGGTATGGACATGTCCTCTGAATCAAAATTTTCAACAAATGGCTTTAACCGATGTCCATTCACTTTAAAATCATTGCCATTGTTTGGATTTCGAATCTCGACGGCCTCATGAGGATAGACATTAGTAACAGTGAAAGGGCTAGTCCAACGAGATCGGAGTTTTCCTAGAAAGAGATGTAATTGGGAATTATATAAAAGAACCTTCTGACCTAGTGTGAATGATTTTTGAGGAATGTGTTGGTCATGAAACACCTCCATCCTGTTCATGTAAATTCTCGAATTCTTGTATGCATCATTCCGGATTTCTTCAAGTTCATTCAACTGAAATTTGTGCAGCGAGCCAGCATTGTTTAGATTAAAATTTAGATTTTTAATAGCCCAGTCAGCCCTATGTTCCAACTCCACAGGTAAGTGGTAAGCCTTCCCATAGACAAGTCTATAGGGAGACATTCCAAAAGGGGTAAGCCCAAAAAGCATCAGTCAATCGGATCGACTAATCCTTACGGTCAAGTTAATCATTTTTTTCCAAAATTTGTTTGATCTCCCTATTAGAAATCTTAGCTTGCCCACTTGTTTATGGGTGGTATGGAATGCTCACCTTGTGGGAGATACCATATTTTTTCATTAAGTTCGCAAAGGGCCTATTACAAAAATATGAGCCCCCATCACTGATGATGGCTTGAGGCATTCCTAACCAGGAAAGGATGTTCTCTTTTAAGAATTTAATGACTGTTTGATGATCATTCTTTCGACACAGGATCGATTCGACCCATTTAGCAACATAGTCTATGGTGAACAAAATATATAAATTTATAAAAGATTGGGGAAATGGTCCCATGAAATTAATGCCCCAGCAATCAAATGCTTCAATGATCAGGCATCATGTTTTGACAGGACAATGATCCCAATTTCTGACAACGCTTATAAGCTTTGCAAAACACATGAGAGTCCTTGAACATAGTGGGCCAGTAAAAGCCGCACTGCAGAATTTTGGCCGTGATCTTTTTAGTAGAAAAGTGACCACCATAGGACTGAGAATGACAAAAGGAGATGACACTTTGGTGTTCATTGTCTGGCACACATCTTCTTAAGATTTGGACTGGGCAATATTTAAACAAATATGGATCATCCCCGAAGAACTTACGAACCTCGACGAAGAATTTTTTCTTATCTTGCGCAGTCCAATGTGTCGGCATGAAACTTGTGGCAAGATAATTAGCAATATCAGCAAACCAAGGTGAATGAGAGACTTTGAACAATTATTTGTCAGTGAACATGCCATTTATAAGTGTCGTCTCAAGGGAATCAAAGAGATCAAGGCAGGAAAGATGGTCAGCCACTACGTTCTCTACTCCCTTTTTATCTTTTATTTCCAAATCAAATTCTTAGAGTAAGAGGATCCATCTTATTAGGAAGAATTTAACATCATTCTTAGAAAGAAGATACTTGAGTGCCACATGATCTGTGTAAATGAAGATATTGGATCCGATTAAATAGGACCTAAATTTGTCCAAAGAGAACACTATGACTAAGAGTTCCTTTTCCGTAGTAGAGTAGTTCACTTGGGAGGGATTTAGAATTCTACTTGCTAAATGAATAACATAGGGCTTCTTTTCTTTTCTCTGACCTAAAATTGCCCCAAAAGCATAGTCAGATGCGTCGCACATAAGTTCAAAAGGAAGGCTCCAGTCGGGTGGCTGCATGATAGGTGCAATGGTTAACATGCCCTTGAACTTAGTAAAAGCTTCCTGGAATTGCTCAGTCCACTCGTATAGTGTATCCTTTTAAAGTAGATTGTATAAAGGACGAGAGAGGAGACTAAAGTCTTTTATGAATCTCCTGTAAAAATTGATGTGTCCTAAGAAGGATCGCACATCTCGTATGTTCTTGGGTGGAGGTAAGTTAGAGATAAGATCAATCTTAGCCTTATCTACTCAATTCCTTTAGACAAGATGATGTGTCCAAGGACAATTCCCTTACGAACCATGAAATGACACTTCTCCCAATTTAATACCAAATTCTTTTCCTCACATCGCTTTAGCACACATTTAAGATTTTCTAAGCATTCGCTGAAGAATGGACCAAAGACAGATAAGTCGTCTATGAAGACCTCTAGATATTGCCCCCACCATGTCAGAAAAAATACTCATCATGCATCGTTGAAAAGTGGTGAGGGCATTACACAATCCGAATGACATCCTTTGATAAGCAAATGTGTCAAAGGGACATGTGAACGTGATCTTTTTCGGATCTTCAAGGGCTATCTCTATCTGATTGTAGCCGAAAACCCATCAGGGAAGTGGTAATAAGAATGCCCAGGTAGCCTTTCCAAGATTTGATGAAGGGCAAAGGAAAGTGGTCCTTCCTCATGATGATATTCAACTTCCTATAGTCAATGCACATTCTCCAACCGGTAGTAACTCTAGTTAGCATGAGTTCATTATTGGCATTGGCTACAATGGTAATTCAGACTTCTTAGGAACCACTTGAGTTGAACTCACCCATTGACTATCGGATATCGGGAATATGATACCCACATCCAAACGCTTAAGAACCTCGGCCTTGACCACTTCCATCATGTTTGGATTTAATCTACGTTGTGGTTGCTGGAAGGTCTTCGTATTATCCTCTAGATAAATGCAGTGGGTACAAATCGAAGGGTCAATTCCCTCGAGGTTCGTAATCGACCATCCAAGGGCTCCTTTGTGTTCAATGAGAGTAGAGATGAGCATACTCTCCTGTTCTTGCTCAAGACGGAAAGAAATCACCACCGGGTATGTCTCATCTTGACCTAAATGGACATATTTCAAATCAGAGGGTAAAGGTTTTAGGTCAAGCTTCGATGCCTTGAGGTTAGACGGCAAAGGAACTACATTAGTTTGGGGGAATTCTTTGAATTGTGGCCTCCTCCGGTTAATTTCAAGTGTCGGCACGGTATCCAGCATGGTCTCCATCTCCCTAATCATGTCATCATCAAAATCATGGGAGTGGGCCAGGCATGCCTCTAGAGGGTCAAAGGATAAGGTCAGAAGTGCTCTATCTTCTAAAAAAGAATCAATCAGGTTAAAATCGTAGGAATCGTCTTCATCCTCTAACTATTTGCTTCTATTGAAAAAGATATTCAACTCCAATGTCATATTCTCGAAAGATATACTCATGACTCCATTCCTGCAATTAATGATTGCGTTTGAAGTGGCAAGGAATGGTCGACCAAGAATGACGGGAATTTGAGTGCTCATGTCCACGATGGGTTGAGTATCCAAGATGATAAAATCTACTGAATAGTAGAATTTGTCAACCTGGACCAACACATCCTTGATTATCCCTCTTGGTACACGAATTGAGCGATCAACAAGTTGTAATGTGGTTCAAGTGGGTTTCAATTCACCTAAACCTAGTTGTTCGTAGACCAAGTAAGGAATTAGATTTATGCTCGCTCCTAAGTCAAGAAGTGCGTGCTCAATCCAGTAGTTCCCAATTACACAAGGGATGGTTGGGCTATCGGGATCTTTATATTTTTATGGAACATCTTGCTTGAGGATGGCGCTCACTTTTACTATCAGAAAATTTTTCCTTTTGATACTTTGCCCCTCTTAGTGATGCATAGGTCTTTCAGAAATTTGGCATATGAAGGAGTTCATTTTACCGCATTTAGTAGAGGAATATTGACCTTCACTTACTTGAGTACCTCTAAAATGTCTTGAGAGTTGGAGAGAGGTTTTGGTGTTATCAACCGTTGGGGAAATGGAGCAATTGGCTTGCCTTAAAGTTCTGGTTCTAATTCTTATGGAGCAATGTTAGGTTTATCATTATTGTCCTCTTCCGGGTGCTCAGGCTTTTCAGCCCTAGCCAGAATGATTTTGTCAATGGTCTTCCCACTCCTAATAGTGGTGATAGATTTAGCTTGCTCCATCTGATTTAAAGAGTTCAGGTCGCTAACTTCATATTGTAGTTTTGGATTAGGAAGAGGTTGAGATGGAAGGCTCCCCTTATTCCCAATTGTATTCCTTGTGTCAAGCCCTTGTATGGCCTTTGTAAGGTCTTGGAAGGTTTGTAGCATCCGCTGATTGAAAAACTCTTGATTTTGAAGATGTTTTAAAATGGGATCCTCTTCAAGTTTCCCTTGATTTGGAATTTGATTGAAGAAACCTTGAGAGGTAGCAGTTTGTCCATTCCTCCGACTGAAGTTTAGATGATTTCTCCAACTAGGATTGTATGTATTGGAGGTAGGTCCATTGAAAGGTCTTTGGTAATTATTCACGGCATTGGATTGCTCATTCAATACCTCTTCAAAGGCAGGTATTGTTGGACAATTTTTAGTTGTGTGAATGTTGCAAGCACAAATACCGCAAACAGTTTCCTTAGCCTTATCCTTCTTCAGTTCCATGGCCTCGAATTTCCTTATGAGATTAGCCACTTTAGCATTGATATCATCATCCTCATTCAGAAGGTATAATCCGCCCCTCTCCTTTGATTGAGTAGGCTTAGATGTGGTGTTAGGTCTTGGAGAGATGTCCCATGATTGTGCAGTTTCAGTGAGTTTGTTAAAGTAATCCCACACTTCATCTACATTTTTGTTCATGAATTCCCCATTGCATATCGTTTCAATAAATTGGCCAATGGAAGATGTCAGTCCACTGTAGAAGAAAGTTGTACTGCACCACGTTTCAAAACCGTGTTGTGAGCATGAACTAACGAGATCCTTGAACCACTCCCAACATTTGAAGAATGTTTCATCTTCCTTTTGGGCGAAGTTGATGATCGACTTCCTGATGGTGTTCGTCTTATGCTATAGAAAGATTTTTTTTATGAATTCCTTCATCATGTCATTCCATGTGCCAATAGATCGCGGACGTAGTGAGTACAACCACATCTTAGCTTTCTCTTTCAAGGAGAAAGGAAAGAGTTTCAGCTTGACCATGTCCTCAGACACGTTAGGAAAGTATAAAGTGGTTATAACCTCGTCAAACTCTTGCAAGTGCAGGTATGAACTTTCAGATTAAAGTCCAAGGAACTTTGGAAGGAGTTAGATTACTCTTGGCTTGATATTCATGTTTCCTGTATTTTCTGGAAAAACCATATAGGAAGGTATGCTCACCCCCGCCGGTTGTAAATAATCTCGTAAAGTACGACGCAGGGGTGCTTGATGCACCTCATTCTCATCATGGACTTCCGCAACTCGTGGTTGTGGCTGATTCATTGGTCGATTTACAACCATAACCTTAATTAACTCTAAGGATCTCGAGTAGTGTCTAATTCTGTGATGGATAGATAACCCCTCAACCAATCCTCCTTCACTCAAAAGACGTTGAGTGTTGTCATGGACCCACGTGGAAATGAAACACTCTCAACTCTCAATTTCAGACTCTAACCTAACCCTTCAAAAAAATAAGCCTAAAGGGATAAGAAATCTAGAAAAAGAAATGATAGAATTCGAAAGAAGTTACCAAATTAGAAGGTTCTATGTTAGGATCTTGCAAAAGAAAAACAAAAGAAATCAATTTCTAAAAATAGAAATTCTAAAATTAGAAAGTTTCCAAAAATAGGAATAGAAAGATGAGTTAGTTTTTTTCAAAAAAACAAAAGAAAAGAAAGTGAGCTAGTTTCTAAAAACAAAAAGTTTTTAAACCTAGAATTAGAAGGTAGTTTCCAAAAATAGAGAAGGAAAGTTTCTAAACCTAAAATTAGAAAGTAAAGTTAGTTTCTAAAACAAAACAGAAAAACCCTAATCCTAAAAATAGAAAATAGAAAAACCCTAATCTTAAACTAATTCCAAAACTAGTTAATCTCAGAAAAATGCATGCTTTTAGTACCCTTTTTCAATCCGAACTCTTAAATTCACATTGGTGATTCTTAAGCATTAAATACATGATTTTCTATTTAATGCATTAAATACATGCTTTTAGCACCCTTTTTCAATCCAAGCTCTTAAATTTAATGCATTAAATATATGCTTTTAGCAACCGTTAGTCCCCGGAACGGTGCCAAAAACTTGTTCACAACCCCAAGTGTAGGGTCACGATGTAGTAATAATCTCGGTAAGACCGAGGTCGAATCCACAGGGACTAATCTCATGAGTATTCTGAAAGTAACTACAAGTAGAACTAGAAAAAGATGTAAAACTAATTCTGAAGTGATTGAGAGAGTAATTGTGATTAAAGTGATTAAAACTAAGGAATTCCAAGGATCCACTTGTAGAGATCAGGGAGCCTTCTTGTTTGATTTAAAGACACAACTGGAATCAGAGTCCTATGTTCTCCAGTTGGAAGATATGGCAATTAAGATCAAATCTGAAATTCCTTTGATCTAATTCTCAATGGATGAGAGTCATGAGCATTGGGAGTGATTCCATCACAAAACCAAGCCCAGGAGACAATGACAAACAACAGGATCTACCAATTCTCACAATCAATCATAAGAGAATCATGAAAATTAGAAGGGATTCCATCATCTGACCATGCCCAAGGGGCGATGGTGAACAACAAGATTTCCTAATTTCACAATCTCAAAATATGAAAAGAAGATACTCAAAGCTATTGTAGATCTACTGTAATTTGAGTCACAATAAACCATTAAAAACTGAAAGTATTCCTTAAATATCAAACTAGAATCAAAGTAAGTTCAACATAAACATGAATCAAAGCAATAAACACATCCCATCACGCTACAAGCTTCACCTCTTAGCCCTAGCTAAAAGGTTTAGCCAACCATAGACATGATTGGATCTAAAACCCTAGAAGAAAACATGAAAGACTAAGGAATAAAGGAAGAAAAGCCGTTGACGACGACTCTCCACCCTTGTGTTTTGCTCCTCCAAACCCTAGATGATGCCCAGGATGCCCTGGGGAATCCTATTTATAGTTTTGAAGCGCCTCCTTTCGCATTGACTTAGAAAAATCTAGAAACCGCCTCAAATTTAGGCAGTTTCGATGCTATCGAAGTGTCTTCGATATGTCCTTCGATTATATCGAATAGTCTCCGATAGAATCGAAGATTGGTCTAGAAATGTCCAGCAAGTTTGTCTTGAAATCCTGCAATTCTCGATACTATTGGAGTGTCTTTGATATGTTCTTCGATATGTCCTTTGATACTATCTAATAGTCTTCGATAGAATCGAAGGCCATTCTGGCAATTATCCATAATTAGACTCTTCTGGCCCCAGAATATGCTTTCGGGACAATTTTCAGGATTCCTTTTATTCACTTCAAACTTTTGATTTTCTTCCTTCATCACTTAGTTTCCTTGGATCTTTGGCATGTGAATTTTTCAATCTTAGTCTCCTAAGATCCATCCCTTGCCTTGGTGATTCTTGAGCATTAAATACATGCTTTTAACATCCTTATTCAATCCAATCTCTTAAATTCACATTGCAACACAAACATGAGTAAAATAGAACAATAAGCGTTATCATGTTCATAAAACCAAGATATAAATGGGGGATAAATGCAATATTTGACCCTCAGCATATAATAAGAACTCAAAAGATCGGGCTTATTGAGTGTGAAATGTTATATATTTCTCCCTTGTTATGCTTTGGTTTTATGAACATGGATGTACTTAATTGATCTAATTATGCATATTTTCTCTTACGGGGTGATTTTGAGAGTAAAGAAAAAATTATGCTTAAAGCAAGTGTAAGTGTTATATTGTAAAGCACACTTTGTTTGTCAAATTTCACTTGGACAAAACAACTTATGAAGTAGTCCATCTAATGTGGATTAAGATGGAAAGTTTAAGACATTACTTCAAGTCAAGATATTTCACAATCTACTAAGTTCAAGACTCTACTTGTAAGACCCGTATCCTACCCCGTACCATTCCGTAGGCTTCCGAGATCCTCCCGGTCGAATTTCGGTGACCTGCGATCTGTTATCGACGTTTACGCGTAATCTTGAGTCGTGTCTCGTATATCAGAATCGACTTAACCCGAGACTTGTACCCTAGTGATCGCGCCGTCGCCGCTGTTCCGATGACGCGTCTTGCACGCCGAGGCGATACCCAGGCCAGGAGATGTGGGCCCGCATTCAATTTGAGAAAACTCCGCGTATTTACAATCCCTAGAGAATCTCTACAATTATCCCATCAATCAAGTGCACATCAATCACCTCATGTCAAGTACAAGAGCAACCCCAAAGTCAACTCTCTCTCTTACACACTCATTCATGTCAAGTACATACTCATCACCCATCACATACTCCCTATCACTCACTCACCCATCCCTCCCCCTTACAACCCTTTCTCTCTCATCTCTCTCCCTCATTCTCCAAGCAACCCACGTCCAACATTTCCATGGGAGAGAGGAGAAGCTAGTGTCGCGCACCTCCCTATCACTCAATCCCACCATCCAAAGACCATCTCCACCGTTGAAATGCATCCCTCGGGGCTCTAGGATGTGTTGATGAAAGAAGTCCAAGAAGAAGCATAGGTGGGTGATCCACCATTGATTTTATGATTTGAGGGCCCACATTTGATGGGGGATCCATTTGATGTTTACATTGTAAGAAAGGGAGGGGTCCATAGTGGCGGGGTCCCTCTATTACTCTGATCTCTCTCTCTTGCTCTCTATCTTTCCCTCTCTCTCTATCTATTTTTCCTATCGCAGCCCACCTTGAAGGATGGATTAGATCTATACCATGGACAGTGGAAACCCCACCATGATGTATTATCCACACCATCCATCCATTTTTTTACCAGATCATAGCCCCACCTTATGCTGGGTCATCCAGACTGTCTAGCCTTGGATGTCCAGTAGCAGCTGCTGCTGGACCGTATAAAAAGGAAAAAAAAAATATTGTCTTGATGTGTGGACCCACTCATGTGTGCGTTGAATCCGAACCGTCCATCAGTTAGACGACTAGCAGCATGTAAATGTTGGACTGTCAGCTAGATCTGTGTGTCCCACCTGATATGGGCTAGATCCACCGTCCAGATGTTTGGATGGTGGAGCACTATGATGTATTCAGAAGTCCACCCGTGCATGTGGACCCGACCTATGGGAAAGCTGATTAGCTGATGTATTAACATCAGCAAGTTGGTGGGAACCGCTGTGATGTATTTTTTTTTGTAGCCGCACATCTTGCATGGATGGTGGAAATCCACCCTAATGTATGTACCTCACCTACACCGTCTAGCTGGATAGTGTTGGACGGTGCTGTGTACTCCGCCATGATGTATGTTTTGGATGCACACCGTCTAGCTGTGGACCCCATGTGATGTATGGGTTACATTCAAACCGTTCATCCATTCAGTGCGTGTGAGACCCACCCCACACGTGTTGCACATGTGGAGGTGGGGCCCCCAGATGAGGTATGTGTTATATTCAATCCATCCATCTGGACGGTGGTTGGGTGGGACCCTCTCTGATGTATGTGTTTTATATATACATTGTCCATCTGTTTCATCCACACGGTCCATTGCCCAGATGTGGGGCCTACCATGATAAATGTGTTGCATCCTCACCGTCCAATTCTTGGACGGTGGGCTGGTGGCATATCTCACACCTGTTATATATTATAATATTATATTATATTATATATGTATATATATGATATATATCTACTGCATTACAACCGTGGGACCCACACATGTGTGGACTCCACCATGCTATGTGTATTTCATCAACATCGTCTAAACGGTGGGCCCCACATCAACAGTTATAGTTGCTGCTTTAATGCAGCAAGCTTTGTGGGTCCCTACTCGAGCCATGTGTTATATCCATCCATCCACACGTGTGGGGCCTACCATGTAATGTATGGGTTTAATCCACACCGTCCAGTGTGTGGGATGGTGTGATCCACTAGGATATTTGTGTCTTATCTCCACCATCCAGTGATCTGGACGGTGGACCACACCATGATGTATATTTTGATCCACACTGTCCAGAACGTCTAGACAGTGCTGGACCACCTTTGGACGGTGCTGATAGTGTTTGGACAGTGCTGATAATGTATGGACAGTGTTGGCAATGTTTGGACAGTGTTTGGATGGTGTTGTCCAATGTTTGGATGGTGCAGATTTACTTGGACAATGTTTGGATGGTATTGATTTACCTGGACAATGTTTGGACAGTGCTGATCATCATTAGTGGGCTATGTGCCCCATGGGATGATGTGTACGATGATACACATGTTGCAACTACAACTATTGAAATGATTTTAGATGTAATCCAAGCTCCCATCTGTGAGGCCCACCTTGACGTATTTTTGTGGCCTATTCGTCAGGCCCACTTTAATGTATTTTATGGCCCATTCGTCAGGCCCACTTTCATGTATTTTGTGGCCCATTCGAGAGGCCCACTTTAATATACTTGTGGCCCATCTGTGAGGCCCACCTTGATATATTTGTAGCCCATCTATGAGGCCCATTAGTGCGGCCCATTGATGCAGCCCACTTGATGTGTATGAGGCCCATTAGTGCGGCCCATTGATACAACCCACTTGATGTGTATGAGGCCTATTAGTGCGGCCCATCGTGACGTATTTGAAGCCCATGAGTTGTGGCCCATTGTGAGGTATTAGCCCATGTGAGCGGCCCAATTTGATGTATATGAGACCCATGAGTGAGGTCCAATGTGATATATATGTGGCTCAGGAGTGAGTCCCATTGTGATGTATGTGAGACCTAGATGGCGAGGCTCGATGTGATGTGTGAGAGGCCCATGCGATGCGGCACACTTGATGTTTATATGACCCTTATGTGAGGCCACGAGCTCACTATATGTTTAGCTCTTTGTGGGCCACTCCTTGGGAGCAATGATAGTTAAATGTCCACATTGATGGGTGATGATGGTTAAATGTCCTCATTGTGACCTTCCCTTAGGCCTTGTTCGGCCGATCATAAAGGTCGATTCCAATTGTCAAGGCCGATTCTGATTGATTGTCGAGGCCAATTCTGATTGTCGAGGCTGATTTCGATTGTCTAGGCCGATTCCGATTGTCGAGGCTGATTCCGATTATCGAGGCCGATTCCAATTGTCGAGGCCGATTTTCAATGTCGGTTATCAATACTGATTATGAGTATGTAACAGCATAGCATCATGATACATGCCCATACGCATCATCTGCATGTTTGTTATGAGGTGTGGTTGATCTTGCATATGCCATAGGGCAAGTTGTATATGGGACTCCTTGATAGGCGGAGTTACCCCACAAGAGCGCGCGGTACGCGCAGGTTTGATACTTGAATGAATGGTATGACTCATGCAACTCGCATTTTATGATATGATCACTGTACGCCCTAGCAACATCAAGGCCGTAGCCTCCACAGGCATATCGTGGATGGCCAAATGGGACACCAAAAATCTGTTCTACACAGGGTGCTATAGATATCCTTATGTGAAAGTCCCAGAACCCTCTTAGTTCCAGAGGTTACTCCAACGTCTAGACCGAGTGGATGCATGAGCACATGAGGACTGTATACCGTTAGGTCGCATCTCCCATTGTGTCATGGTCGGTTGGAAGGGGGTACGACCTTACCTGCCCGAGAGGAGGGGGCAATGCTAGGCTGAGTCTAACCAGCTCGAGGAATGGGTCCACTATCGATGAGTCGAGCCGATATTGGCAGGCAGATAATGAGGTCTCTTTCACTTACTTTGTTGAGCACAATGGGGGGAAATCTGGTTTGGAGTGTAATAGACCCCGGTGATTTCTCAGAGAGGAACCATACTGATATGTGGCCTTGTTGAGCAGGAGTTGCATACTCATTCATTCATTTATTCACTTTCCACTTGGGCTGGTGGTGCGTAACTATTTGTTACATGTACCTTCGTAATGACCAGGATTTCAGTTGTGGCGCACCACTAACTTGGGATCAGGAGTCTACCACATTAATTCTGACTATCCAAATTTAGGTATGAGACTGGTTTGGATAGAAGTCCCTTGTGGTGGACTCTGTAGCCTGTGATACTACGTACTATCATCCCGACTTCATACTCCAGCTTGGTCATTTCATTCGCATCGCATATTGCATTGCATTCTCAGGACATAGTACTTAGCTTATTGTCTCCGCATTGCATAAGTGATCTACATTGCTTCCTCAATATATGATATTGGTTTATCATATTTTGGCATCGCATAACTTGGAGAAGGCTGATGGTATTTATGGGCCTATCAGCATGTTTTCGCATTATTCTGATATTGTATAATTTATGGACTTATCAGTATTTTCACTTACTCTGATTACTCTGACATTGCTTACTTGACACTTACCTTGTGTACACACTTTCACCACCCACTATGCTTTCTATAAGCTTATGCATGATAGATGCGTGTAGGTGGCATTAGATTGCAGCAGCGTTGAGCTTGGAGCATGCAACGGACCTCTGGAGCTTTGATTTTTGATATATGTATTTTCCTTTCAGCATTGTATTCAAATGATTATATTAGTGGATATGTGATGATGATGTTGCCTTTGTGATTTGGGTAAACTTGTGGTTATGCTTCTTACGAGATAATTGTATGTTGGAAAATCCTCCTTGTAGGATCCCAGGATCGAAAATCTAGCGTATGGGCACTGGGAGCCGAGAATGGGGTACTACGGAGGCTGTCGGTACCGGATTCGGCGGTCGGGATTCCTGTGAGTCCGATCACTGAGTTTGGGGTGTGACACTACTGAAGTTCATCTCATGAAGTATATCAAGATGGAAAGCTCAAGCTTTACTAAATTCAAGTTCTACTATACTTCTAGTAGAAGAACAAGTTCCATCTTTAACTTCGAGCTTTATTGAAGATTCAAGTAGAAGAACAAGTTTTGACAAATTCAAGCTACTTCAATGTTCAGTCATTTCAGGTATAACAGACCCTAAAAAGACCATGGGCTTAGGTTCTTTATACTTAATATAAGTTAAACTTCGACTAGCCTAAGCTGTGGCTCTACTAGTCTAAAGATATCTTTGACCAATCCAAGTTTGAATCAGAAAAATGGATTTTTATGTTGTTTCTTCGACCAATCGAGTAGACCGCTCGACCAGTCGAGGGTTGCTCGACTCAAAGTCTAGTGACCAAATTTTGGCACCCTCGACCAGTCGAAGACCTTACTCGACTAGTCGAACAAGGCCCTCGACCAGTCGAGCATAGCCTTCAACCAGTCGAAGTTCGGTTTTATCCGAACGCGCTTAAAATTTGAAAATTTGTTGAACCTTAGACAAGTCAAAAAAAACCTTAGACGATTCGAAGCAATAACATTTCAACTTATATATAGAGGCCTTCACTCAATCCGAAATTACGAATTCAAGTTGATAAAAGCCTTCATCAAGAAAGAGAGAAGTCCCCATTATTGTTAAGCTACTTGCATGGTATTTTTAATATTTCTTTAATAGCTTTTTGTTTCAATTCCTAGATCTCTTGTTTTACGAATCTTATTCTATAAAGAGAGTCGATACTCTTCTTTGAGATCTTGAGGAATTCAAACAAGTAGCATTTGGTGTGAATTGATTTAAAATCAATCTAGAACCTAGAACCCTTGTTTATGAAACTAGACATTGAACAATCTACTTCAAGAGAAGTGGTTCTTCAAGCTACATCAAGAGAGACATCTTCACGATGAAGATTAAGTATATTTTTTCTTTTGTATTGTGGTTTTATTGAGATGACCAGAAAATCTCATTTGTTAGTTTGCTTGAGATAGCCAGAAATCTCAGTGAGAGGTTTTTTGTTTATGGTAACCCGTTAAAATCACAACTGTATCAAGTTTTAAGGTGACCCTGTGAAAACCTTGTTTATAGTAAGAGCCAATATCACGTAGATAGTGATTATTGGGAGTGGAGTAGGCGTGGCTATTTGAAAACAGTTGTTGTATACACTAAACCACTATAATTCGTGGTGTTGTGGTGAATGTTTAATTTATTTTTTTTTCATTTGTGGAGAATGGTTGTAATTTTATTTATACAAAAGTGGTGAATGTTTGTAATAATAACTTTCTTTTTTCTTGCTTGGTTTGAGATCTTGATCCTTACAAATGTTCGTGAAATAAGGTTGTCTTACTTAAAACTTTGTTTTGGTGAAGGTTGTCCTACGAACTAAGTTTAAATCAATTTTTCAATACTAATGCGATTGAGTTTTCTAATTTATTTATTACTTTAACTCTTTAATTTTTTTGACATAGTCCTATTCACCTGGCCCCCCCGTCTAGGACTGTTAAGCTCGTCCTTTTCAAGTGGTATCAGAGCTAAGTTGATCATTTTTATTAGGATTAATTTTCTTGAGTTAAAAGATCTAGAGCTTTCATTATGTCAATTTTCGATAGCTTGTCTATTACAAGGCTACCACCTTTTGATGGCTCTAACTATGCATATTGGAAAACCAAATGAAGATTTTTCTAAAATCCTTATATGAAAGCGTGTGACAAGCCACTGTAACCAAATGGAAACCTCCTAAATCTGAAGTTCTAGGCAGTGATGGAACTAAATCTATGAGAGAAACTGTATTCTTTTTAAGGACTGCAACTCGGAAAAGCGAAAGTAGTGCTAATGCTAATGCCTTAAATGTCATAACTTGTGCTCTCTCACCTAATGAATTCAAGAGAATTATTTCATGTGATACAACCAAACAAGCGTGGGATACTCTTGAAATGACACATGAAGGAACTTCTATAGTCAAGAAATTAAAAGTTCAAATCCTCACAACTAGATTTGAGGAAATTTGTATGGAAGAAAATGAAACTTTCATGGACTTCTATACGAAATTAAATGATATAGTAAATTCCATGTGGGGTCTAGAAGATGGAATCCCTGAAAGCAAGGTATGTGCTAAAATACTGTGATCTTCCTAAGAGATTCAATTCTAAAGTAACTGTCATTTAGGAATTAAGAGATACTGATTATATGAAGGTTGAGGAGTTAGTTGGCTCTCTTCAAACATATGAGTTAAATTTTAAAGATCCTAAAGGTAAATCCATTACTCTTAAATCATTTAAATCTATTTTAAAAGATAATCATGTTAATTCTGATATTGAAGATACAAAAGATGATATGGCTTTACTTGCTAAGAAATTTTACAGAATTTTAAAAAACAAGAAAAGATCATATTTTCAAAAACCATTTGACAAAAGAAAAGGAAAATCTAAATCTTGAAAATCTGTAAAGGACAGTCAATGTTTCAACTGCCATGAATGTAAGACCCGTATCCTATCCTGTACCGTTCCGTAGGCTTCCGTGGTCCTCCCGGTCGAATTCTGGCGACTCGCGACCTGTAATCGGCATTTGTGCGCAACCTTGAGTCGTGTCCTATATTCCAAAGTCGCCTCGACTCGAAACTTGTACCCTTGCGACCGTGCCGTCACCGCGGTTCCAACGCCGTGTATTACGTGCCGAGATGATACCCGGGCCAGGAGATGTGGGCCTACATTCAGTTCGAAGAAAAACACCGGGCGTTGCAAAACCCAAGAGAACATCACATCAATCACATCAAATGTCAAGTACTCCATCCCATCATGTCAAGTACAACACTCATCCCCAAGCAACCGCTAAAGTCAACTCTCTCTCTCTCTCCACCCATCAAGTACACCCATCCATCACTCACCATCCCTCTCTCCCATCACTTCTCTCCCATCACTCTCTCCCTCATTCTCTCTCTCCATTTTCAAGCAACCCCAAGCAAAGGAGAAAACTACAACGTCCAAGCTCTATGAGAGAGCTTTGTGTGGTCTACTTTCTACCTCTCATCTCCACCATCCAAAGTCCATCTCGACCGTTGAATCACACCCCTTAGAGCTCTAGATCGCATTGATCGAAGAAGAAAGAGGAGATCGATAGTGGGTGTTCATAGTACCTTTTCTTTTGATTTAGGGCCCGAATATGGTGGGACCCATTTTGATGTATGATTGTATCAAGAGGGACCCATAGTGGCGGGGTCCCTCCACTACTCCGATCTCCCTCTCTCTCCTTCCCTCTTCTCTCTCTCTTTCTTGATGTGTGTGGCCCACCCTCATGCACCCCACCATGATGTATTTTTTTTATCCATGTCGTCCAACACGTGGACGACACCGCTGTCCATCCAGGGGCCCACCTTACTGCCCATTTTTGGGTGGGCCTAGACGAAGGAAAACTCAAATATCAGCTTGTATTAGAAGCTGGTGGGCCACTCATGTAGACCCACCTTGTCACATCTGTTGCAGTCCAGATATCCTGACCGTCCAGATGTTTGGACGGTGCTAGACGCACCAGGTGTAAACACCTTATCCGGGCCATAGGGCCGAGTGATGTTTGTGGTTTATCCACACTGGCCATCAGTGGTGGGGCCTGCCTTGATGGCACGTGGTGTCCACACGTGAAGACCCACCATGATGTAAATGTTATATCTCCTCCGTCCATCTGCTGGACGGTGGATTTCTCCTTGATACAGGCTTGGACGTTGGGGTGCATAGATACTAGCTTGATTCAAAATTTCTGCACATGTATATCCACATCCATTTGAGGCGTGGGACCCACCCTACACGTGCTGCTATTTCCACGCTGTCCATAAGCGTTTTATGAACATCGTCCATCCAAACATCAAGCATCAGGACGCTGGACACACTGGACTGGATCATATATATAATATATATATATATATATATATATATATATATATATATTGTATATGGTGGGCCCCAAGTGGGACCCACCTGATGAAGTGGATTAACTGGTGTGTCTCACACCATCAACTTGTTTGACGTCAGCAGGTGTTCCGTGGACCCACCATGATTTATGTATTTTATCTACACTGGCCATCTATTTTGCCAGCTGTGGGCCCAGCCCACACGTGCTGCATGTGTGAGGGGGTGGGGCCCACCTTGTTTGCATATGGGTTCCATCTAAACCGTCCATCCATTGAGGACCCTCCTTTGATGTGTTGGATCCAAGCCATCCACCTGTTTTGCCAGCGTAGACACCACCACAATGTATTTATTTCATCCACACTGTCCAGATTATGCTGGACGGTGTTGGACAATGTATAGATGGTGATAATTCCCTTCATATTAATCATCTCGGACCCACTTTTAAAATCCGTCATGACATTTTTGGGTCCAATGTCTATCCTTGTGATGTGAATGGTAATCATTTGTCTCCCTTTGTGCTAAATGTGTTGTATGATGTATATTAGGAAGTTCAAGTGTGCCTTCCAACACTTCTTCTTAAACAACTAATTCGGGTCATTCAAGGAAATCATCAGGATACATTAGCTTTTCCTGTACTCATTTGTAAATTAGCCCATCATGTTGGTATTCTTGTCTCATCTGATAGAGTCTATCCAGAGAAGTGGTTTGACAGTGATTCGGCTCAGGTAGCACAACAACTTTGTCTTTCCTCAGTTCTTCTTGAGAACAGTGCTCCCTTGCAATCGGTTGCTCCATATGCCCCTCCGTCATATCCATGGGGATCCAACCGACCGTCAGTGCTGAGTCCGGAGTCTATCACAAATCGTCAAACTCACCATCTTAAACGTCACCTACTAAACGGTATGGCGAGCATGGAGGAGCAACTTCACAATTGTGAGAGACGTCTCACCGTGATAGAAGAAAAAGTCGACTCTCTTCAACAAACAAATTAGCAAGTAGTTGATTTACTCACACGTGGTGACTCACGAAGACGGTAGAAGATGGATGTGCTAATTGCATATCATATTTCTTGGGTTTAGTGTTTTCTAGGATAACTGTTAATTTGCTGCCAATCTTGTGCAGTCTCTTTTGGATAATTGGACAACTTTGGTTTCATTTTGAGTATGGCTGAATAAAATTCTTATCATTAATGCCATTTTTTTGTTACATTCCCCTAGTTTATCAAGTTATGATTTGCATATGATTGAAAACTGCTATATAACTGCTATATCCTATCTAATATGCATTCATTCTGAAACTGATGTTTGACTAAAAAGAGTTAACTCTTATACATCAAATTCATCTGCTTATGCCAGAAGTTTCTCCCATGCGATTCACTCTTCAGTCAATATCACTTGTTATACCTTTGCAAATGACTGACAAAAAGGGGGAGAACAGTTCAAAACACCCCGAGGGAAAAATTGTATATCTAATGTTGTTGTAGGTGTTAGGGGGAGCAGCTACACTAAGGAAGGGGGAGTCTTGAAGTAAGAGGAGCATATACTACTGGTTGTGTACATGGGGTAGAAAAATTTTAAAATTGTGTAAAAACATGTGCACACAATTTATGGTGTGTTTTTCTAGAAGTATCTTAAGGTGTTTTGGGTATTTTGTCACGTAATTTACAAAGGGGGAGATTGAAAGTGCACCTGTTAGTGCCCTGGTTTGTCAAGTTACGTGAATGGTGGGTCAGACTGTCTATAGAGGTCGAAAGGAAGATCAATTCAAGCGTCTGCCTCAACCGGAAGTATAGAAGCTCACCATAGGTAAATCATAGCCTCACATCTTATGTCCCAAAACACCAGGTAAAGAAAAACCCTTAAAACAAGTTAGAAATCATAGGGTTTTAAGAAGAGAAAACTTTTTCAAAATAGAAAAATCTCTAAGTTTTTCTCGCCTTGTCGATTTTATCGAAACACCCTCGATATGATCGACCTGCTCTGTCGATGTCCTCGATACCTTAACGATATTATCGATAAGAGGACCAAAAGTTTCCAGCAACTAAATATTCATCTGGACAGATTTATCAATGTATCGATACATATCGATATCATCGAAATTCAAATCTCGAGTCCATCGAGAGTGGCTCGATAAGATCGACAGACAGTTTTTTGGCGCCCCTATTTTTTAATGAAAATCTCAAAATCCTTCGATATATCGATGCTATTTCGATATGATCTGAATTCAAATATTGATAACATCGAAAGACCCTCGATGATATCGATCGAGGGCGCGCATATCTTACAACAGATATTTCAGATTGTTCTTAACAATGATCGGGGGCCCTTCGATAGAATCGATATTCAAATTTTGATGATATCGACACCAGATCGATTGCATCGAACAAAGCCATAAATTGTCCAGCAAGCTCAAGATAAATCAGTTGGATTTATCGATGCCTCGACTCTGATCTCGATATCATCGACATTCAAATTCCGATGATCTCGATGGTTCCCCAATCAATCTTGAAATCCTGAAATATTTTTAATTGAAATCTCTCTCAGTTTTCAAGTGTCGATGGATTGAACTTGTCATCGATGGAATTGGAGTTCGAAATCTGATGACATCGACATAGCTTCGATTCATTGACCAATTGGCAAGAAGTTTCAAAAGAATATAACATCGAGTCTGAGTCATCAAGCAGACCATTGATGCTATTGAGAGTATACGCTCGATGATATCGAACTCTGTCATAAATGTGCCCGTTTATATCCGTTGGAACTTTTTGCCTATTTATAGAGGACTTGTCCTTTGATGCTGTGAGAGAAAGAAGAGAGAGCTTTTGTGTGTGTTTTAACTTATATCTTATATCTAAAGCCCTTTCTCTCAAGGGAGTTCATCCTCCAATCCACCCTCATCATTGATATTCAATAGAGTGGATAGGGGAATGAACTTTCGCATTCAAGGATCCTCCAGCTATTACCTTAATGGCAAATCATTATGCTTGGATGCCTTGAATGCATAAGATTGGAGCTACTCTATCTTCCTAATAGGAAAATATTTAAAGAGTAGGATTCCATCTTCACCTTGACCCAACCCTAAGTCTAGTCTTGGTATATCTTTTGTGTTGCAGATTAAGGGAGCAGAAGACTCTTCGTCAACAAGGAGGAGGAGATCTTCGGTGTTATGCTTAATGAGACTCATCAACTTATCTGTAAGTATCTAGAGTCCAAGAGGACACTTACGATCATTCTTTTGTAGGATTGGGTCTTAAGTGGTTCTCGCCCTTTGAAGCCCTCGTAGGAGGCCTCCGACGGGAGTGTACGTGGTGGGTGCGTTATATAGACCCTTGCTCTATGGAGAGCATAAACATTCGGGTGCGTTATGTGGACCCTTGCTCTATGGAGAGCATAAACATCTAGTTAGGAGTGAATAAATAAAACTCTAGGTTTGAGGTGAACCATATAAAACCTTAAGTTTTAGGTGAACCTGGTAAAACCTTAGGGTTTGAGGTCAACTGTGTAGAAACCTCCGTGTAAGGTTGAAGGTGAACCTGATTTAAAACCTTAGGTTTGAGGTGAACCCTGGAAAACCTCCTTAGTGAAATTCGGTACACTCATTGAGTACGGCAGCCGAGAGTGGAGTAGACTTATCGTCGAACCACAATAAAATGACTGTGTTTGAGATTGTTATTTTTACGATTGTGTGATTTGCTTTAATACTTCCTCATCTGAATATCTGATCACACCACACACACTTATACAGTCATATCCATCATAAGCTAACTTGTATACTGTTTACTTTCTTCATAGTTTGTGATTGGATCCTCTGCCAGACTTGGAAGCTAGTAGAGTTATTTTTGAGTAATCCTAATATATATCTGTTGTTAGGATTAGTGTGATAGGATTTTAAATAAATCATAAAAACTTTTAAAAAGTCCTATTCACCCCCTCTAAGACATATTGGCATATTCTAACTTCTACTCAAGCGGTCTTCACTGCTATTTCAATTGGTATCAGAGCGGGTCTCTCTTTAAGGGCCTCACCGCTTAGAGAGTGATCTTGACTGAAGTTGGGAATATGGCCAAAAGAGAGGGCTCATCTGTCACTAGACCTCCAGTATTTGACGACTCAAACTATGCATACTGGAAGGCTAGGATGCACTACTTTCTGAGATTTTCGGATCATGACGTTTGGGATATAGTTGAAAGCGGATATGTGCCACCTACTGAACAAATTGTACTTGATAGTGGCACAACAATCACAAAGCCCAAACCCAAAGAAAAGTGGACAGCATTCGACAAAGAAAGGCAAACATCTGAAGCCAAGGCTATGAATGTTATATACTGTGTTGTGTCCCAGGATATATTCAATCAGATAAGTATGTGTGGGACATCAAAAGAAGCATGAGATTTACTGGAAACAACCCATGAAGGCACAAGCACTGTGAAGAGGTCCAAACTACAACGCTTGACTTCACAGTTCGAAAGTTTCAGAATGGAGGAGCATGAGACATTTATGGAGTTCTTTACAAAGCTAAATATCATCTGCAACTCCATGGGTGGATTGGGAGAAAAAGTTCCGGTACTAAAAATTTATAGAAAAATTCTAAGATCCCTACCGGAACGATTCAATCCCAAGGTTACAACAATAGAGGAGTGTAGGAATATAAATGAAATGAAAGTAGAAGAATTGGTAGGTTCCCTACAAACTTTTGAACTACACTTCACACAACCCCAAAAATCCAAAAATACTGTCCTAAAAACCTCAAAGAAAACAATTCACGAGGACAGTGAAAATGAAAAGGAAGATGAAGATGAAGAAGTGGCCTTGCTGGCACAAAAATTCAGAAGATTCTTTCAGAAGAATCGTGGTCGTCCCTCTAAAGAGAGAAAGGTGAACAACAAACTTCTTGCAGGCAAATTTGCTAGAAGAACCAAAGAACCTCAATGTTATGACTGTCAGGAGTATGGACACCTATCAACTCAATGCCCAAACAGAAAAACCAAGGGCAAGGCAATGGTCGCCACGTGGGATGATACAGATGAGTCAAATTCAGAATCTAGTGACTCAGAAAGCAATGAAGATCAGAAATCATTGAAAATTCTCATGGTCTCCACTACTTCAATCATTCCCACAGAATCAGAGAACGAGAAAGAACAGCTAGCTACGGAATCATCTTCATCCGACAATGGAGAGGAAGAAGATGAAATCGAAGAGGATAAATTACAAGACGCCTACAATCAACTTTACATTCATAGCGTCAATATTATTAAAAGACTTGGAATAGTTGAAAACAAAAAGGAATTGCTGCAACTAGATCTAGACAAAACTTTAGATATCAATACTCATCTGATAAATGATTTGCAGCAATATCATTTAGATAATGATAAACTTGAAAGAATCAACATTTCTCTTAAATCTGAGTCTGAAAGATTAAATAAACAAATTAAAACACTAAATGAGAGAAACATGATTCTTCAAAATGAAAATCATACACTTCAAGTTGAATTAGAGGAATCCGGAAAAATGGCCAAGCTAAACTGCAAATTTTCCCAAAGCGGTGAGAAATTTGAAAAATTGTTAGGCATGGGAAAATGTGGAGAGGACAAAAAGGGATTAGGCTATGGAAGAGCTAGAACAAAAACTGAATATGATGCACAACCTTTTAGAAAATTTGTTGCCTCTAGTAGTAACACCAGACCTATCCCAGCTCGTCACAAAAATGGTGAGTCAGTTTATGAGATGAACAAAAGAAATATGTAATCATCACCACTCGAGCTAATTGACAAGATGAAGGAGTCATTAAGTCATGTCAACAAATCGGATAAGTTGAACAAATCTGCCACGTGTAAAACTCCTGTCACAAAGTGGGTGATTAAGGAAAAGACAAATTGCCTTGTTACACAGTCAGATCGTTTACCAGGCAATAAGGCCAAATGGTACCTTGACAGTGGTTGCTCAAGACATGTCATAGGTGACAAATCCCTTCTCTCCAACTATAAAACTCTGCATAAAGGAATAGTCACCTATGGAGATGGAGCCACTGCCAATGTAATTGGACAAGGAATGATAAAAGGAATTAATTTGATAAAAAATGAGAATGCTTTTTCCATAAAAGGACTAGCACATAATCTGTTAAGCATCTCTAAATTTGTGATAATGGGCATGTGGTAAAATTCAACAGATAAGAATGCGAAATCCTAAACCAATCAGGAAAATCAATAATGAAGGGTCATCGCACAGATAACCACTGCTACATTATCAGAGGTATAGAAAGGACTGATGTCTAGAAATACTAAACAAAAAAAATAAGTCCAGATCATGCATCTAGATCTGGATATTTGCTGAAATGATGCAATTTTGTTGAGCGTCAAATGATGTATTTGAGGTTCCTCACCTCAATCTTTTGTACATAAACATGCAAATGTTTATAATTTTTGATGTGTACAAAAATTGTACATAATTTTACTGAGTATGCTATTGATACTAAAAGTATACTTGAAGGGTCGAAAAAGGAAAATATTCTCTACATGTCTATCGATCTGTCACTCCCGATTAATCGATCATGGGTCGATATCATCGACATCTCTTCAGAATGTGGAAAGTCACATATCCGAACTACTATCGAAGCAATTGTCGATAACATCGGATGTGGATCATCGATAAAATTGAAAGTAAGTTCGATAAAATCGAAGACTCCTGGCCGATAAAAGGCGATCGACCGGAAGAACTTTATTTCTCTGAATTTTTTTTTTGTTTTGCTCTCTGCTCAAATCCTCGACCAGAAGACCATCGACTGATCCCAAAAGATTCAAAAGACACGGGTATTATCCTCCCATTCCTTTCACTTCTGAGTCTAATCTCACTCGTGGTCGGATATATTCCGTTCTTTTGGTTGGCCCTCCTTCCCTTGTGTACCTCTTACATTGAAAAATCATGAACAAAGGGAAAGGTAAGACTCTTTCTCAATCTTCAAAAGGGAAAGCGAAACAACCCAGCTTGCATCAACTCACTCCATCGGTGAGACATCCAACCACTGTTGTTGAACGTCTGGTTCTTAACAGTGTGATTGTGTCGTTTGGTATTGACCTCCTTCCGGAAGAAATAGGATGGCAAAACATTCTAAATCTTGGAGGCACTTATCAAATAGGGGTGATTCATGAATTCCTCAGAGCACATCACCCCCATCACCTTGAGTCACCTTTTAGATCTCCAAGTCACTCGCATTCCAGTTACCAGTCGGAATCTAAATGGTCATGGTGTTTGGGGTGAGATAACTCGTGCACTATGTCAAAGAATTACTATTTCTCGGAACGATGATAATTCCCTTCATATTGATCATCTCAGACCTACTTTTAAAATCCTTCATGACATTTTTGGGTCCAATGTCTATCCTTGTGATGTGAATGATAATCATCTGTCTCCCTTTGTGCTAAATGTGTTGTATGATGTATATCAGGAAGTTCAAGTGTGCCTTCCAACACTTCTTCTTAAACAGGTAATTCGGGTCATTCAAGGAAATCATCAGGATACATTAGCTTTTCCTGTACTCATTTGTAAATTAGCCCATCATGTTGGTATTCCTGTCTCATCTGATAGAGTCTATCCAGAGAAGTGGTTTGACAGTGATTCAGCTTAGGTAGCACAACAACTTTATCTTCCCTCAGTCCTTCCTGAGAACAATGCTCCCCTGTAATCGGCTGCTCCATATGCCCCTCCGTCATATCCATGGGGATCCAACCGAACGCCATTGTTGAGTCCGGAGTCTATCACAAATCGCCAAACTCATCATCTTGAACGTCACCTACTGAATGGTATGACGAGCATGAAGGAACGACTTCACAATTGTGAGAGACGTCTCACCGTGATTGAAGAAAAAGTCGATTATCTTCAACAAACAAATCAGCAAGTAGTTGATTTACTCACACGTGGTGACTCACGAAGATGGTAGAAGCTGGTTGTGCTAATTGCATATCATATTTCTTGGGCTTGGTGTTTTACTAGGATAACTGTTAATTTGTTGCCAATCTTGTGTAGTTTATTTTGGATAATTGGACAACTTTGGTTTCATTTTGAGTATGGCTGAATAGAATTCTTATCATTAATGCTATATTTTTTTTATTGCGTTCCCCTGGTTTATTAAGTTATGATTTACATATGATTGAAAACTGCTACATCCTATATAACATGCATTCATTCTGAAATTGATGTTTGACTAAAAAGAGTTAACTCTTATACATCAAATTCATCTGCTTATACCTGAAGTTTCTCCCATGCGATTCACTCTTCAACCAATATCACTTGTTATACCTTTGCCAATGACTGACAAAAAGGGGGAGAACAGTTCAAAACACCCCGAGGGAAAAATCGTATATCTAATGTTGTTGCAGGTGTTAGGGGGAACAGCTACACCAAGGAAGGCGGAGTCTTGAAGTAAGGGGGAGCAGTTACTACTGGTTGTGTACATGGGTTAGAAAAATTGTAAAATTGTGTAAAAATATGTACACACAATTTAGGATGTGTTTGTCTAGAAGTATCTTAAGGTGTTTTGGGTATTTTGTCACGTAAGTGACAAAGGGGGAGATTGAAAGTGCACCTGCTAGTGCCCTGGTTTGTCAAGTTACGTGAATGGTGGGTCAGACTGTCTATAGAACTCGATAGGAAGATCAATTCAAGCGTTTGCCTCAACTGGAAGTGTGGAAGCTCGCCATAGGTAATTCATAGCCTTACATCCCATGTCCCAAAACACCAGGTAAAGAAAAACCCTTAAAACAAGTTAGAAATCATAAGGTTTTAAGGAGAGAAAACTTTTTCAAAATAGAAAAATCTCTAAGTTTTTCTCGCCTTGTCGATTTTATCGAAACACCCTCGATATGATCGACCTGCTCTGTCGATGTCCTCGATACCTTAACAATATTATTGATAAGAGGACCAAAAGTGTCCAGCAACTAAATATTCATCTGGACAAATTTATTAATGTATCAATACACATATCGATATCATCGATATTCAAATTCGAGTCCATCGAGAGTGGCATGATAAGATCGACAAATAGTTTTTTGGCGCCCCTGTTTTTTAATGAAAATCTCAAAATCCTTCGATATATCGATGCTCTTCCGATATGATCTGAATTCAAATATCGATACCATCGAAAGACCCTCGATGATATCGATCGAGGGCATGCATATCTTACAGCAGATATTTCAAGTTGTTCTTAACAATGACCGGGGGCCCTTAGATAGAATCGATATTCAAATATCGATGATATTGACACCAGATCGATTGCATCGAACAAAGCCATAAATTGTAGAGCAAGCTCAAGATAAATCAAATGGATTTATCAATGCCTCGACTCTGATCTCGATATCGTCGACATTCAAATTTCGATGATCTCGATGGTTCCCCGATCAATCTTGAAATCCTAAAATATTTCACAGTCAAGTCTCTCTTATTTTTCAAGTGTCGATGGATCGAACCTGTCATCGATGGAATCGGAGTTCGAAATCTGATGACATCGACAATAGCTTCGATTCATCGACCAATTGGCAAGAAGTTTCAAAAGCGTATGACATCGAGTCTGAGTCATCGAGCAGACTATCGATGCTATCGAGAGTATACGCTCGATGATATCGAACATGCTCGATGATATCGAACTCTGTCATAAATTTGACCGTTTTATATCCATTGGAACTTTTTACCTATTTATAGAGGACTTGTCCTTTGATGCTGTGAGAGAAAGAAGAGAGCTTTTGTGTGTTTCAACTTATATCTTATATCTAAAGCCCTTTCTCTCAAGGGAGTTCATCCTCCAATCCATCCTCATCATTGATATTCAATAGAGTGGATTGGGGAATGAACTTCCGCATTCAAGGATCCTCCAGCTACTACCTTAATAGTAAATCATTATGCTGGGATGCCTTGAATGCATAAGATTGGAGCTACTTTATCTTCTTAATAGGAAAATCTTTAGAGAGTAGGATTCCATCTTCACCTTGACCTAACCCTAAGCCTAGTCTTGGTATATCTTTTGTGTTGCGGATCAAGGGAGCAGAAGACTCTTCGTTAACAAGGAGGAGGAGATCTTCGGCGTTGTGCTTAATGGGACTCATCAACTTATCTGTAAGTATCTAGAGTCCAAGAGGACACTTGCGATCATTCCTTTGTAGGATTGGGTCTTAAGTGGTTCTCGCCCTTTGAAGCCCTCGTAGGAGGCCTCCGACGAGAGTGTATGTAGTGGGTGCGTGGGTGCGTTGTGTGGACCCTTGCTCTGTGGAGAGCATAAACATCCGGGTGCGTCGTGTCGACCCTTGCTCTATAGAGAGCATAAACATCTGGTTAGGAGTGAACCAGTAAAACTCTGGGTTTGAGGTGAACCGTATAAAACCTTAAGTTTTAGGTGAACCTGGTAAAACCTTAGGGTTTGAGGTCAATCGTGTAGAAACCTCCGTGTAAAGCTTGAAGGTGAACTTGATTTAAAACCTTAGGTTTGAGGTAAACCCTGGGAAACCTCCTTAGTGAAATCCGGTACACTCAATGGTTGAGTGTGGCAGCTGGGAGTGGAGTAGACTTATCGTCGAACCACTATAAAATGACTGTGTTTGAGATTGTTATTTTTACGATTGTGTGATTTGCTTTAATACTTTCTCATCTGAATATCTGATCACACCACACACACTTATATAGTCATATCCATCATAAGCTAACTTGTATACTGTTTACTTTCTTCACAGTTTGTGATTGGATCCTCTACCAGGCTTGGAATCCAGTAGAGTTATTTTTGAGTAATCCTAATATATATCTGTTGTTAGGATTAGTGTGATAGGATTTTAAATAAATTGTAAAAACTTTTAAAAACTCCTATTCACCCCCCTCTAGAATATATTGGCACATTCCGACTTCTACTCAACTGGTCTTCACTGCTATTTCAGAGAGCTGCCTATTGTGATGTGTATTAGGCCCATGTCATGCGGCCCGTTGTGATGTATTTGAGGCCCAAGTATGTGGCCCATTGTAATGCCTTTGTGGCCCATTGTGATGTAATTGTGGCCCAGATGGCGATGCCCGATGTGGTGTATGTGTGGCCTCGAGTGAGGCCCAATGCGATGAATGTGCAGACCGATGTAAAGTGTGATTGCATTATAATGTATGTAATGATTTTTACATGAGCCACTACTTGGGATCAATGTTAGTTAAATGTCCACATTGATGGGCAATGATGGTTAAATGTCCACATTGTGACCTTCCCTTAGGCCGATTGTCGAGGCCGATTCCGATTATCGAGGCCAATTGTCGAGGCCAATTATTGATGCCGATTATTAGTATGTGATAGCATAACATCATGATACATGCTCATACGCATCATCTGCAAGTTTGATATGAGATGTGGTTGACCATTGCATATGTCATTAGGCATGTTGTTATGAGACTCCCTGATAGGCGGAGATTGTCTCGCATGAGCACACGGTATGTGAAGGATTGATGCATGACTGGATTGTATGATTCATGCATCTTGTATTATGTGTTGTGATTACTGTACGCCTTAGTGACATCAGGGCTGTAGCCTCCATAGGCATATCGTGGATGGCCAGATGGGACACCAAAAATCTGTTACTAGCATCGGGCCGCCATAGATGACCTTGGATGAAAATTTCTAAACCCTCCTGGTACCAGAGGATGCCCCAACGTCTAAACCGAGTGGATATATATATGAGCACATGAGAGCCGTATCCCAGTATGTAACGCCCTGAAAATCGGGGGTCGAGCATAAACTCAACTCCCGAGTTCCAACGCATCACTTATGCAACAAAATGAATGATGATTGAATGTTGTCGGTATTAGTGTAGTGAACATGAGTGAGATTAAGCCAAAACAACATATCATAATCCAGAGACAAGTGAATTAGCAAGCGGAAGACTGTGATAGATAAATAAAATATATAAACTATGGTGAGTCTCTAGAGTGTGATAATATTACCAGGTTAAATTATTACAAGTACAATTCTAAAATATACCAAATGTGTAAGGTCCTCTAGTCAACATCCCTGTAACCCCGTCGATCAAGACACGGCTCACATGAAGCCGCTTGAAACTACATAAAGGAGGAATCCTTCTCATCCTCATAAAAGTCCGGCTCTACTTCATAAGCATCGTCATCACCTGAAACTCAAACAAATCTGGTTGGTGTGTACAACATCGTCCCGTAACATGGGAGTCAGTGATCAACTCAATAGAACAATAAAGCATAGGTTAACAGGTTATCAATTCAGTCAAGCAGTAATGATAAAGCAGTACAATCAAACAATTCTAAATACTCTTGTTAATGCAAGTATGAATGCAGTCATGATGCATGCCCTCACCACACACTCCCTCGTGCGACACCATCTTACGTTCGCGGCATGCTTGCATTCCTCAGTGCTCCACATCTTCCAGGCACATGCAATACGATGATGAGCATGATTACCGAGTTGTTATTAGTCCATTTCAAACAGCAGGATTGAGAAACTAAGGTACCTCCCTTGTATCATTCCCAAACATGATCCATTCTAGGGTCGTCAGTTCTAGTTAATCTCATACGATGGTGTGTTTCTAGGTCGCTGCAAAGGTTGCCAAGGTTGTTACACACATTCGTTACACTACTCCCTCATCACCTTTTTAACGGTTCATCACTAAATTGATACATGCCTAGTTCATACTCTATTCACCGAGGCAAAACTCGTCGCCTCACCGCAAATTTAGAGTATGCTCGAGGTCACTACAAAGGGCTCGTCACCAATCAGTGTAGGCCGACAACTCGAATATAGTGTCTCATACCATCATAATCGGCTCACGAGTGTAGTTGCTCAATAGACACTACGGGGAGGCACGTGGCCCCAGCGTAGGCCGACAGCTCGACCACGGTGTCCCATACCACCATGCCCATCTCATGAGTCTTTGCGGATTGAGGTACCATGGTTAACGGGATTTCACTTGTAAGTTTGGGACCCTAGGTTCAAGTAGAGGCGTCCAAACATAGTGAACATACATAAGACAGATCGGGTTGCTTGACGAGCTCGGCTAGTGATGAGTGTCGAATATTGCATATTAGACCCCAGTTATTGCATGATTTTATATACATGATAATGCTTAATGGAATATTTTAATTGTGTTTTTGTTGCAGGGTGTAATTAAGAGCGTTGACTAAAGAAGAGTATTAAAAGCATGGATTTGATGCTCTGAAGTCACCAGAGCAAGGAACGGACTCCATATGACTGAGATCAATGGATTTACATGCCAGGGATCCAAGGAAATCAAGCCATTCACGTTAAAGAAGCCCAAAATTGGTCCAGAATGCAAGATCACATGATTCCAACCATCCATTCGGCTTGAAACTTCATACATTTACTGGGGGCCATAAATAAACCGTACATATTAAATTTCAGCCATTGGATATCTTGGGAAGAAGCTCAACGGACAGATCAGCCCCTTAATTCCTAATTTAGGGTCCACCTGCAATCTGGATACTAATCAATTTTAGTCCCAACTGTTTAAAAGATATGAGAGAAGAGATAGACGGAACGGATCTTTCATATCCATCACCATGGACTCCACCGGAGTTGAGAGTGCACAATGCACAAGTACACTTGATGTGCACTGGATTGCATCGCACAGTCAAAGTCGGTGTTGACCGATTACCACTCCAAAACGGCAGTTGATGATTAGATGGAAGATCTGATCCGTCCATCTAATAGGCCACTCAAAAACGTCCCAAGGACGTTGATCTTTTAAATGAAATGAAAGGAAGGGCGGAGTTGTGAGGCTCTGATTTTTTTACTGCGTAAGCTTGGCACCGATTGTTGCTGCGTAAGGAAAGCTTCAGCATGAAGTTTTCCCTCTCCACCGATGGTACCAGCCTACAAAAGAAAGAGGGGAGAGAAAAGAGGAGGAAGGCTACAAGGAGTTGAGCAGCCGTAGATTGCAGAAGGATTTCAAATTGCTGTTTTGTTTTTGTTATTTATTTTTTTGAGAGATCTAGTCCCATCATGTTGGGCTAGATTTCGTAGCTAGGGCTGAGATGAAACCCCTAATTTGAATAACTCTGGTTATATGTTGATTTTACCTTGATTCGATTGGTTTATTTCTTTCTCTAGTGTGCTTGATTGGTTTAAATTCTGTACTTCTCCATCTATGAACTTGACCAGCGTCTATATATGGATGTTGTCTGGATGCTTATTCTAGGTGCTTCTGTCTGAACATGAACAGGTTTCCTATAGAGGGAGAAACAGGGCGCTTTAATGAATTATACACCCTATGCGCCCGACCATGGACATGGGATGTGTTATTCATTGCATTGCTTTAGGAGATTAGACATTCTGTATGCCCGACTAAGGACACAGATTGTGCTTTCTTTATATAAGTTGTATCAATCTAGATTAGGGTGAATCAACAGATAAAACAAGGGATAGGATAATTAGGGGTGGATTCGAAGTCCTAGTGCTCTCTCTGATTGAATTTTCTTCCCTGTTCTCAATTGTTTTTTATAGAATTGTGCTTAGTAACTCGCTTCATTATTTGTTGGATTAGTTAAGGAGAATCATAGATTTGAATTGTGACGACCAGTCCTCGTGGGAACGATCTCGTAATACGTACTGTATCTACATCTGATTCGTATACTTGCGAGTTTAAAAATCATTTAAATCATGTTGGTTTAAATAAAACATCAAGTTTTTGGCGCCGTTGCCGGAGACTGTTTCGTTCCAAATTGAATTTAGGATTCTCTCTTATCATAATTCATAGCTTAAGATTTTACTGACTGTAGATTTAGAGTTCGTTTCTTTATTTTAGAAACTAACTTATTTCCTGTTTTGTTAGGTCCTGACATATACTTCTAATTTGGTAACATCTTTCTAAATTCTCCATTTTTCTCTACTTTCTATTTTGAGAATTAGGTTTTTATTTTTTAGGAATTTTCTATTTTCTAACTTTAGATTTATAAACTTTCTATTTTCTAGTTTTAGAAACTTTCTTTTTTAGAAACTAACCGTTGCTTAGATTTAGTCTAGCATTATTTTGGGAAATCTAATCTATCTTTGTTTCTATTTTGTCTACAGAAATTAAGGAAGCTGAAAATAAAACTGTCTTTAAAGAGGAGGAGCTCTCAATCCGTCGATCATTGATCATCTCTTTTTCCGGGTTCTTTCTTCCAATTCGTGTTTTCATAGTTTCTTCTTATTTTTTTAGGAGTTTTTAGTTCTAGTTTTATTTCTCTTAGGTTGCATCGTAGTTTAGCTTTCTTGCATTGTAGTAACTTAGTTTATGCTAGGACATAGATATCTAAATATAGAACTAGCACCTTTTGATCCTGAAATAGAAAGAACACTTCGTGGAAGATTGAGAAAAAATCCAGTTGAAATGGCAAACGAGAATGAAGTTAAAGCTCTCAGAGATTATTCAGCTCCTGTCCAATTTAATGCGCCTTCATGCATAGTGTTGCTAGCCACTACGGCAACACACTTTGAACTTAAACCTGGGGTCATACAATTGTTGCCATCCTTTTATGGGTTAGACAAGGAGGACCCATATCATCATGTGAAAGAATTCCTAGACATTTGCTCCACCTTTAAGTTCCAAAACTTCTCAGACGATTCGATCCGCCTACGCCTGTTTCCTTTTTCTTTGAAGGATAAGGCGAAAGCATGGTTGAATTCTCTAGAAGTTGGATCTATCGCTACATGGGACCAACTGTCTAAGAAGTTCTTAAATAAGTTCTTCCCGATTCACAAAACTAATGCTCTCCGTAGAGAAATCACTAATTTCACACAAAAAGAGGGTGAGCACTTTCATGAATGTTGGGAAAGATGGAAGGACTTATTTCTTAAATGTCCACACCATGGTTTTGAAAAGTGGCAACAGGTTCAATACTTTTATGACGGGTTGACATCCCAAAACCGTCGCATGGTTGACGCCACCAGTGGAGGGTCATTCATGACCAAAAGTGATGTCGAAGCACGGAACTTCTTTGAAACCTTGTGTGAAAATTCCCAGCAATGGGACTATTCAAATAGAGGTGACAGAAGTCCCCAACCAGAGAAGAGAGGTGGTATATATGAGATACGAGTCACGCAAGATCTCTATGCCAAGATTGATGGCCTGACAAAGAAGGTTGATGCTCTGATGTTGCATAATGGACCTCCACAAACAGCTCAAGTCGAGGCATGTGCCATATGTTCTAGTCCTGCCCATCCTACGCAGTCTTGTCCATCTGGTGCAGTATTCCCAGAACTTCTCTCTGAACAAGTACATGCAATGAACACTTTTCAAAGACCTGGGAATAATCCTTACTCAGAAACTTACAACCCAGGTTGGGCTAGGCATCCAAATTTCTCTTGGGCAAAAGGACCACAACAAGGAGGACCATCTGGAAATCCTCCAATGCAACCTTACCCTCAAGCTGGAAATCAACAACTTCAACAGTTTCCACAATATCAACAAGTCCCCTCACAATTACGGAAACCATCCCTTGAAGAAACACTCAATCTTTTTATGCACAGTTCTCTCCAATTCCAAAAAGACACCCAACAAACCTTACTAGCCAACCAGCAAAGCTTACATGCAAATGCACAATCCATTGCCAAGCTAGAAGTACAATTGGGTCAACTAGCTACAGCATGGAATGAGAGAGAGAAAGGTAAGTTCCCTGGCCAACCCGTGGCTAATCCAAAGGGACAGTATGAGATTGGCTCTAATTCCAACCAAGGGCAATATCATGAGCAAGCCAAATCAATCACTACCCTTAGGTCAGGCAAACAGATAGACAACAAAATAGAGATGCCTAGGGATGAATCAAATTCCAAAGCAGAAGATCAAGATGAAGCAGAGAGACACACTAATGCATCCAAAGTCCAAAAGCTCTCTGACTCTCCAAGAACCACTAATGTGCCACCTTATGTGCCCAAAGCACCTTTTCCTTAACGTCTGGCACCAATAAAGAAAAGAAACAACTTTGATGAAATCTTGGATGTGTTTAAAAAAGTGCAAGTCAACATTCCGTTGCTTGATGCTATCAAGCAAGTCCCTGCTTACGCTAAGTTTCTTAAAGATTTATGCACTCAAAAGCGTAAGCAGAATGTTCATAAGAAAGTCTTCCTTGCAGAGCAACTTAGCTCCATGATTCAACATAACACCCCTCCTAAATTTAGGGATCCAGGAGCTCCCACCATTTCTTGCGTTATAGGAGATCATAAGATCGGGAAGGCATTGCTTGATTTAAGGGCGAGCGTCAATTTGTTACCATATTCGTTTTATGAGTAGCTAGGACTTGGTGAGTTGAAACCAACTAAAGTAACATTACAACTAGCTGATAGATCTGTCAAGGTGTCCTAAGGTGTTATTGAAGATGTGCTAATCCAGGTTGATAAGTTTTATTTTCTAGTGGATTTCATCATTATAGATACTCAGCCTGTCCGGAATCCGACTAGTCAGATCCCGGTCATCTTGGGTCATCCATTTTTTGCCACATCTAATGCTATTATAAATTGCAGGAATGGAGTTATGAAGTTGTCCTTTGGTAACATGAATATTAAACTCAATGTCTTTAATGCTGGACAACAATCCGCAGATTTGGAAGACATATTTGAAGCGGACATGACCGAGAGTCTAGTGTAGGACTCCTTCCGTAAATCTTTTGAAGATCCACTTGAGACCTGCTTAGCACAATATGGCATGGATTTTGACATAGATAGTCCCATCCACGAAGTCAATGCATTGCTCGATTCTACTCCTATAATGGAGACTTCAAAATGGAAAGCGAAAGTGGAACCTCTTCCACCCTCTAAGTCCAAATTGGTTCCGTCTGTTGAAAAACCACCTAATCCTGACATTAAACAATTACCTGAAAATCTTGAGTATGCATTGTTAGGTCCCTCTAAGACTCTACCTGATAGCATAGTTTCTAACTCTGAGAAGGCAAATGCGAGCAGGTTGCTTAATGTCCTTAGAGCATATAAGGCAGCAATTGAACGGAAGATAGCGGAAATACAGGGAGTATGCCCCACTGTATGTATGGATCATACTGCGGAAATGTCGCGTGAAATGCAAAGGAAGCGTGATCCTAACATGGAAGAAGTCGTTCGACCAGAAGTCCTTAAATTATTAGACGATAGTATCAGTTACCTCATTTCAGATAGCACAGTTCATGGGAACTCACATCACTTGTCTGGGATTGGTTAATCAAGGTGTTGAGGTAATTTCTTTGGCGGACCCTGGTTATAAAGATTCGTTAATTCATGGTCTGTTCTTGTTTGGCTGAAGACGTTAAACTTAGCGCTCCTGAGAGGCAACCCAACCTTTTATTTTCTTTTATTTCTTTTTCCTAGTTAGTTAGTTCAATGTTTGTGGGTAACATTACTGCAAACCCTCACGAGACTACAACTCGTCCACTAGGGGTAACCTAGGGGTTTAAAGGCTTGTTGCATATGCTAAATGCAATCTAGAACACCTGCGAAAGTGGTATAGGTAGGATCTTCCTTTTTGCATTTTATTTTTGTCATTTTGCTTTTGTTGACCTCTCTCTTGTGCTGACTCGCTTTTACGTTGATTTTTTTGGGAAAGCCTCTTGATTCTCCGGTCAGGTACTATCTTTCAATCACTCCTCTTTTATTTTTGTTGTCCCATGTGCATTGCATACTTATTTCTTTTACATTGAGGATAATGTAGATTTTAGGTTGGGGATGGGAGATTAGGTTACCTAATCAGTATTTTCCTGGTCTTGAGCGGAAATTGTGAAAAATTTTAAAATTTTTCTGAAATTTCTTATGAATTCAAAGTGATTTTGATGGATAGTCGAGAATATGGGTAACTTATGACTCTTGGATTCGGCCATCTGCTTAATTTCACAGTCAATTTTGAATTGATAATCCATGATTAGAAGTTGTAAACACTGATTGAGTCATGATTTCACATATCACATCTCACTTACACATTAAGGTTCTGGTTCGATAATTGAATGATTAACTTGGTAATCACTAAGCATGAAAGGAATCAGCCTGAAGAACAAAATTTTTAGCATCAGTTTATAAAGAAGAATTGAAAGGGTTAGGCGATCAAACTTCAACATAGGTTTGCTCCCTATAGGTGTAGATTCGATTCCCCATGATTGACATTTAGAAACTATTAGGCGACAAGTTTTCACCATAGGTTTGCTCCCTATAGGTGAGGATTTGATTCCCCTCTTTGGCGTTACTATTTATAAAGAAAATCAAAGGCTGGTAGAATGAAAAGTTAATCTGTAAAGCAAGTGTTGGTCCTAGTTTTGGTTGTCATGAATTCTGTTGTTATCATGAAATTGACAATTGGATCTCTTAATAATTGTAAGCCGAGATTACACTATACACTCATGGAACTCGATGTTTAGAATGTTCTAATTGATGGATTAATACTTTGAACTTGATTATGAAGTTTACCGTCAGCATGACTCCAGGAAAAATATTCTACTAACCATTATGAATCTTAGAATTCACACATCTCAACTATTTGTTCACAAGTTACTCGAGTTTACAGGAATTGTCTTTTATTTCTGAACTTATTTTTTTCGTATGTTTTGCTTGGGACTAGCAAAATGCTGGTTGGGAGTTGTGATGAGCGTCAAATATTGCATATCAGACCCCAGTTATTGCATGATTTTATGTACATGATAATGCTTAATAAAATATTTTAATTGTGTTTTTGTTGCAGGGTGTAATTAAGAGCGTTGACTAAAGAAGAGTATTAAAAGCATGGATTTGATGCTCTGAAGTCACCAGAGCAAGGAACGGACTCCATAGGACTGAGATCAATGGATTTACACGCCGGGGATCCGAGGAAATCAAGTCATTCACGTTAAAGAAGCTCAAAATTGGTCTAGAATGCAAGATCACATGGTTCCAACCATCCATTCGGCTTGAAACTTCATACATTTACTGGGGGCCATAAATAAACCATACATATTAAATTTCAGCCATTGGATATCTTGGGAAGAAGCTCAACGGACAGATCAGCCCCTTAATTCCTGATTTAGGCCCACCTGCAATCTGGATACTAATCAATTTTAGTCCCAACTGTTTAAAAGATACGAGAGAAGAGATGGACAGAGCGGATCTCTTATATCCATCACCATGGACTCCACCGGAGTTGAGAGTGCACAATGCACAAGTACACTTGATGTGCACTGGATCGCACCGCACAATCAAAGTCGGTGTTGACCGATTACAACTCGAAAACGGCAGTTGCCGTTTTCTATTTTTAAACAGAGACTTGCACTCCTCTGTTGTGGGCCACCAACGTACATCAAAGGTACAATTCGGATCGTCCATTGGATTTCCAAGGCCCATGTTACTAAAGCTTAGGTGACAATATTTGAAGAAACAAAGAGGATGGGATCATAACCATTCAAACACAGGTTGGACGGCAGAGGAAAATATCATGTGGGCCTCATCAACAGAAGGTAAAAATTACACATTTCCTACCGAAATTCCAAGAGGAATTCGGTGGACGGATTGGATTTCTCATTAGAATCTGATAATGGGCCCCACCAGCACCACATCGAAAGACATCCGCGTCCCTGTTCCTCGACCGGATGAAGCCCGACTTTTGCAGGCTGTGGTGCGATCTCGGTGATGATTAGATGGAAGATCTGATCCGTCCATCTAATAGGCCACTCAAAAACGTCCCAAGGACGTTGATCTTTTAGATGAAATGAAAGGAAGGGCGGAGTTGTGAGGCTCTGATTTTTTTACTGCGTAAGCTTGGCACCGATTGTTGTTGCGTAAGGAAAGCTTCAGCACGAAGTTTTCCCTCTCCACCGATGGTATCAGCCTATAAAAGAAAGAGAGGAGAGAAAGGAGGAGGAGGAAGGCTACAAGGAGTTGAGCAGCCGTAGATTGCAGAAGGATTTCAAATTGTTGTTTTGTTTTTGCTATTTATTTATTTTTTAGAGATCTAGTCCCATCATGTTGGGCTAGATTTTGTAGCTAGGGCTGAGATGAAGCCCCTAATTTGAATAACTCTGGTTATATGTTAATTTTACCTTGATTCGATTGATTTGTTTCTTTCTTTAGTGTGCTTGATTTGTTTAAATTCTATACTTCTCCATCTATGAACTTGACCAGCGTCTATATATGGATGTTGTCTGGATGCTTATTCTAGGTGCTTATGTCTGAACATGAACAGGTTTCCTATAGAGGGAGAAACAGGGCGCTTTAATGAATTATACACCCTATGTGCCCGACCAAGGACATGGGATGTGTTATTCATTGCATTGCTTTAGGAGATTAGACATTCTGTATGCCCGACTAAGGACACAGATTGTGCTTTCTTTATATAAGTTGTATCAATCTAGATTAGGGTGAATCAACAGATAAAACAAGGGATAGGATAATTAGGGGTGGTTTCGAAGTCCTAGTGCTCTCTCTGATTGAATTTTCTTCCCTGTTCTCAATTGTTTTTTATAGAATTGTGCTTAGTAACTCGCTCCATTATTTGTTGGATTAGTTAAGGAGAATCATAGATTTAAATTGTGACGACCAGTCCTCGTGGGAACGATCTCGTAATACGTACTATATCTACATCTGATTCGTATACTTGCGAGTTTAAAAATCATTTAAATCATGTTGGTTAAAATAAAACATCAGCTAGCTCGAGCACACAACAAGTTGAACGATATGAAGCGCATAAGCACTTCGTGTGGCCAACCATTATCTCCAACCGAAGTACGACTCGGGTTCGTCGAACACATCTCACGTGACAAATGAATCTCAGCCACGAATTCAATCCCGTTACCGATTGCCTGGACTATAATCATAGCCCCAAACACAATCAATTCATGACCAGAAGCACAATATAAACAGGAAATACAAACACCTATATTTCATAAGTAAGCGGTTAAATTAAACATGTCATAAAACATGTAATAAAGCACAATATAAATAGGAAATACAACCACCTATATTTCATAAGTAAGCGGTTAAATTAAATAAGCAACATGGAGGAAATCATATACATCTCTAAGGTAGCTGAGAATCCTATCTCAACATCCTTATACATTACAATTTACTAACTACTACTCATTCAGACATTTCAACAAACACTTTAAGCTACATACATCAACATACATGACGTATGTTGATCACATAGGTATAAGGCCAAATCCTTTCACTAGGGAGTTGCCCCAATTATAACACGCGCACCCACGACGGATAGTCATGACAAGCAGGAATCCAAGTTCCATGTTCATTCAGTCATTTCCACAAACACTTGGGCAACACGTTTTAGCATATATAGTGTATATTGGCCGTGGCGTGATTTAGGGCAAATCCTTTCGTCAAAGGGGTGTTGCCTATACAACAATCATGTATCCATGACAATCAGTTGTGGCGAGCACGAATGTAAATTCTATATTGATTCGGTCATTTTCACAAACACTTAGAATACACTATTTTAACATATATAGTGTATATTAACAAAAACATGTGTTAGGGCGAACCCTTTCGCCAAATAAGTATTTTATCCATATATAATATATTTATACAGCAAATAATCATGGAAAACACATTTCCAAAATTTATACGTATACGGTACTTCCTACAAATACCTAGAATATGTAAAATTCCATATTCATCGTCTTTAATCGAAACGGAAAACAGACAACACTTTGTACATGTGCAATTGCATGCAGATCATGAATCTATCATTATCTGACATTGAAAGCATTGAAAACCATAACCTATACACCTAAAGTCCGCACCTTTTGTCGTAGAATCGAAACGGAATCGATAGATTCGCTAAGCTTTAGTATACGGCAATTTGGTAACCTATAGCATGCTTTAGGTTAGTTATTTCATAACATATAACTATCAAAACCCCAAATCAGTTTAGGGTTAGGGTTTCTTACCTAGAAACGGAGCCAGAATCGCCGGAAAAGTGATTAGAACGAGGTGGTGGACCTTGGATACAGCAGGGAAGAATCTCCCACATTTCTCTCTCTTTTCACTCTCTTTTCCTAGGGTTTTTCTCAAATTCGTATGGCTGAATGAGAGAGGGTTTAAAGGTCCTTATATAGCCTAAAACTTCACCAAATTAGACTTCAGGTCAAGGTATACTTAGGTTATATCCAAAGTGGACCTATTTCAGCCCAACGGAGCACTTCTGGCAGCCCCTTTTCTATGTGCGGTCGGACTTAAGCTCACTAACACTGGATCTAGGTATGGCTAAGTTTTCGTTTCGATTGGCTTCCCAGATCACACATGGCAGACCAGTTTTAGTTCAATGGTCAGTGGATCTCGATCGGAGATTCCGAGTACATGGACATGTGTATGAAATTCCCCTGATCCGATGGTGTATTTGGGTCAGATTCTGACGGTCAGGTTGCTTAATACTAATCCGCAGCGACATGTGCCAGATTTAGTTATTTTGAATTTAATTTAGAATTATTTTCACATTTCTCACACTCCCCGCTCCGAGCTCAAGCGAATAATGCTGAGACACTATCTGGATTTGATTTCCGAGATGGTTGTCAAGCCCAGCAAGGTGGTCCTAATTCCATAACTTCGTGTTAATCGGACTTCCGACGTGCGGTCCAGATCTGATCTGGAGTTTCAATGTGTTCCCGAGAGCAACTGGGTAATGAGATTTATCCTAGATTTTAGGGTAATGTAACGTCAATGATTCTACAAGTTTTGGGTCTTGCAGATCGTATTTAAAGCGATTGGTGCTAATTTCACAGGTACTCTAGTTTAACACTACCTAATTCTCGCTTAATTTCTAAAGGATTTAGTCCTGTATGATTTCTTTCTGAGGTGGTACCTGGGCCTTTGTAGTTTGTACATAAAGTGATCCAAGATATAATATTTAACTAGTTTAAGATAGTGTCTAAGGTGAAAGTATTTAGACAAATTGAAAGAACAAGGTGGTGAAGGGTGGGATTTGTGAAGGAAAAGGTTAACAAGCGATTTTAGGTTATGGGATTGGGTTCTGACAAGTTAATAAGGTGTTAGGATCGACCCATTGCCAAAGGACGTCTAATTCTAGGTTGGCAAAAATCCGGGATGTTACACTGTAGGCCGCGTCTCCCACTGTGTCGTGGTCGGTTGGGAGGGGGTGTGACCTTACCCGCCTGAGTGAGGGGGCAATATCTGGGTTGAGTTTGACCAGCTTGAGGAATGGGTCCGCTATCAATGAGTCGAGCTCGATATTGGCAGGTAGATAGTGAGGTCTCTTCCACTTACCCAGTTGTGTGCTCGGATAGGAGCGATAAGCTGGCATAGAGTGTAATAAACCCCAGTGATGATCCCAGAGATGTACAGTACTGATATGTGGACCTATTGAGTAGGAGTTGCATACTCATTCATTCATTCATTCACTATCCGCTCGGGCTGGTGGTGCGCAACTATTTGTTACGTGTACCTTTGAAATGTCCAGGATTTCGATTAGGGTGCACAACTAACCTGAGATCAGGAGTTTACCACATTGTGTTTGACTATCCAAATTTAGGTATGGGACAGGTTTAGATAGAATTTCCTTGTGATGGACCCCAAGGCCTGCGATACTACGTACTATCATCCCGACTTCACTCTAGCTTGGTCATTTCATTCGCATCGCATATTGCATTGTATCCACAGTATATGATATTTAGCTCATTATGATCTGCATTACGTACTCTGATATTACATGACTCACAGACTTACCAGCATGTTTCCGCATTACTCTGATATTGTGAGATTTATAGACTTGCTAGTATTTCTGTTTACTCTGATATCTATATGTGTGGCATGTGCATCGCACACACTTACACCACCCTCTAAGCTTTCTATAAGCTTATGCACGATAGATGCATGCAGATGGCATTAGGTCGCAGTAGCGTTGAGCTTGGAGTGTGCAACCGTCTCCAGGAGCTTTAATTTTGACATATGTATTTCCCTTTCAGCATTGTATTCAAATGCTTATATTAGTGGATACGTGATGATGATGTTGCGTTTGTGATTTGGGTATACTTGTGGTTATACTTCTAACGAGATAAATATTATAAGTGTTATGTTTTCTAGCTCCTATGATTGTCAAATTTTGTAGTGTCAAAACCTCTTGGATTTTCTACCTTATGTAGCTCATCTTCATGTCAAATACAATTATTGTACAAGCTTAAGATGATCCATTACAAGGTATTCTGTTTTGAGATTCAAGCATCACAAGTAATAGAATTCAAGTACAACATCAACTGATAGTTCAAGCTTTCAAAGCTCCATCTAAGTCAAGACAATGGTCATTAATTTGGTACTCAAAGCTCAAGGTGAAATACAACTCAAGTACCTTAAGCTCAAGCTTCAAGATATTTCAAGTTCAAGCTTCTTAAGGTTACAAATTCAAGTTTCAAAGTACTTCAAGTTGAAGCATCAAAATGTTTCAAATTCAAGCTTCATGTTCGTCAAGATAACAAGCTTCATGTTTGTCAAGATCAACAATCAACCAAAGCAAAAGATGTTTCAATGTTCAAACATCGCTTATAAGGTATGAATGACCCTAGATTGACCATAGGATAGGTCATTTTGAATACATAATTTAATTGGGTCACTTTATAAGTGCATAGTCAGTTTTTTGACTAGTCTGAGACTATGTTCGACTAGTCTTAACACTGGCTCGACCAGTCCAAGAAATTCCTCGACCAGTCCTAAGTTTGTTACTTATTTTCAGAATTTTTTGTTAAAGCCTCGACCAGTCCTGGAGACTGCTTGACCGATCGAGTGAACAGTGCTCGACCTATGCTCGACCAGTCCAGTAGGCTCGACTTAAAGTCCAACAACCAAATGGAGTCCCATACGACCATTCGTGGACAGGACTCGACCGGTCGTGGAGGCCACTCAACCGATCGAGCAGGTCCTTTGATCAGTCATGGAACGGTCTGATCTTATCGTGCCCAAAATTTCAAATGTTTGTTGGTCCTTTGACCAGTCGAGCCGAGCTCTGGGCTAGTTGAGTGAACAATTTCTGCACTTATAAATAGAGCATGATTTTTAGAGTTTGGTATTCAATTTAAGCAAAATCAAGACACCGCTCTGAGAGATAAGTTAGTGTTATTCTTTAGCTATTCAGTGCTCATTTAATATTCTCTTTAATTAGCTTTTTGCATTTTATTTGTATTCTATATTCTAATCTTATTTGAAGAAGAGATTGACATTTTCCCATTTCTTGGAATCAAAATCAAATCAAGGTAGCCCAAGGTGATTTAATCTAAAATCTATTTAGAACTTAGAACCATTTTAATAGTGAGTGTGAACATTGAACACCTACGATTGAACTTCTACTCTGAATTAGTTCTACCAAGCTGCAACAAAGGAGAATATCCAAATAAGTATTTTACCATTTTGTAAATCTTATTCTTTTGGTTTATTTGAGGTTGTGCCAGAAAAATCTTTTTCTTTTGGTTTGTCTGAGGTGATCCAGAAAACTTAGAGTGTGGGGCTTTTGAATTGTGTAAGGCCACTTGAAAGATACAATTGTGAAGGTTTTAGGTGAACCTTGAAAAACCTATTTCATAGTGAACGCTAATATCCACTGTGTGAGGATATTATGAGTGGAGTAGTTGTGTGGCTGTTGTTTAACAGTTGGTGTACACACAAGCGAACCACTATAATTCATTGTATTTGGTGGATGTGTGGTTTATTTCTTTATCTTTTATGAATTAAGATTGTAGGTTGTATTTGTGGATGTGAATGTTGTAATCTTTACATTTCAGCATTATGTGGTGAATGTTGTAATAGATTAGTTTATATTTCTTTCATATCCTCTTCAGTTTGAGTTTTTGATACTCACTCAAGTTCTAGTAAGGTTGTCCTGCCATAAACCATTGGTTTTTGGTGTTAGGTTGTCCTTAGAACCAAGTTTGTATCAACCTCTCAATACTTGATTTTTGAGGTTGTTATTTCTTTTGGTTATTTGCAATTCATTTAGCTATCTTATTGTTTATATTCCGCTTATTAATTTTTATTTGGCATAGTCCTATTCACCCCCCTCACCCCCCTCCTCTAGAACTCTTAGCTCGGCCTTTTCAAGAGGTATCAAAGCCCAATAACTCGCCTTAACTATTATTATTGTTGGATTAAATTCCTGAGCTCATCGATCTGAGCTTTTTAAGATCTCAAATTTTGATAGCCTTTCAGTCACTAGGCCTCCACCATTTGATGGCTCCAATTATGCCTATTGGAAAGCCAGAATGAGGATTTTCTTAAAATCCATGGATGAGAGCATGTGGCAAGCCACAGTGACTAATTGGATCCCTCATACCATTGAAGTAACTGGTACCGATGGATCTAAAATGATAAAAGTCTCACCTTATATTTCTTGGTCCGCTCTTCAGAAAAGTCAGAGTAGTTCCAATGCAATGGCTCTAAATGCAATTACTTGCGCACTATCACCGGATGAATTCAAAAGAATTATATCATGTGATACTGTAAAGCAAGCCTGGGATATTTTAGAAATGACACACGAGGGAGCAACAATTGTCAAGAAATCTAAAGTACAAATCCTCACAACCAAATTTGAGAAAATACGTATGGAAGAAAGTGAAACTTTCATGGACTTCTATACAAGATTGAATGACATTGTCAACTCTATGTGGGGTCTCGATGATAGAATCTTAGAAAGTAAAGTCTGTGCAAAGATACTGCGCTCACTGCCTGAATGGTTCAATTCAAAGGTGACTGCGATCCAGGAACTTCGTGATAGGGATA
Organism: Magnolia officinalis; assembly: GCA_021015155.1. NCBI lineage: Eukaryota > Viridiplantae > Streptophyta > Magnoliopsida > Magnoliales > Magnoliaceae > Magnolia > Magnolia officinalis. Next base: position 51,251,600 of record JAJHSJ010000009.1, on the reverse strand, counting down.
ATATAAGGGTAGAAGAATTAGTTGGCTCATTACAAACTTATGAGTTAAACTTCATAACTCCTAAAGGTAAATCTATCGCCCTTAAATCTTCTAAAAATATTTCTCAAGAAAATAACAATTCTGATATAGAAAATTCTGAAGATGATATGACCCTTTTAGCTAAAAATTTTTACAAAAATTTCAAAAGTAAAAAGAAGGAAGATTTTCAAAAACCTGTTGAAAAGAAAAGATCTAGATCTAAAACTTGGAGATCTTTAAAAGACAATCAATGTTACAACTGTCATGAATATGGACATCTAGCACAGAAATGTCCTAAAAAGGACAAACCGAAAAAAGAAAAGTATGTTGGCTACATGGGATGAATCTTCCTACTCTGAAGCTTCTTCTGAGTCAGAAGATTCGAAAACCGAGTTGGTTAATGATGTTAAAGCCCTAATGACTCTAGCCAAGTTCACTTTTTCAGATAATGATGATTCAACTAGTGAAGAAAATCTGAATAGTGATCATGAAAATGAAGAAGATCTTCAAGATGCTTATAATGCCCTATACAAGGAAAGTTGCAAAATTGCTGTAAAACTAAAATTTCAAAAAGAAAAGTTTTCAAAACTTAAAGAAAATTTTGATAATCTAGTCTTAGAAAAATCACACATTTCAAATTATTTTGAAAAAACTAAATGCGATTTAGATTTCAAAACCTCCCTTGTTGAAAATCTAAAATCTGAAAGTGAAAAGCTAAAAATAGAACTCTCTTCACTTTTGAGTTTAAAAGACACATGGAGGTATGCCCAAGGTGATCCCAAGTTAGAAAAACTCTTATCCGTATCCAGAAAATGTGGCGATTGATCTGGATTAGGCTACGACAAAAGTATTCCTCCTAAACATAAGAATACTCCACCTAGATTTGTGAAAGGGGAGTCTTCAAACTCAAAAGGGAAATGTCTGAATCAAAATCATTTTAAAAATTCTAAGTCTTTTCAAACCTTAAAACCTAGAAGTAACCATATCAACTATAAAAATCAAAATTAAAATCTTTTAGCTGAGAAAATCGTTGACTTACGTAAGGAGCTCTTAAAATCTAACTCAATGGGTCAGTCTTATAACAACTACAAACATGAGAAGACTAACTATAATCCTAAACCCAAAACTATAATGAAATGGGTCCCTAAGGTTACTTGTTTGGTTGCCCACACTACTTTCAAAGCTTCAAGCCATTCAAAGTAGTACCTAGACAGTGGATGCTCCAGACACATGACTGGTGACAAAGGTTTGTTTCACAACTGACATGGTGATGGTTCAGGGTTCAGCTATTTAACCTCCCTCTATTTGAGGATGTTTTATATGTAGAAGGGTTAAAACATAATTTATTAAGTATCTCTCAAATATGCAATAAAAATCATAGTGTAAAATTTACTAACCAAGGGTGTGAAATTTTAAATAAAAATGGTTCTGTAATATTAACTAGTCGCAAAACTTCTGAAAACTGCTACATTGTGAGTGATTCAAGCTCATATAATCTATCGTGTTACATGGTCCATACTGATGAAATCGAATTATGGCATAAGCGCCTCAGACAGTACACTACCACAACTTGTATAGATTGAACAAAAGAGAGTTAGTAAGAGCTTTACCCAAAATACAGACAGTAGATAAAATATGTGGTGAATGCCAGATTGGCAAACAAACCAGGAGTACTCATAAAAAGGTAAACTTCAATGCCACATTTAAACCGCTCGAACTTCTCCACATGGATCTTATTGGACCAACCAGAATGGAGAGTCGAGGTGGCAAGAAGTACAGCTTATTATATAATTAACCGCATTTACACTATAAAATCAAATGGTAAAATGGCTTATGAAACGTGGTTTGATAAGAAGCCTATTGTCAAATACTTTCAATTTTTGGCAGCAAGTGCTACATTTTATATGACAGAGAAAATTTGGGTAAGTTTGACACCAAAAGTGATGAAGGGATAATTTTAGGGTATGCTCTGAATAGTCGAGGGTATCGTGTTGTTAACAAGAGGACTGGTGTAATTCAAGAGTCCATTAATGTGGTTATTGACGATCACTTGAATACACCTGTCTCAAGTTCAGAAAATGATGAAATTCTCTTAATTGATAAACCAAACTCTTCATCAAGTCAAGATAATACTGAACTGAGGACAGTTAAAGACCATCCTACTAATCAATTCTTGGAAACCCTCTCACTAGTGTGCACACTCGTAGACAACTTGAAGATATGTGTAACTACGTGTGCTTTACATCTCAAATAGAACCAGTTAACGTAAAAGAAGCTCTTATTGATGAAAATTAGGTTGTTGCGATGCAAGAAGAGCTTAATCAATTTGTTAGAAATGATGTTTGGTACTTAGTTCCAAGACCAAATTATAAACACATTATCGGAACAAAATGGATTTTCAAAATAAGTCTGATGAACTTGGTAATATTATTAGAAACAAGGCTAGGTTAGTTGTACAAGGGTACACTCAAATTGAAGGCATCGATTATGATGAGACCTTTGCCCCAGTAGCTCGTCTTGAATCAATTAGACTATTTATATCCATTGCATGCTTTAGAAAATTCAAGATTTACCAAATGGATGTAATGAGTGCATTCTTGAATGGTGATTTGCATGAAGAAGTGTATGTTGAACAACTTTCGGGTTTTGACGACCCTAAGCATGCTAATCATGTCTATCGCCTAAAAAAGTCACTTTATGGTTTGAAACAAGCTGCCAGGGCATGGTATTCAAAATTAACAAATTTTTTACTAAGTCATAACTTTATAATAAGAAGTATTGATAAGACATTGTTTGTAAAGAAACATAATGATCATATTTTAATTGTGCAAATTTATGTTGATGATATTATCTATGGATCTACCTGTGAAACATGACTGTTGAGTTTGCAGATCTTATGAAATCTAAATTTGAAATGACTATGGTTGGAGAATTGAATTATTTTATAAGGTTGCAAGTTAAACAGCAACCTGATGGTTTCTTTATCTCTCAAGCCAAATATGCTTTGAACTTACTTAAAAAGTTCAGATTTGAGAGTGGGAAAATTTTTTATACTCCAATGAGTGCTAGTTTAAAACTCTCAAAGGACTCTACAGGTAAGAATGTAGATCCTAAATTGTATCGTAGTATGATAGGTAGTTTGCTTTATTTAACTGCGATTAGACCTGATATTGCATTTAGCGTAGGAATTTGCGCTACATATCAATCTGACCCTAAAGAGTCACATTTAATTGTTGTTAAGTGGATTATACGATATGTCACTAGTTCAGTGAATCTTGGTCTTTGGTATCCACATGATACTAGTGTGTAATTAGCTGGTTACTCGGATGCTGATTGGGCTGGTAACATTGATGATCGAAAATCAACCAGTGGTGGTTGTTTCTATGTTGGGAATTGTTTAGTTTCTTGGCTAAGTAAGAAATAAAGTTTCGTATCGCTCTCAATGGCTGAGGCTGAATACATTGTTGCAGGTAATGCATACACTTAGCTTGTTTGGATGAAAAGAATGCTAAGCAATTACGGAATTGTGCAAGATTCTAGGGTTTTATATTGAGATAATTCAAGCACAATTAATATCTCCAAAAATCCAATTCAGCATTCACGAATGAAGCATATTGACATTAGATATCATTACATTCGTGAATTAGTGGAAGACAAGATAATTTCCTTGGATTATATTCCTACCGAGAATCAACTAGTTGACATATTCACAAAATCGCTCGACAAAAGCAGGTTTGCTAAATTGAAATTTGATCTTGGTATGTGTAATATGAATTGATAATTTATGTCTTTCTATATCATAATGTATATATTTATTATTTTAAATTGTTAAAATTTCTGAAAAATTGCACATTTTGGGCTGTGCACGACCAGTCGAGTACATACTCTACCAAACGTGGCACAACCAGTCGAGCATGTACTCGACCAGCTGTGAACTGCAGGTTTGGTGCTTTATTTGGAGGAAAAATCACTTTTTTCTCATTTGGGTTGCCTTCTCCAACGGCTCCTTCGTCGACTGGTAGAACCCATCTTCAATTTCTTTTGGTTAGTGCATTATTTTCAGTTTTCGTGTAGATTCAAGCCCTTTGCACTTCCTTTTCATCATTTATACGGTTTATTTCGTGATTTTGTTAGATTTTGGGGTTTTCTTCTCTAAAATCTGATCAGTTGGAAACACACTTTACCTCTTTTGCAATCTCCATTTTTCTTGATATCCTTGTTGAAAATGGAAGGTAGAACTAAAAAGAAAGGGTCTCGTGGTCCCTCTACATCCCGTTCAACTCCTATCATAGTGCGCCACCTTCGGTCGCCCGAAGAAGATCCTCCTTATGTGCGAGATATTCGGTTGCGCAATGTTATAGTAGAACGGCCTGTTAATGTTGATCATTTGGCTCCGTTTGATATCCTTCCTCTCCTTCAGTCTGTAAGATGGGATAACATACTACATCGGGGTGGGCCTACATACCACTCAATTACGCAGGCTATGTATGCTTGCATTACTGATTTTTCTACAGACATTTTGATATTCATTATCTCAACCAGAGAAGGTCCAATTGAAGTGGACCGTCACCTTATCTCTGGATTAATGGATATACCTATCAATGACGAAGGTATTCCCATTAGCACTCTAGTGGCAAAACCATTTGAAACTAAGAAGCGAATGCTGACTAGAGCTTTATGCAATATAGATGCAGAATGGAATACTGCTGGAAATGCGCTTGCCTCAAAGTATTTGTTACCCAGATACAAAATCCTTTATACGATTTTCATTTCTAATGTTTATCCTCGATTTGGTAACAAAACCGAACTCACTACTTGCATGGTTCGTTTTCTTCATTCCATATTTCTGAAACTTCTGTATGTCTTCCTTCTCTAATTTATCATTGCATCATTCAATTCCGTCTCCATCCTGGACACTGTGACATTCCCTTCGCTTATCTTATGACTGTATTGGTCACCCATAGTCTAATGGCTAAACCTTTTGGGGAAGCTCCCATTCACCACTTAACCTTCAACAACTTAAATATTAACAAGATGAATTTGAGATTGGCCCCCGGTCAAGTTAATGTGGGTACTGGTTGAGCTGATGTCACAAATGAAGAGGAGGGTGATTGGCCTCCAGATGACATCAATATGGATGATATTTTTGACGAAATCGAATCTGATTCAATAGATGATCCTGACTATCAACCATCAAACTTTGATGTGCGTTTGTGCTCACTAGACGAGAAGGTTGAAAACATGAATGTGTCTCATGATATGCAATTCAAATATATGTGTAAGTATCTAAAGCGCATTAACAAGAGACTTCATCAAATTGACCATTCCATAGCTGCTCCTTCATCGGGTTCAGATTAGTATTTGGATTTGTGGTTTGTAACAACTTTTAAGATACTTGAATTTCTCTTGTTTTTTTTTTGGGGGGCTTGGACATGCTTGAACAAGGTTTCTTTTGGATTTAGTTTACTTGGTTAACTTACATATGTACTTCTCTTTATCATTATTCTCTTATTTTTTCTCTTCTATTTACTTCTTTAATGATTTACTTCCTTTATCGCTCTTTCCTTTGTCATATTGTGATAAAAAGTGGGAAGAATATATGATAATGTGCAATTGTGTGGATCGTAGACAAATTTTTTCATTGCATGAGGTTGGAAGTAAGGGGGAGTAAGTAAGGGGGAGTATTGTTGGGAGAATATTTCTTTAACTTGTTTATGATTTTTATTGTGCGTGTTATGCTTATCTTATTATTATGAAGGGTGTTTTGTCACAAATTTGACAAAGGGGGAGATTGTAAGTGCTATGTTTTCTAGCTCCCAAAACATCTTGGATTTTCTATCTTGTGTAGCTCATCTTCATGTCAAATACAATTCTTGTACAAGCTTAAGATGATCCATTACAAGGTGTACTGTTTTGAGATTCAAGTATCACAAGTATAAGAATTCAAGTACAACATCAACTGATAGTTCAAGCTTTCAAAGCTCCATCTAAGTTAAGACAATGGTCATTACTTTGGTACTCAAAGCTCAAGGCGAAATACAACTCAAGTACCTCAAGCTCTAGCTTCAAGATATTTCAAGTTCAAGCTTCTTAAGGTTACAAATTCAAGTTTCAAAGTACTTCAAGTTGAAGCATCAAAATGTTTCAAATTCAAGCTTCATGTTCGTCAAGATAACAAGCTTCATGTTTGTCAAGATCAACAATCAACAAAAGCAAAAGATGTACCAATGTTCAAACATCGCTTATAAGGTATGAATGACCCTAGATTGACCATAGGATAGGCCATTTTGAATACATAATTAAATTGGGTCACTTTATAAGTGCATGGTCTATTTTTTGACTACTCTTAGACTATGTTCGACTAGTCCTAACACTGGCTCGACCAGTCCAAGAAATTCCTCGACCAATCCTAACTTTGTTACTTATTTTCGAAATTTTTTGTTAAAGCCTCAACCAGTCCTGGAGACTGCTCGACCGGTCGAGTGAACAATGCTCGACTTATGCTCGACTAGTCCAGCAGGCTCGACTTAAAGTCGAGCAACTAAATTGAGTCCCATACGACCAGACGTGGACAGGACTCGACCGGTCGAGTAATTCCTTCGACTAGTCGTGGAATGACCTGATCTTATCGGGCCTAAAATTTCAAATATTTGTTGGTCCTTCGACCAGTCGAGCCGACCTCTGGGCCAGTCGAGTGAACGATTTCTGCACTTATAAATAGAGCACGATTTTCAGAGTTTGGTATCCAATTCAAGCAAAATCAAGACACCACTCGGAGAGATAAGTTAGTGTTATTCTTTAGCTATTCAGTGTTCATTTAATATTCTCTTTAATTAGCTTTTTGCATTTGATTTTGTATTTTATATTCCAATTTTATTTAAAGAAGGAATTGAAATTTTCCCATTTCTTGGAATCAAAATCAAATCAAACTAGCCCAAGGTGATTTAATCTAAAATCTGTTTAGAACTTAGAACCATTTCAATAGTGAGTGTGAACATTGAACATCTATGATTGAACTTCTAATCCTAATTAGTTCTATCGGGCTGCAACAAAGGAGAATATCCAGATAAGTATTTTACCGTTTTGTAAATCTTATTCTTTTGGTTTATTTGAGATTATGCAAAAAAATCTCTTTCTTTTGGTTTGTTTGAGGTGATCCTGAAAACTCATAGTGTGGGGTTTTTGAATTGTGAAATCCCACTTGAAAGACATAATTGTGAAGGTTTTAGGTGAACCTTGAAAAGCCTATTTCATAGTGAATGCTAATATCCACTGTGTGAGGATATTAGGACTAGAGTAGTTGGGTGGCTGTTGTTTAACAGTTGGTGTACACACAAGCGAACCACTATAATTCTTTGTGTTTAGTGGATGTGTGGTTTATTTCTTTATCTTTTATGATTTAAAATTTTGGGTTGTATTTGTGGATGTGAATGTTGTAATCTTTACATTTCGGCATTGTGTGGTGAATATTGTAATAGATTAGTTTTTATTTCTTTCATATCCTCTTCAGTTTGAGTTTTTGATACTCACTCACATTCTAGTAAGGTTGTTCTGCCATAAACCATTGATTTTTTGATTGACTCAACCCAAAACCTATGCCATTACGACTACGCCATCGCTGCAGTTCCAACGCTGCATCTCGTGCGCCAATGCGATGCCTAGACTAGGAGATATGGCTCGCGCATAATCTTGGCCACGGACTGCGCCTTGCTAGGCCACAAGATTCCAGATAAAGTAGATTCTCTACCTAGAGCCATCATGAGGATGACATCATCTTAGGCTACCTAGCTGTAACAGCCCAGATTTTTCCCAACCTGGAATTAGATGTCCTTAGGCGATAGGTCAATCCTAACACAGGTTTAACTTCTCAAACACTCAATTAAAGCCTCAAATCCTTTTTCAAACCATTTTCTTCACAAATCCCACCCTTCACCACTTTGATCTTTCAATTTTTCTAAGTACTTTCACCCTAGACACTATCTTAAACTAGCTAAGTAGTATAACTTGGATCACTTTATATACAAACTACAAAGGCCCAGGTACCACCTCAGATAGAAATTACTTAGGACAAAATCCTTTGGAAATTAGGCGAGAATTAGCCAGTGTGAAACTAGAGTACCTGTGAAATTAGCACCAATCACTTTAAATACGATCTGCAAGACCCAAAACTTGTAGAATCATTGACGCTAGGTTACTCTAAAATCTAGGATCAATCTCATTACCCATCTGCTCTCGAGAGCATCACGAAACTCCATATCAAATCTGGACCGCACGTCGGAAGTCCGATTAACATGAAGTTAAGGAATTAGGACCGCCTTGCTGGGCTTGACAACCATCTCGGAAATCAAATCCAAATAGTGTCCCAATGTAATTCGCTTGAGTCCGGAGCGAGGAGTGTGAAAACACTTGATTTTCTTTAAAAATAAATATCTCAAATAGTAATCTGGCACCTCTCACTTGCGGATCAGTATTAGGCAACCTGACCGTCAGAATCTGACCCAAATACACCCTCGGATCAGGAGAAATTTCATACACATATCCATGTACTTAGAATCTCCGATCGAGATCCACTGACCGTTGAACTGAAACTGGTCCGCCATTTGCGATCTAGAGTCCTGACCAAAATGAAAACTTAACTAAACGTAGTTCCGGTGTCGGTGAGCTTAAGTCAGACCTTTGGCTCAAGGAGGCCCGCCAGAAGTCCTCCGTTGAGCTGAAACACGTCCGCTTTGGTTATAACCTAAGTATACTTTGACCTAGATTCTATTTCGGTGAGTTTTTATACTATATAAGGACCTTAAACCCCCTCTCATTGCAGCCATATAAATTTGAGAGAAACCCTAGAGAGAGGAGAGAGAAAAGAGAGAGAAAGTGTGGGAGATGTGGGAGCATCTCCCTGCCTTGCTTCCCTGCTGCTATCCATGCTCCACCGCATCATTCTAATCGCTTTCCAGGTGATTCCGGCTCCGTTTCTAGGTAAGAAACCCTAACCCTAACCCTAACCTATTTTGGGGTTTTGATAGTTGTAGGTTATGAAATAGCTAACTTATTTCATTCTATATGCTACCAAACTGCCGTATACGAAAGCTTAGCAATTCAATCGACTCCATTACGATTCTGCGACAAAAGGTGCGGACTTTAGGTGTATAGGTTATGGTTTTTAATGCTTTCAATGTCAGATAATGATAGATTCATGATCTGCATGCAATTGCACATGTACAAAGTGTTGTCTATTTTCCGTTTCGATTAAAGATGAAGAATATGGAATTTTACATACTCTAGGTATTTATAGAAAGTACCGTATACGTATAAATTTTGGAAATGTGTTTTCCATGATTATTTGCTATATGAATATATTATATATGGATAAAATACTTGTTTGGAGAAAGGGCTCGCCCTAATACATGTTTTGCTAATATACACTATGTATGTTAAAATAGTGTATTCTAAGTGTTTGTGAAAATGACCGAATGAGTATAGAATTCTCATTCATGCTCGCCATGACTAAGTGTCGTGGATTTATGATTGTTGTATTGGCGATACCCCTTTGACGAAAGGATTTGCCCTAAATCACGCCACGGCCAATATACACTATATATTCTAAAATGTGTGGCCCAAGTGTTTGTGGAAATGACTGAATGAATATGGAACTTGGATTCCTGCTTGCCATGACTATCCATCGTGGGTGCTCGCGTATTATGATTGGGGCGACTCCCTAGTGAAAGGATTTGGCCTAATGCCTATGTGATCAACATATGTCATGTATGTTGATGTATGTCTTTTAAAGTGTTTGTTGAAATGTCTGAATGAGTAGTAGTTAGCAAATTGTAATGTATAAAGGTATTGAGATATGATTCTCAACTTCTTTTAACTATGCGTATGTTTTCCTTAGATAGTGGTGTGATTAGGAATTGAATATGTACAAACTCATGCTTGTGTTGTGCTTCATAACATGCTAAACTGCTTTTATGATTTTATCTATGTAATGCATATGTTTAAATTCATATTTACGTTGTATGATCCGTCATGGGTGATGGGGGAGTGGAGCAACGAGTGCGTGTAACAGCCCTGGCAGCCCTAAACAGATAATATCAGACTTGATTGTATGATTTGAATCTTGATCCATTACTGCTTTAACTAGCTGCAATTGAATGTGATTGGGGTTATGATTATAGTCCAGGCAATCGGTAACGGGATCGAATTCATGGCTGAGTTTCATTTGCCACGTGAGATGTGTTTGACGAAATCAAGTCGTACTTCGATTGGCGATAGTGGTTGGCCACGCGAAGTGCTTATGTACTTCATGTCGTTCAACTTGTTGTGTGCTCGAACTAGTCGAGCTTGTCAAATAACTCGATCTGTCTAATGTATGTTCACCATGTTTGGACGCTACTGCTTGAACTTAGGGTACTAAACCTACCAGTGAAATCCTTTTAACCATGGTACCTTGATCCGCTAAGACTCATGAGCCGAGCATGGTGGTATGGGACACTGTGGTCAAGCTGTTGGCCTACACTGGGGCCACGTGCCTCCCCGTAGTGACCAGTGAGCAACCAGACTCATGAGCCGATTATGGTGGTATGGGACACTATATTCGTGATGTCGGCCTACATTGATAAGGTGATGGGGGAGTAGAGGAACGAGTGCGTGCAACAGCCCTGGCAGCCCTTTGTAGTGACCTCGAGCATACTCTAGAATCGCGGTGAGCCTTAGAGTTTTACCGCGGTGTATGGAGTATGAACTAGGCCTATTTCTGTATAGTGATGAATCGTTAAAGAGGTGATGGGGGAGTGGTGTAACCTTTGTGCGTAACAGCCCTGGAAGCCTTTGCAGTGATCTAGAAAACACACCATCGTATGAGATTAACTAAGACTAACGACCCTAGAATGGATCATGTTTGGGAATGATACAAGGGAGGTACCTTAGTTTTCCAATCCTGCTGTTTGAAATGGACTAATAAATACTCGGTAATTATGCTCATCATGCATTGCATGTGCCTGGAAGATGTGGAGCACTGAGGGATGAACGCATTCGAGAACATAAGATGGTGTCGCATGAGGGTGGTTTGGCAAGGGCATACATCATGACTGCATTCATACTTGCGTCAATAAGAGTAGTTAAGAGTGTTTGATTTTACTGCTTTATCATTACTGCTTGACTGAATTGATAACATGTTAACTTATACTTTATTGTTCCACTATGTTGATCACTCACTCCCACGTTACGGGACGGTGTTGTACACACCAACCAGATTTGTTAAGTTTCAGGTGATGGCGATGCTTATGAAGCAGAGCCGGACTATTGTGATTTGAAGGAGTTCTCCTACATGTAGTTCCCTGTCAGGTTTATGAAGACCTGGTATTGTATTGACGGGGCTATGGTACTTGGGATAGAAGCCATTACACTTACACATTTGGTATATTTTGGAACTATACTTGTAATTATTTAACCTGGTAATGTTATCGCACTCTGGAGACTCACCACAGTTTTTTTTATATTTTATATATCTATCATAGTCTTCCGCTTGCAATTTAACTGTCTCTGGAGTATGATATGTTGTTTTGGCTTAATCTCACTCATGTTCAATACACTAATGTAGACAACATTTAATCATCATTATCTATGTTGCATAAGTGATGTTCTGAAACTCGGGTGTTGAGTTTATGCTTAACCCCCGATTTTTCAGGATGTTACACTAGCCTAGAGTGACATCACCCTAGCCCTCCCCATGCTTGCTAGTCATAATGATAAGCATGTCATGCTCCCTTACACAAGCAATGATTCTCTTACAAACTAATCATTTCTCTCATATACATCCCTCTCTCTCCCTCTCATCTTCTTCATTTTCCTAGCAAGAGGAGCTTGGGACATCCATGAGAGACCCATTACTCTAGCCCCTTCCAAGCTAGATCCCACCCAATCCAACCATTTTAATCCCATCTCCACCATTAAAGAAGCACCTTAGGAGCTTTGGAATACTAGGGAGCAAGAAGAAGAAGACGTGGGTGCTTCTTAGGTTAGTTTTCTTCATTTCATGCATGGGACAAGTGGGACCTACGAATTAATGGTAGGGATCCCATCTTGGACTCTAGGTCTGGCCAATGGCCCACCATGATTTGCATGCATGTATCCATGATGGGGCCATTCTCCATGGACCCCATCATGATGTTTATTGATGTGATATTTATTTAAGGCCATTTAGGCCTTGATTTGTGTGGGGGGAATAAGGTTTCCCACCTGATTTCCTGATGTATGGTCCATCATGATGAACATCATATCCACACCCTTCACATGTAATCCTGTTTTTGTATATGGACAACAAGTTCTAATAATCATATAAAATCGACCATGCTAAGATCAGAGTTGAAACTTAGGAATAATATGAACTAACTTTGGACCAAATTTTGTAGCCATCCAACAGTCCAATCATCCGTAACATCGATTTTACTTGGCTGTTGTCCAGTAACACATGTAAGATTCCGATCTGCCTAAAACGGACTCTTTTTTAACTCCTTTAATGAATGTATTAAAATTATACGTTCCATTGGATTCGTCGAAAATCGAACCAGCTTTCCAACAGTATATAATACGCCTCAATCGGAGTTCGGATGGCTGAGATCTTGGCCTTATACGAAAGATGTATTTGGGGGCTTGTTAAGACCCTTCTTGTGTGGGTCATATCCGTGATTGCAATGGTCAGATGTATTTGATATTTGTTCTTAACTTACTTGATATAGTAAATAATCATAAGTATGGTCCCTATGGTCAGATTCTTTCATGTTAAAATTTAGAAAATTCTAGGCCGATAGATACTTCTGTAAGGATAAACCTTATATTTTTTGTATGGTCCAGATGGATCCCAGGCTCTGTATGGTTGGAAACCTATATACAACCTGAATGAAATACTCTCAAACCATCCATTGGCTTAAATATTCCAACATAGAATCTGATCATAGATATTTGATCAAGACATTTCTTGTGCCACTTATATGTTGTATGTATGTTGACCACAACATTCATCCTCTTATTATGGACCCACTTGGTAATGATGCCACTTTTGATTTATGTACTTTATTTAATTTGGACATTCATGTGCATTGTTGTGTGTCTCTTATCTATGGTTTGCTAGCATGTGAGCCCTACTTGCCATTGGATCTATTTCATTTCCTTTACACTTTCTGTTTACTGAAATTTTCTAAGTACTTACCGGTATTGCATGTAGGCCTCTTTGACACCTTATAGTGAGCCCCATACTCTGTAGTTAAGGATTCCACTTTAGGGGGATGTTTAATCCTTATATAATTAAGCTGGGATGACCCACCTTTTTGTCAGGAATGATCCCTAAGTATTTGGAAATTGGGCCCTAATTGTGACAGACACTATTGATAAAGATTGTCTGATTGTTTGTGTTTTATACCAACTTTGAGTCTCTGTAGTGGACCACACGCTGGAGATATGAGTAGGCCACCACTTGGAACCTTTAACCTATACCAATGAATAGATGGATAATATTTTACTCGGGCTAAATCAAATCCCACATGATCAGGGAGTGGATCCCAAAATGTGGTCAGGCATGGTTGTACAGAAAATTATGTGCAGAAAATTGAAGTACCTATGTTTGACCCTATAACAAATATTACGTGTGCACAACCAGTTAGTCCTGGCTTATAGTTTTTAAAGTAAATATATAGTACAATCAAGGGCACCTGATGGGACACTGAAAGGTGGTCCCCTGCGATCATGGGACGTACTCAAGATTGGGCCAAAACTAATTCTACACTGTGTTTCCTGCTCATTTCTTCCAAGTACCCATATTTGGGACATCACCGTAAATTATATACACCAAACCAATGAGGATCGCCTTATACCTTTTAAACCCCATACGTAGAGCTACCAAATGGATCGTTCCTTTCACCAGATGTGGGTCCCACATGATCATAAATATGAATTGAAAATGGCCAGAAACCAACATTGCACCAAAAATTTGTTTGACGTGAAATTTATGTGAGGCCACGTCAGTGGGGTCCACCACCTTCCCAAAGTATTTAATGTAGCATCTAAATTATGGTGTAGTCATTCCCCCAAGCTTTGGAAATATCTACATATTGCTCGTTGTGGATTATGTCTCTAAATGTGTCAAGGCAGTTCCATGCCAGAATAATGACCATCACATGTTCATTAAGTTCTTGAAAGAAAATATTTTATCTCGGTTCGGAACACCTCGAAGCATTATAAGTAATGGATGATCTCACCTTTGTAATAGGCCATTCGAAGCTTTGATACAGAAATATGAAATTTCACACAAAGTGAGCACCCCCTATCATCCTCACATAAGCGACCAAGCTGAAATTTCAAATAAGAAAATAAACAAATACTTGAGAAAATGATTAACCCAGATAGTAAGGATTGGTCACTTCAATTAACCAATATATTGTGGGCTTATCATATGGCATATAAGACCTTTATTGGTGTGTCACCCTTTAGACTTGTCTATGAGAAGACTTGCCACTTGCCTGTTGAGTTAGAGCATAAAGCATATTCGGTGATAAAGAATTTTAACTTCAACCTTGACAATGCTGGCTCGCTGCACAAATTACGGTTAAATGAAGTTAACGAAATATGGAATGATGCTTATGAGAATTCTAGTATATACAAGGACAGAATGAAGGTGTTTCATGATAGGAACATTCTTCAAAAATATTTTGCACCAAACCAAAAAATTCCTTTTGTATAATTCCATACTTCTACTTTTTCCCAAAAAACTGAGATCTTGTTGGACCAACCCCTTCAAAGTCAAAATGATTTATCCTCATGAGGTTGTCAAGATAGAAAACTCAAAGAATGGTAACATCTTCAAAGTGAACGATCATCGTCGCAAACCATTCATTGAGAAAATTGATTCAGAGGATATGTCCATCCCTTTGATTGATCCTGTCTATTAGGATTGACCTTCTAGTCTGATGGAGGTCCATTTATCCATTTATTGCTTTCTTAGGTTTAAGATTAGAATAGTTAGGTTTGTTTCCATCTTGTTTTTGTTTAGTACTAATCCCTTTAAATGATGAAGACTTCATACCATCTCATTGATCTTCCTCAGTTACTATCTTTCTTAATCATTCGTTTGTTTTTACTTTCGTTGTCTCATGTTATGATGCATTGCTTATCTTTTACATTGAGGACAATGTAGATTTTAGGTTTTGTGGGGGGGGGGGGGGGGGGGGGGGGGGGGGGGGGGGGGGGGGGGTGTAGATGATATAGTCAGTATTTTCTATGTTGAGCAAGATTTTCTTAAAAAATTTCAAAATAATCAATTTTAAAACTCTTTTTGAAGATTGATATTCTTTGTAATTGAATACATTTGAGCATTATGATAAGAGATAAAATATTTTTTGAAAATTTGGAGTCTAGTTTGAACATCAATTGAGTCTAGTTCACAATTCACATCTAACTCATATTCTGTGAAGATAACTTGAACTCCTAATTTTAGCTTAATGATTACTTAAAAGTGTTAGGAACCAAGTTTGGAGATCTTTATCTACCTTATGTATAAAAAGAAGAAAAGGACTAGCTAAAAAATAGTGAAATCGAAAATGGCTACTTATTGTATGAGTTGTAATGAGAAATCAATGAAAAAGAAGGAAACAAAGAATAAATAATATTAAAAGCCATCAATATAAAATTGAAAAACTAGAAACATAAGTGAAAAAGAGATAGGTTCGGAATCAGTAACTTGTGTTGATTAGTCCACTTTGAGGTAATGATTATAGTTAACATTATGGAAAGAAGGTTAACTCTTACAAATTATAAGTTGGAAGTTACTAAGTACACTAGGAAGTTAATGTTTGGATGCATTTTATTATTTAATTGATGAATGAGAACTTAGTTTAAATGTTTACTAGTGATATGAGATTCGGGATTATTGATGTTTCATTCTTATACCTTTGAATTTTACTCGTATGTATAGGATTGAACATAATGATATTTTCTGAGAAAGGTATGAAATTTGGATTTTTGGAAGATTACTTTCCGCACGTTTTGCTTGGGATAGCAAAATGCTAGTTGGGGAATGTGTTAAGTGTGAAATATTGTATATTTACCCCTTATTATGCTTTGGTTTTATGAACATAGATGTGCTTAATTAATCTAATTACGCATGTTTTCTCTTACAAGGTGATTTTGAGAGCTAAAGAGAAAAGGACGCTTAAAGAGAGGATTTAATGCTCAAAGAATAACTACCTGGAGAATTGGATCTATAGAGGTTAGTATTGAAGAATTCAACAATCCAAGATCTAAGGAAACCAAGCAAGGAATGAAGAAAACTGAGGAGTTAAAGTGCAAAAATTGACTATTCAATGCCATCAAAATAAGTGTCGATGTCCTCGAAGCCATCTTCGATCCCATCGAAAAAATCACGATATTCTGCTTTTGTTGCTATATATATTCATGTACCATTCGATGAGTATTCCATCAAAGGAAGTTCGATGCAATTGAGAAAATACCAAAATTTGAGAGTCCATTGCTGGAAAGTTTCCTGAATTGATCCAGATTCTTTGATGGGAATTCGATGCCATGGAAGATGCGTAAGCTATGTAAATTCGAGGTCGGTTTGAAGTCAGTGTGAATTATATATATATATATATATATATATATATATATAATGGCACGCCTCAAATTCGGGGACGAACAGCTTCCATGATGCCCCAAATCCGGCACTCAACTTCCATACACCAAGTCCCGAGTTCGGCGCACCACAAGGAAGATTTTTTACTGATTTTTTTTTAAAAAATAATAATACTTAAGCATAATGATCCGTAATCATGATACTAAGCAACAGTCTCCATTATAAATCCTGATGGTTACAAGTACAATGTTTTTCCAAAAGGTACGCAATGTTAATATTGCCAAATCACATAATAGATACAATGCATCGAGAAAGTTATGTCCTCCAAGTTACTCCTACCCTGAAAAAGAAAAGGGAAATAAGAAGCTTAGGTAAAAAGCCTATTGAGTACACTCGTGCGTGCGTAGTGTACAAGCATATAGTAAAAATCAAATATCAGAGTACACAAGCTGAAGCATAGTGACCAGGTAATGCTACATAAAGCCAAGAGGGCATGATGCAATACAAGAGTGTTGAGGGTCAAATATTGCATATTGGACCCCATTTATTACTTGGTTTTATAAACATGATAATGCTCAATGTTCTATTTTAATCATGTTTGTGTTGCAAGGTGAATTTAAGAGCTTGGAATGAAAAGGATGTTAAAAGTATGAATTTAACACTTAAGAACCACCAAAGCCAAGGATGGATCTTATGATACCAAGAATGAAGAATTCGTATGCTAAAAATTCAAGAAAACTAAGTGAGGAAGAAGGAGCATTGAGGACTTGAAGTGAAGAAAAGGAACCCTAAAAATCTGCCTGCTTCAACTAGTCCAAGCCCATCCTCGACCATTCGAAGGAGCCTGATCGACCAATCAAAAATTCCTCAACTCGAACTCCAGCGACCAAATCATTGAAAATCAGGTCATCCTCGACTAGTTGATGGTGACCCTCGACCAATCGAGGATGGTTCACGACCAGTTGAGGGTTAAGCAAATTTTGCGAGGACTGCGTAAATTTAAGGCGGATTCTAAAAATTTCCAACTCGGTGCGAAAGGAGGCAACACACAACTATAAATAGGAGTCTCTAGGGCATCCCTAAGCATCTTCAAGGGTTTGAGGAGTGGAGCAAAAGCATGGAGAAGCCGTCACTAAGAGTTTTTCTTCCTTTTTCTTAGTTGTTTTTATGTTTTTCTTAAGAGATTTTAGTTCGATCATGTCTATGGTTGGGTAAACCTCTCAGCTAGGGCTAAGAGATGAAGCTTGTAGCGTGATGAAATGTTTTCTATTTCTTTGATTCATGTTTAAGTTGAATTATCTTTGATTCTAGTTTCATATTTAAGAAATACTTTCAGTTTTTAATGGCTTGTTGTGACTCAAATTACAATAGATCTGCGAAAGCTTTGAGTATGTTCTTTTCATGTATTGAGATTGTGAAATTAGGAAATCCTGTTGTTTACCATCGCCCCATGGGCATGGTTGGGTGATGGAATCCTACCTAATCTTCACAATTCTCTTATGATTGGTTGTGGGATTGGTAAATCATGTTGTTTACCTTGTCTCCTGGGCATGGTTTTTCGATGGAATCACTTTCAGTTCTCACACCTCTCATCCATTGAGACTTAGGTCGAAGGAAGTTCAGATTTGGTTTTATTAAGATACTTCCAATTAGATAAGATGGGACTTTGATTCTAGTTGTGCCCTTGAATCAAGCATAGATCTCCCTGATCTCTATAAGTAGATCCTTAGAAACCCTAATTACCACCTTTAAATTTATTAGTTTATAATTAATCTATTCACAATTACATAAAATAAAATACATACATCATCAGGGTGGGCCTATAACAAGGGAGAAAGAGAGAGATACGTGTGGTGGGGGAGCTCCGCCACTATGAGCTCCCGTAGAGGTGTAAATACAATACATACAACATGTTGGGTCCCATTTCATGTGGGCCCTTAATCAGAAAAAAATCAGGGTGGGAATCCTATTCCCACCACAAAATCATGGTCTAAATGACTATTAACAAGTTGGATATCAAATAAACATCATAGTGGGGTCCATAGAGAATGGCCCCATCATGGATTGCACGTATGTATCATGGTGGGCCATTGGCCACACCTTGGATCCCAAATGGGATCCATACCATTAACCGGTAGGCCCCACTTGTCCCATAACTAAAAACTATAATCTAATCCTATAAACACCCACCTATAGATCTTTTCTTGGCTCCTTAGAATCCTTAGCTCCTAAGCTCTCTTTTCAATGGTGGATGATGAAGTTTGGATGGTTGGATGGTAAGATTTGGGGTAGGAAAATGGGTTTATCACTTGACTTCTTTTTTCCTCCTTAGGATTTTTCTTCTCTTGGTTGTTAGGGAAATGGAGGGAGGAGAGATGGAATGAGTGAAAGATAGGAGATGTAAGGAGAGAGGGATGGGTGTGTAAGAAGGGATGGGATGGAAGGTATGATTGTTGTTAACTTTTGGATGAGAGATATATGGGTGTGTAAGAAGGGATGTGATGGAAAGTATGATTGTTGTTGACTTTTGGATGAGAAAGGTATGGGTAGAGATTTCTCTCTCCCAACCTGAAATCTTCCGGGGTACGTTGTGCGTGGTGTTTACTCGAATTATTTACAACCCTACAACTCCTAGCCTAGGTATTGCATTGGTGCACAAGACACGGAGTTGGAACTGCGGCGATGGTGCTGTCGTGAGGGTATGACTTTCGGGTTGAGTTGACTCAGGTCTTCGGGGTGCGTCTTAAGGTCGTGCACATTTGTTGTCTACAGGTTATAGGTCGCCGGAACTCGACAGAGAGGTTCGCAGGAGTCGGTGGAAGGGTACGGTACAAGGATACGGGTCTTATAGCTCTCCCCTCTTAATAAAAATTTCGTTCTCAAAATTTATACTATAACGTAACTAAACAAAGCTCATAACGAAAGAGAAGAGAAATCATAGCATCATATATAATTAGAGACACAATACAAAATACAATCAAACATCGAAGAGATAGAGATAACGCTCGTGAATCTCACCCTCTCGCTCCCAAGATGCCTCATCTATACTATGATGACCCCACTGAAACTTCACCAAGGGAATGACGTTGGTCTAGAGGACCTACTCCTTTCGATCAAGGATACGAACTGGCTACTCAATGTAAGAACCATCCTCACGAACCTCTAAAGGCAGCCAATCTATCACGGGAACAATGTCTAACCCACACTTTCGTAACATAGGAACATGAAAAATGTTGTGGACACCCGACAACTGAAGTGGCAAGGCAAGCTGATAGGACACGACGCCAATGCACCCAGTGATCTCAAAAGGTCTAATAAATCTCAGGGTAAGCTTACCCTTTGCTCTAAAATGAACCACACCCTTCATGAATAAGACCTTGAGATAAATATGGTCCCCAATGGCAAACTCCAAGGAACGATGCCAACGATTAGCAAAATTCTTCTGCCTGCTCAGAGTTGTGCACATCCTCTACCTAATGATATCGATGGTCTCTGATGTCCTCTGCATAAGTTCGGGACCTAGGAGACGATGCTCTCCAACCTCAGTCCAAGAACTCGGAGATCTGCACGGCCTGCCATACAACTCCTCAAAATGAGCCATGCCAATAGTCTTCTGGTAGCTGTTGTTATACGAAAACTCATCCAAATGCAGGTGCTCGTCCCAGCTACCCGAGAAATTGATCACGAAAGCCCGAAGCATATCCTCAAGGATCTAGTTGACCCTCTTGGTCTGCTCATCGGTCCGTGGATGATACGTGGTGCTGAACTGTAAGGTAGACCCCATTGCCTTCTGAAAGCTCCTCTAAAACTGAGACGTGAACCTCGGATCTCGGTCAAAAACGATCGAAACTGGAACACCGTGCAGTCTTAAAATCTCATCAATAAATAACCTAACAAGACGGTCCAAAGGCCAGGTCCACAAATCGCAAGAAAGTGCACCGACTTCATCAGACAATCGATGACAACCCAGATGGCATCATGACCGCGCTGAGTCCTAAGCAAACCCATGATAAAATCTGTGGATACGTGTTCCCACTTCCACAATGGGACGCTCAATGGTTGCAATGGACCAGGGGGTCTCTCATGATCGGCCTTGACATGCTGGCACGTGTCACACTCGGCCACAAAACTGGCAATCTGGAGCTTCATCCCCCCCCAAAAAAAAATATGACCTCCTCATATAGCAATACATCTTCGTGGAGCCAGAGTAGATAGTAAACCTCGATCGATGTGTGTCGGTCATTAGATCTCTGCGCAACTCTGGAACATCTAGGACACACAATCGATCTCTAAAATGAAGTCCACCATCGAACCCAACCTGCCAATCTGACGGCTCCTTAGATGCGGCCTCTTCTTGGCAATCCTGCAACGACTGATCTGTCTGCTGAGACTCGATTACCCTTGCGACAAGAGAGGGTTGAATCGACAAGCTCGATAACTAAACAATGACAAACTACAAACCAAACTCGAAGTCGTACCCAGCTACATCCTCGAGCATCCTCCACTCTTGGACCATCATATGCACCACCAGGCCTCGTGGTAACGGCTAAGGGCATCCACCACCATGTTTGCCTTGCAAGGGTGGTACTGAAGATCAAAATCGTAGTCCTTCAGGAGCTCCATCCAGAGTCTCTGCCTCATGTTCAACTCTGACTACGAGAAGAAATACTTCAAGCTCTTGTGGTCAGAGAATAGCTCGAACCTAACCCCATAAAGATAATGCCTCCACACCTTCAATGCGAAGACAACTGCAGCCAACTCTATATCATGCGTGAGGTAGTTATGCTCATGGACCTAGAGATGGTAAGAAGCGAAGGCCACGGGCATCTCATGCTGCATCAGGATAACACCCAAGCCAATATGCGAAGCATCGGTAAAAACCACAAATCCTTCACTCACAGGAGGAAGAGTGAGGACTGTTGAGGATGTAAGATGGTCCTTTAACTCTGCGAATGCTCTCACATGCGTTGCTCTAAACGAACTCAGCACCCTTCCAGGTCAACCTGGTTAACGAGGCTGCAATACGGGAGAATCCCTCAATGAAACGTCGGTAGTAGCCCGCTAAACCAAGGAAACTGCGGATCTTGGATGGGTTCGTGGATTGGCCCCACTGACGCATGACATCAATCTTTGAAGGGTCCACTGTAAAGCCTTGCCTTGTCACCACATGACCGAGGAACTTCACCAACTCCTGCCAGAACTCGCACTTCTCCAACTTCACATAAAGCTGATGTGCACGGAGGGTCTGCAGGGTAATCTCTAAATGCTACTCATGTTCCTCACGGGTCCTCAAATATATTAGGATGTCATCGCTGAATACCACAACAAACTGATTAAGATACGAATGGAAGACTTTGTTCATAAATTGTATAAACACTGCGTG
Source organism: Magnolia officinalis (assembly GCA_021015155.1). Lineage (NCBI taxonomy): Eukaryota > Viridiplantae > Streptophyta > Magnoliopsida > Magnoliales > Magnoliaceae > Magnolia > Magnolia officinalis. The sequence continues at coordinate 51,229,578 of JAJHSJ010000009.1, read as the reverse complement.
CGCATTAGTCAGTCTGAAGGATATGACCTGAAACTCAAAATGACCATAGCGCGTCCTGAATGTTATCTTTGGGATATCCTCCTCTCACACGTGAACCTGATGATAACCGGACCGCATGTCTATCTTTGAAAAGAATTGTACCTCCTGCAACTGATCGAACAAATTATTAATCCTCGAAAGCGGGTACTTGTTCTTAATCGTGACCTTGTTGAGCTCGCGGTAATCCACACAAAGCATCAATAAGCCATCCTTCTTCTTCACGAAGAGTATTGGCACTCTTCGTGATGGATAAAGCCCAACTCGCGCAACTCGTCCAATTACTTCTGCAGTTCCTGCAACTCTAACAGTGTCATACGACACGGGGCCTTTGAAATAAGCATGGTACCAAGCATGAGATAGATCTAAAACTCAGTGTGCCAATGAGGTGATAACCCCGGAATCTCCTGAAACACATTGGGAAAACCACAGACAACCGTCAGCTGGTCGATACACAAGGTGATTGGCTCCTCAACGTCACAAGACATGAGGCAAGAAAATTGTTCTCCTCTGAGCACAGCTATGAACTGGAACTGCGGCATGTCGGGTATACAAAACATGACTGTCCTCGCGAAGCAGTCTAATATGGCGTGATACTCGACGAGCCAATCCATGCCCAGGATGATATGAAACTCAGAAATCGGCAGAACAAACAGATCTGTAGGCGAAAAGGTCTCCCCTACCAGAATGGGGCAAGATGAGCAAACCTGGTCTAACACTGCGGTCTTCCCTAAGGGCATCGATACTGACAAACCCTCACAAGCAGACTCTAACTGCAAACAGGTCGATCGGTAGAAATCCATGGCCACAAAGAAATCCAATGCACCAGAATCAAACAATACATGATTTATGCATGATGAAACGAGGAGTGTACCCTCGACGACCCCTCCTGATGACTGAGGATCTTGTTGGGCTGCGTAAAATCTGCCCTGAGCCTACTGGGGAACGGTATGTCCCCTTTTCGATCGCCCCTGCTGTTAATGTTGTTGTGGTGGCCTGAATTGCTGCCTCTACTGCTATGGGGAAGGTCTCGCTAGCTGTTGTGGCTGCTGCTGCTGGGATCACGGCGGTAGGTGTTGTTATTGTTACTACTACGTATGGGGACACTCATGCCTACGATGTCCTGCCGCACAGCATCCAAAGCAAGCACTTGGGAACTGTCCCGGTGGTGGTGCTGAAGGTGCTGCTAGTGCTCGAAAAGCTAGGCAGGACGAGCGCCTCTGTTGTGGTCGATGTTATTGCTTTTGGGAGCTACCAGAGGGGATGTTCCTCTTCTAGTATCCTCTCTGCTCACGGACCCTTTGTGAATCGACCCAATCCGCCTCATATTTCTGAGCCCACTACACGACCTGCTCAAATGTCGGGATCATGTGTCTAATAACATGGCTGGAGGCCAAAATGCAAGTCGTTCTCAAAATGGCGGGACTTCCGCCCCTCATCACTAACAAGAGTCTCGAACTCAAGTCGCGGATCTCAACAGTGCTACGAAACGGGCTTCATAATGGGACACCGATATGTCCCCCTACACAAGAGTCTCGAACTCAAGCGCATGCTGCTGACGGATGTGATCAGTGAAGAACTTCCAGTCAAACCGGTCAACAAAATCCTCCCAAGTGCACTCAAACTTGATCCCTGCCGCTCAGGAGACCGATGCCCACCAGTGCTTGGCATCACCCTTAAGAAGAAACACAGCCAATGGAACCCACTGTTGGGTCGTGCACCTCATAGCATCGAAGATCTTCTCGACCTCTGATCTTCATCGCTCCACTGCCATCGGGTCGGGCTCTCCCTGGAAACAACGGGGATCGAATCGCATAAAGTCGCATAGAAGGGAGTTCACACACTCCTGCTCAGTCTGGGCTGGTGTAGTAGTGGGTCGTGTACCTTGCCCCTGAAGAATAGCGGTCATCGCTTGCAACATTTGTTAAAACTGATCCGCACTCACAGATACAGTCAGGGCTGCACTCGTCTCGGACGTGGGAGCCCCTCTGGTCACCCTCTTAGATGTCATGTCTTAAAGGAAGGAAAACGGGACCTATTAGCCTTGAGTACTCTCGAATGCACATTGTTGAGGGTCAAATATTACATATTATCCCCCATTTATTTCTTGGTTTTATGAACATGATATTGCTTAACGGTATATTTTATGCATGTTTGTGTTGCAAGGTGAATTTAAGAGCTTAGATTGAAAATAGTGCTAAAAGCGTGGAATTAATGCTCAAAAGTCACCAAGGCAAGGGATGGATCTTAGGAGACCAAGATTGAAGAATTCACATGCTAAAGATCCAAGGAAACCAAGTGATGAAGGAAGAGAATCGAAGAATTGAAGTGAAGAAAAGGAAGCCTGGAAATTATCCTAGAAACATATTCCGGGGCTAAAAAAGTCTAGTTTTGGAAAACTGCCAGAATGCCTTTGATATATTGAAGACTTGTAGATAGTATCGAATTACATATCGAAAACCCTTCAATAGTATCGAGAAATTCAGGATTTCAGGCCAAACTTGTTGGACAGTTCTGGACTGATCTTCGATATATCGAAGACTGTTCGATAATATCGAAGGACATATCGAAGACACTTCGATAGCAACGAAACTGCATAAATTTGAGGCGGTTTCTAGATTTTTCCAAGTCGGTGTGAAAGGAGGTACTGCAAAACTATATATAGGAGTCTCCAGGACCCTCCTAAGATCATCTAGAGTTTAGAGGAGCAAAGCACAAGGGTGGAGAGCAGTCACCAAGCATTTTTCTTCTCTTTCTCCTTAGTTTTTCATGCTTTCTTCTAGGGTTTTAGATCTAATCATGTCTATGGTTGGCTAAACCTCTTAGCTAGGGCTAAGAAGTGAAGCTTGTAGTGTGATGGGATGTTTCTATTTCTTTAATTCATGTTTATAATGAACTTACTTTGATTCTAGTTTGATTTTAAAGGAATATTTTCAGTTTTTAATGGTTTATTGTGACTCAAATTATAGTAGATCTGCAATAGCTGTATGTATCTTCTTTACATGTTTTGAGATTATGGGGTTGGTAAATCCTGTTATTTGTCATTATCTTATGGGCATGGTTTGGTGATGGAATCTCTTCCAATTATCATAATTCTCCTCTTTTGAGAATTGGGGTCAAAGGAAGTTCAGATTGATTTTAATTGCTATATGTTCCAACTAGATAAGATAAGACTCTGATTTCAGTTGTGTCCTTGAATCAAGTAATAGATTTCCCTGAGCTCTACAAGTGGATCCTTGGAAACCCTAGTTCCCACCTTTAAATTTCTTAGTTTTAATCACTTTAATCACAATTACTCTCTCAATCACTTCAGAATTAGTTTTACATCTTCTTCTAGTTCTACTTCTAATTTCTTTCAGAATACACACGAGATTAGTCTCTGTGGATTCAACCTCGGTCTTACCGAGATTATTACTATATTGCAACCCTACACTTGGGGTTGTGAACACACACATGTTAGGGAGCCATAACAGAGAGTTACCAACTTATTCGAACTTGGGGACCTAATCATTCTAAGTTCATAACAGATATGTGTTGTTATCTTCAGGTATTCCCAAGTTATGCTCTGATACCAACTTTTGTCATGCCCCAAACTCAAAAACCGGGCTCATAAAATTTTTGATCGCTGAATCCGGCGCCGATAGCCTCCTTAGTACCCCATTCTTGGCTCTCGGCACCCATGTGCCAGATTCTGATCTTGGGATCCAACAAGGAGAATTTTCAATATGAATTTTTTTGTAAAGGAGCATAACCACAAGCATAACCAAGTCACAAAACAACATCATCACATATCCACTATAATAAACCATATGAGTACAATGCGAAAAGAGAATATCCAAGTATAATGAAACTCCAGAAAGATCTTCGCACACTCCCGTCTCAGCGTTGCTGGTCCTAGCGTCACCTGCATGCAACGGTCGTGCATAAGCTTACAACAAAGCTTAGTGGGTGTGTGCGTGTGTGCGCAATGTAAGTACCAAGTATGCAATATCAGAGTAAGCGAAAATACTGGTAAGTCCATGAATGCTATCAACCATATCAAGGTTATGCGATGCAAGGCCTAACCAAATGGCATATGCAAGATGTAACGCAAGCATGTTAATCCTCATCAAGTCTACATGTCAATACAGTTCATCTTTGGAACATCACCGGGGTCTAGTACACTCCACCCTGGTTGCCGCCTCCCTAGCCGCACAACCAGCGAGTGGAAAAAACCACACTACCTACCTGGCCAATAGTCTGCCAATACCTACCCAGCTCGTTGATAGCGGACCCATTTACAAGCTTGTCAGACTCAGCCTAGCTTATAGCCCCATCACTTGGGCGGATAAGGCCACACCCCCTTCACAACCGACCATAACAGAGTGAGAGACGTGACCTACTAGTATTCGGCACATATGTGCTCATGTATCCACTCGGTCTAGACGTTGGAACATCTCTTAGTACCAAAAGGGTTCTGACACTTTCACCCAAGGACATCCTAAGCGCCCACAGTGCTAGAACCAAATATTTTCGGTATCCAATCTGACCATCCACTATATGCCTGTAGAGGCCACAACCCTTATATGGCTAGGGCGCTAAGTGATCATGTCACACAAAATGCAAGATGCATGAGTCATACCATCCAGGCATACATCAAACTTGCGCATGCAACACGATCATGTGAGGCAACTCTGTCTCACATGAGCCCCCTAAATAACTCAGCCCAATGGTAAATGCTATGATCAATCATTCCTTACGAAAGGTATACAAATGATGCGTATGGGCATGTATCATGATGTAATACTAAGTATGTTCTCAGTGTAAAACTACTAAACTAAGTACACTAGCATGATTATCAGATATAAACGATAATCCGCCTAAATACATGGTGGGGTCCATAGAGGGACGGCAGATCTAGCCCAAACATCCAGATAGGCTTTAAACAGTGGTTATACCAAACCTGATACTGCATATTCTTCTATCTACGGCAAGGGGTGATGATGTATACGGCAAGGGGTGATGATGTACTCTCCTATAGACAGTGGATGGCCTAGGCATTATACTTACATCAAGAATGGGCCTCATGGGTGAGTCTAATGGCTATACAATAAGGTGAGTTGAGAGGGTAAAACTATGTACAACAAGTGGGCTTCCTCACCCTCTCTTATTGTGCAATAAATTGGGCCTTCCTATGAGGCCTGATCCGTACACAAGGTGGGCTCCAAGGTTTGAATAATTCCTACAAGGTATGGTGGAAAGTACTATCATCAATGGGGGCCCAATGGTTTGGGTTAACCTAATGGGTATCACTAATATCAATGGGGGTCCAACGGTTTGGGTTAGCCCAATAAGGGGAGATGGAAGGTGGGCTTAACAATGGGCCCTAGGGAGGTTTACAACGGTTGACATTTAGCCACCATTGCCTCCTAGGGTGGGTCTCTTGGAATAAGAATCTGAATCATGATGGGGCCCTCGGCCCTCCAAATATCTAGAAAACGGATGGACAGCGTACGCACATCACTCACACATGGTGGGCCTCACAAGGTAGCCCATTGCCCTAAAAAAAGGGGGGAATAGTATGTATATAACACATACATCATAGTGGGCCTCACAAGGCAGCCCATGGTTGGGTGTACAACCTATAAATCAAGGTGGGCCTCTCAACGCAATGGAGCCCATGACCCTAAAATGAATGGACAGATTATGTAGCATATACATCATGGTGTAGGGGGCCCCACAAGGCACTAATGAGCCCCACACATGCTGGATAGCATGGATATAAAATAAATATACGAAGAAAGGCCGATTGCTAAATGTTCAGCCCACCAGCCTAGGGGCCTACTGGATGTCCAGCGAATGGACGGCGTGGAAAAATACATACACCTCATGGTGGGCTGCACATTACAGATGGGCCCCACCAGATGGACAGCATGTATATATAACACATGCATCATGATGGCCAGCTGCTAGACGGTCAGTCCAGCAACGTCCTGGCCTAGCTAGGCGTCCAGCCAATGGACGGCCTGGACTGAAACATATACCTGGTCGGTCCCACTGGATGTGGGTCATCAAGGAGGTGCACAAACATCACAGTGGGCCTAGGAGGTCCCAATGGTAACGCCAGCCCCACTGATTTTTTTCCCACATCGTGGTCTGCTAATCGTTGGATCTGATCATTCTCAGACCCATGGCCTGGAATGATATGAAAATTCTGGATGGATGGCTCCATGCAGGTGGGCCACCCTACCAAAGATTGGACTAGTATTTGTGTTTTCCTTTCATCCAGACGGTCCTGCATGACCGACCGGTCATGCAAGCCCATCCCTGGCCAATCGGGGCAGTCCTCTTGCTGGACAGCAGGGATGAAATGCATACACAATACAAAGGTCCACGAATGGGTGGGCCACCTAACCCTGAATCAAGATAATATTTGTGTTTTCCTTCAACCAGGCCTGTATGACCTGGCCGGCCATGCAGGCTCAATCTGGGTAGCAAGATGAGTCCTGCTTGGTGGACGGTTCGATGTCTCCTTGGATGGACAGTGTAAATAAAATACATACATCATCAAGGTGGGCCTACAATAGGGGAGAGAGAGAGAGAGACATGTGGTGGGGGAGTTCCGCCACTATGAGCTCCCCTAGAGGTGTAAATACGATACATACAACATGTTGGGTCCCATTTCATGTGGGCCCTCAATCAGAAAAAAATCATGGTAGGAATCCCATTACCACCACAAAATCATGGTCTAAATGACCATTAACAAGTGTAACGCCCCGGTTTTCGAGGGTCGAGCAAAGGTCAACTCCCGATATCCAACACATCACTTATGCAACATAGATAATGATGTTTAAATGTTGTCCATATTAATGCATTAAACATGAGTGGGATTATACTAAATCAACATATCATACTCCAGAGATAATTAAATTAGGCAAGCGGAAGACTAAGATAGATATATAAAGTATATAAGTGTTTCTCAATCCCCAGAGTATGAGTATGTCACCAGGCTAAATATGTACATGTATTGTTCTAAAATTTACAAAATATCAAGTGTAAATGTTTAACTAATCCATAGTCCTGTAATCCCGGCGATGCAACTCTAGGTCTACGTGACCCACCTAAGAGCTGCACGTAGGAGAACTCCTCCTCATCGTCTAAGAAATCCAGCTCCATCGCGTAAGCCTGGCCATAACCTGCATCTAAATCAGGGTCTGGTTGGTGTTTTAAAACACAGTCCCAGAGTGGGAGTGAGTGATCAACTCAGTGGTACTATAAGGTAAAGGTTAACATGTTATCAATTCAGTCAAGCAGTAATGATAAAGCAGTACAACAATCATATCCTAAGTACTCATATTAATGCAGAAATGGTATTCCGTAATGATGCATGCCCTCTCCTGCACTCCCTCAGCGACTTCATCTTACAATCGCACATGGAAAACTCATTAAACGTTCGCTTCCTCAACAAAGCACATGCAATGCAGTGCATGGTCGTGTTAGCCAAGTTCTTAATTAAGCTTATTCATACAGTAGATTCGAGAAGCTAAGGTACCTCCCTTTATATCATTAACCCAACGGGGATCCATCTAGGGTTGTCAATCCAAGTTAATCACATACGATGGGCAAGTTGTGAGGCATCACCCCTAATGAAAGCAGTGTATAGGCAAGTTCAATTGATTATACTCGAGGTCACTATGGGAGGCTCGACACCTGAGGCCGACAGCTAGAATACAGTGTCTCATCCACAGCCATATTCGGCTCACGAGTCTTGGTTGCTCACTGGTCAGTACGGTGAATCTCGTCACCCCAGCGTAAGCGACAGCTCGACCACGGTGTCCCATACACAACCCTGCCCGACTCATGAGTCTTAGCGGATCGTGGTACCATGGTTGAAAAGGATTGTTACATCGGTAAGTGGTACCTTAAATTTAAGCAGTAGTGTCCATACATGGTAAACACACAATAGGCCAATCAGGTTATTTGACAAGTTCAATTGGTACGAGCGCATGCTGAATTTAAGCACTCCACGTGGCCTAACCACTGTCGTCAATCACCGTACGACTCGGATTCATCGAACTTATCTAATGTGGCGAGACTAGTCCGGCCACTCAATCGGGAACCGTTACCGATTGCCTAGACTACGTAGTAGTCCCAATTATACTCAAATGCAATAGGTGGTCACATGTGATAATCATAACAACATTTAACAAATAATTCAAATATAAATCCTATTTGAGCATTTATTAAACACATTGAACACGTTATCAACTATTTAAATTTCATCCATAATCAACGTAGTTGGAATTAAGATTACATTAAGGAAATTATACCTATAGATAAGGTAATTGAGAATCCTATCTCAACATCATTATTAAATGCAATTCATCAAACAATTTCTCATTCAGACATTTTATCAAACACATATGCTACACCTTACTACATACATGCAATAAATTAGTTATAGCATATATTATGACAAATCCTTTCACAAAGGAGTTGTCATACATACAACAAACTTGTATTCTATATTAATAGTCATGGCAAGCACAAATCATAATTGTAATTTCATTCAAACATTTCAACAGACACATAGAATGCATTATATATTCACATAGTTCACACACATGTATAATTTATCGAATACATCGTAACTAAGATCATATGGAAGCAATCAAGTCAGACATAAATCATTGTTGACATTGAAAGCCTTGAAAACCATAACCTAAACGTTTATAGTCTGCACCTTTCGTCAGATTGCTCATTTCGAACACAGTTTGAATCCTACACTTCCGTTTACAGAACAACGACTACCTAAATCACGAAATAGGTTAGTTATTTCGTCGATTCCTCTATTTGAATTCCTAAAACGAGATTAGGGTTCTGATTTCTTACCCAAATCGAAGTTGGAATCGTTCGTGTAACAATGGTGGGGCAGTGATTCAATGCGTGGAGTAGCAAGAAAGAATGATTGCAACAAACTCCTAAGATCTCCCATCACTCTCCACTTTTTTCTCTTCTTTTCTCTCTTCTCTCTTCTAGGGTTAGAGAAAATTCGTATGGCATAGGAATGGGGTGATTTAAGGGCCTTATATATGCTCAGTAGTGATGCAAATGGCCCCAGGGCCATGGTATACTTAGGTTATAGCCAAAGGATGCCTGTTTCTTATGAATGGGGATCATCTGGAGGTTCATTACTCATCTACGGCGTAGGGTAAGTCCCCTGGTAATGGATCTAAGCCAGGCTATGATTTCGGTCTGATTAGATTAGCGGATCGACCGTGGAGGACGTGTATCCGTTCAACGGTCATCGCCACTCGATCAAGGACACAAGTATACTAATATGTGCAGGAAAATTTCCTTGATCCAAGGGTATAGTTTGGTCAGAAACTGACGGTCTGAAAATTTCAATTTTGCCTACAAGCAAACGGTCCAAATCACTTAAGTTTTGGTTCAATTTCTAAAGATATTCGCGTTTCTCACACACTTCGCTCAAGGCTTGAGTTGTGCGTTTCTGGATACTAATTTGGGCTCGATTCCCTCGACGGTTGTCAAGCCCAATAAGGCGGTCATAACCTTATAGTTTCGAAGTAATCAGACTTTCAACGCGCGGTCCAGGTCCGATACAGAGTTTCGATGTGCTCCTGAGATCAACTAGGTTTTGAGATTGCTCCTAGGTTTTTAAGTAATGTTGAGTTAGGGATTTTAATGGTTTTGGGTCTTACAGTTCGTATAGATAGTGGTTTGAGCTAATACACCGATTAATTTAGTTTAGTACTTAATTAATTTTCGTCTAATTTCTACAAAATTTGGTCCTTAGTGATTTCTACCTGACGTGGTACTCGGGTCTTTGTACGGATTTTTCCAAGACGTTACAATCTACCCCCCTTAAAGAAAAATGTCATCCCAGAAATTAGTACCTTTTCATACTCCTCGAGGATCTGAAGGTAGTTCTTTCGGACTTCTTCTTCTATTTCCCAAGTAGCCTCTTACTCAGTGTGGTGTATCTGCAATACCTTTACAAGTGCGATAACTTTGCTGCGTAGCACTTGTTCCTTCTTATCAAGAATACATGTTGGTCGTAGTACAGAGGTAGCACCTTCGCTCAACTGTACTTACTCCCATTTGATAATGTGGGGAGGGTCAGGAACATATTTCTTCAACATCGATACGTGAAACACGTTGTGCACGACTACGAGTGGTGTGGGCAAGGCAAGACAATATGCCACCACACCCACTCAGTTTAGAATCTGGAATGGGCCAATGAATCTTGGTGTGAGCTTCCCTTTCTTGTCAAACCGGAGGACTCCCTTCACGGGGGAAACTTTAAGGAATACATGGTCCCCAACCTCAAATTTCAGTTCTCATCGTCTTGTATCAGCATAACTCTTTTGTCTACTCTGTGCTACAAGAAGTCGACACCTGATAATGTCGATCTTCTCTGATGTAGGCTGTACTAAATCTAGGCCAATCAAACTCTTCTCACCAACCTCTGCCCAATAATGCGGTGCTCGATATGGACGCCCATACAAGGCCTCGTAGGAAGCCATGTCAATGCTCGCTTGAAAGTTGTTGTTATAAGTGAACTCAACATAGGGAAGACAGTCATCCCAACTGTCTTTGAAATCGATCACACATGCCCGCAACATATCTTCTAACACCTGGTTTACCTGTTCCATCTACCCATCAGTCTGTGGGTGGAACGTGGTACTAAACTTCAGTTGCACTCCCATTGTGTAACGACTCGAAAAATTCCGTACAATGGCCCGAGTATCACCTCAGGCAGAAATCACACAGGATCAAATCCTTTAGAAATTAGACAAAGTTAACTAAGTGTTAAACTAGATTAGCCACGAAATCCGTTTGAATCACTTTAAATACGATCTGCAAGACCCAAAACTTGTAAATCATTGACGCTAGGTTACCTTAAAATCTAGGATCAAACTCGTTACCCGACTGCTCTCAGGAGCACATTGAAACTCCGTATCAGATCTGGACCGCACATCAAAAGTCCGAATGATACGAAGTTATAAACTTAGGACCGCCTCGCTGGGCTTGATACCCATCTCGAAAATCAAATCCAGATAATGTCCCAGTGTTATTCGCTTGAGCCTGGAGCGAAGAGTGTGAGAAATGTGAAATTAATTGAAGGACCAAATTTATGAAATCTGGCACGTGTCGCTTGCGGATAATTTGTAAGTAACCAGGCCGTCAGAATCTGACCCAAATACACCCTCGGATCAGGAAAAATTTCATATACATGGCAGTGTACTTGAAATCCCCGATCGTGATTCAGTGACCGTTGAACTGAAACTGGTCCGCCACGCGTGATTTGGGAATCCGGCTAGAACGAAAACTTAACTCCACCTAGATTCAAGGTTGGTGAGCTTAAGTCCGACCTTTGGCTCAAGGGGGCCCGCCAGAAGTCCTCCGTTGAGCTGAAACTGGCTCGCTTTGGATATAACCTAAGTATACCTTGACCTTAGGTTTATTTTGGTGTAGTTTTAGGCTATATAAGGACCTTAAAACCCTCTCTCATTCAGCCATATGAATTTGAGAAAAAAAAAAAACCCTAGGTGTGAGAGAAGTGGGAGAACCTCCCTACTACTTTCCCCTGCCGCTCTACAAGCTTAACCACTCAAGTCTAATCGCTTTCCCGGCGATTCTGACTTCGTTTCTAGATAAGAAACCCTAACCCTAATCTATTTTGGGGTTGTGATAGTTGTAGGTTATGAAATAGCTAACCTATTTCGTTCTATAGGTGGCCAAACTGCGGTATACGAAGATTTAGTAAACCTATCGAATTCGTTACGGTCTACGACAAAAGGTGCGGACTTTAGCTGTATAGGTTATGGTTTTCAACGCTTTCAATGTCAGATAATGATAGATTCATGATCTGTATGTAATTGCACATGTACAAAGTGCTGTCCATTTCGATTTTCGGTTATACGATAACTATGTTGAATATACTATATTCCTAGTATTTGTAGAAAGTACCGTATACGTATAAATTTTGGAAATATGTTTGCCATGATTATTTGTTGTATGAACATATTATATATGTGTAAAATACTTACTTGGCGAAAGGGCTCGCCCTAATACATGTTTTGCTAATATACACTATGTATGTTAAAATAGTATATTCTAAGTGTTTGTGAAAATGCTTGTAAGAGTAAGTGCTTGGATAATCATGCTTTAGGTAGGTGTTGAGATAGGATTCTCAACTACCTTAGAGATGTATATGATTTCCTCCATGCTGGTTGTTTAATTTAATCGCTTGCTAAGAAATATGTGTGTTTGTATTTCTTGGTTATATTGTGCTTTGTAACATACCTTATGACATGTTTGTTAACATGCTTGAATTACTTTGTTTATTACGCTTTACTTTACATGCTTCTGGTTAAGGATTGATTGCGATTGGGACTATGATTATATTCCAGACAATCGGTAACAGACTTGAATTCGTGGTTGAGATTCATTTCGCCACGTAGGATGTGTTTGACGAACCCAAGTCGTACTTCAGTTGGCGATAGTGGTTAGGCCACGCGAAGTGCTTATGTACTTCATATAGTTCAGCTGATCGTGCGCTTCCTGGTAGTCTGACTCGTCAAGTAACCCGATCTGTCTAATGAGTGTTCACCATGTTTGGATGCTACTAATTGAACCTGAGGTACTAACCTTACCAGTGGAATCCCGTTAACCATGGTACCTCGATCTGCTAAGACTCATGAGCCAGGCATGGTGGTATGGGACACCGTGGTCGAGCTGTCGGCCTATGTTGGGGCCACGTGCCTCCCCGTAGTGACCAGTGAGCAACCTTGACTCGTGAGCCGAATACGGTGGTATGGGACACTGTATTCGAGCTGTCGGCCAACACAGATTGGTGACTAGCCCTTTGTAGTGACCTCGAACATACTCTGAAGCTACAGAGAGGCAACTAGCCTTCCCGTAGCAACAAGAGTATGAACTAGGTCTGTATCAATTTAGTGATGAACCGTTAAAAAGGTGATAGGGGAGTGGTGTAACGATTGCGTGTAACAGCCCTGGCAGCCTTTGCAGCGCCCTAGAACCACACTATCATATGAGATTATCTAAGTTTGATGACCCTAGAATGGATCATGTTTGGGAATGATAGAAGGGAGGTACCTTAGTTTCCCTATCCTCTATTTGAAATGGACTAATAAAAACTCGGTAATCATGCTCATCATCGCACTGCATGTGCCTGGAAGATGTGGAGCACTAAGGAATGAACGCATGCTGCAGACGTAAGATGGTGTCGCATGAGGGAGTATGTGGGTGAGGGCATGCATCATGACTGCATTTCATACTTGCATTAATAAGAGTAGTTAGGATTGTTCGATTGTACTGCTTTATCATTACGGCTTGATTGAATTGACAACATGTTAACCTATGCTTTATTGTTCCACTGAGTTAGCTACTCACTCCCACGTTACAGGACGGTGTTGTACACACCAACCAGACTCTGTCTTAGGTGCAGATGAGGTGACGACTAAGGAGGCTGAGCCGGACTACGACGAGGACCAGGACGAGTTCTCGTATATGCAGTGTACTGGTGGCTTTGCCTACACTGCCTGGATCGACGAGACTTACAGGGCTTACTTCTCTAGTTATACTTTTGACATTTTGATCGTAAAACAGATACATATATATGGTGACTCAGTTGGGTTCATACTCTGGAGATTGAGATGGTTTTGTTTCTTTTACATACAATTATATACAATTTCAGTCTTCCGCTTGCCTTTATACAATTGATCTGGAGTATGAATTACTGTTTTGGTATAATCTCACTCATGTTTATTGCACTAACACAGACAACATTTAATCATCATTATCTATGTTACATAAGTGATGTTTTAGAACTTGAGAGTTGAGTTGCTACTCGACCCTCGAATTTTAGGGCGTTACACATCGCTTCCTAGATTCGAGTCCAAAAGATAGACGTGAATCGTGTGGCTCAATCTGACACAATCTCCATAGGCACTCCTGCAGCCGTACAATCTCCTTATATACAGCTTGGCTAAATCATCTGCTGAGTTTGAAACTCTAATCAGGAGGAAATGGGCTGATTTCGTCAATCGGTCCACAATCACCCAAATGGAGTCATGTCCCTTCCTCGTCTTCGATAACCCGAAAATTAAATCCATATATATGAAATCCCATTTCTATTCAACTATGGCAATGGGCTGAAGTAATTCAGGAGGTCGGCGATGTTCAGCCTTAACCTGCTGGCACGTGAGACAACGGGATACGAAATCTGCTATGTGGGCCTTCATGTTGTCCCACCAGTACGAATGCTTCATGTCTCGATACATCTTCGTACTGCCAGGATGCATTGCTATCCTCGAATTATGACCGGCTTCTAGAACTTCCTTCCTCAAGTCATGGAGATTCGGGACGCATAGGCGGCCACGATAACATAAACCCCCATTCGATCCAACTCTCCATTCAGAGTCTCCATCGTCACATCTCATTTTCTCATCTTCACCAACCATTCATCTTCTCTCTAAACCACAATGATTCGGTCATCAATAAGTGGTTGTACATGAATATGGGCGATGCTCTCGAACGGCTCGTCTATTGTAAGCTTCTATTCGAAGTCTCGCACAAATCCTACCATGTTCCATTCTTCTATCATTAGCGGAGCCGTAAATTCTATTGTTTTCTTACAGCTCAACGCATATGCCACAAGGTTAGCCTTGTCAGGATGGCAGAGACCTCAAACTTGAATTGTTTCAAGGTTTCCATCCAACGTCGTTGCCTCATATTCAGGTCACTCTGTTTGAATATGTACTTGAGGCTCTTGTGGTCACAAAAGAGCTCGAACTCCTCTCCTTAGAAGTAATGTCTCTAGAGCTTTAATGCAAAGATGACGACCGCCAATTCCAGGTCGTGCGTGGGGTAGTTTTCTTCATGTTTCCTCAACTATTGCGATGCATAGGAAATTACCCTGTCCTTCTGCATAAGGACACAATCCAAACCAACACCAAACGCGTCAGTGTATATCATATATCTGACCCCTTGCTCTGGCAATACTAGCACGAGTGCGGACGTTAGCTTATCCTTCAATTCCTGAAAGGCTACTTCTGCTTTCTCATTCCAAGCAAACTTAAGATCTTTTCGAGTGAGTTGAGACAACGGTCTGGCTATCTTGGAAAAGTCTTTAATGAATCGACGATAGTAACCTTCTAGGCCAAGGAAACTCCGCACTTCAGTAACCGAACCGGACTACTCTCAGTCTTGAACTGCGGTCACCTTAGCAAGGTCCACAGCGATACCTTCCTTAGACACTATGTGTCCCAAAAACTTGACCTCTTAATTCCAGAAGTCGCATTTCTGATCTTGTGCAAACAATTGATTCTTCCTGAGAGTATCAAAGACTGCTCACAGGTGCTCTTCATGATCTTTCCGACTCTTAGAGTATATCAGAATGTCATCTATTAACACGATGACGAATCGGTACAGATGCAGTCGAAATACCCTGTTTATGAGGTCCATGAACACGGCTGGTGCATTTGTAAGTCCAAACGACATCACAAGAAATTCATAATGCCCAAAACTGGTTCTAAATGTTGTTTTCTGCACGTCTTCATCCCTGACACGCAATTGATGGTACCCGGACTGTAAGTCAATCTTTAAGAAATACTGCGGTCTTTCAACTAGTCAACAGATCATTTATCCTGGGCAAAGGATACTTGTTCTTCACTGTCACTTAGTTCAACCTACGATAATTAATACATAATCGCTGCGATCTGTCCTTCTTCTTTACAAACAAAACAGGTGCTCCCCAAGGAGATACACTTGGTCGTATGAAACCTGAACCCAACAGGTTGTCGATCTGTCTCCTCAATTCCTCCATTTCACATGGAGACGTGCGATACGTCGGTAGAGAAATATGTGTCGCACTAGGCAAAAGGTCGATAGTAAAGTCGATCTCATGTCGAGGAGGTAGTCCAAGTATCGTCCTGAACATGTCCGTGAAATCTTAGACTACAGGCATGTCCCCAAGTGTTGGACCATCAACATTCTCCAACAATGAAGCATAACAACTTATACAGTAGGGCCAACTGACCTGAACTAGAAAAGCAAAGGCCGTGCCCTCAGGTCCATGGGCTGTCACCAATCAGGTATCGCAATCGATCTCTGCCTACATATCGGTGAGCCAATCCATACCGAGGATGGCATCGTAATGACATAGTGGGGCAACAATCAGGTAAACGAGTACTGTTCTGCTTCTTAAGTCTATCGAGCAACCCCTACAAAGCTTAGTAGCGTCAAAGAAGGTCCGTGTGGCGGTAAGGATTCGGCTGTACTACCATAGACCGTTGAGGCGGCCTATTTCGAGGTACATTCGGTCTGTAAAAAGATTGTGTTGGCGGTGCTGATCGTAGAGGCGGAGCCGAAATAGCTTGTGGCAGTTGACGGTTGATCTTCTGAGGTGTCGTAAAGTCTTTATCTCTCATCTTAGTAAAACAATAAGTGTTTGTACGGCCCATCATCTTGCAATAGGTGCACCACAACTCTGATCGCCTCGGCTGGATCGGTGGAGCCATAAGCCTAGGAGGCGAGTCTGCACGTGGCCTCTTGCTGAGGAACGGTCGGTTCGGCAAGTCAGGTTGAGGCCTCGGGCCCATGGACATACGTGTACGAGACAGTCTGTCTCCATCCTTTTCGGGTCGCAGGGACATGTTCACTAGCTCAGCATAGTTGGGAATGCTAGCGCAACACATCTTCATGCGGATTTCAGGTCGTAGACCCTCAGAAATCGCCTCATTCTCATCGGCTCGTCTACTAGGATCAAAGGAGTGTATCTGGCCAGCTCCGTGAATCTGTTCTCATATTCTGACATGGTCATTTCTCCCTGTCGGAGGTGAAGAAACTCACCCTCCGTTTCATTACGGTAAGTGAGAGGGAAGTACTTCCCATGGAAACGCATCTCGAATGCGTTCCAGGTCCACACGTGCCTTACCAAAATTGTCCGTAGGATGCTATCCCACCAGAGACTGGCCTCCTTCTCGAACATATAGGTCATAAGTTCCACTTGCTCTACCTCAGTACAGTACAATGGTTTCAATATTTTGGATATACGATCCAACCAGTATTCAACCTCCTCGGGCCTGTGAGTACCCGCAAAAGTGGGAGGACGAAAATGCTGGAAGCGCTCAAAAAGACCGTTGGAATTCATATTTCCAGCAGAGTGCACGGGTGGTGCAGGCGGGACCATATTCATGTTCTAGACAATGACCCCCGCAATAGTGGCCAAGAACTGTTGTTGCTGCTACATTAAAAACATCATCTGCTCTAACCTATCAGGAGGAGGAGCCGACTGAGGCATGTGTGGCGTCGAGGTAGACAAACGGTTCTGTTCCAGAACCGGTGGTGCACTAGGTGTTAGCCCATTGATGGGGCCAGTGGCCTGTTGTGAATCTGGCATGGTGTCACCATCCGGACCCAAACAGGGGTCCATATGGCTATCGCTTAGGAGAGGTGCCCCGTCAAATGATCCGCCAAGTGCAAGACGTGTCATATTCCGAGTGGTCTTTGGAGGCATTCCCTATACACAACATAGGGTGCAACACATGTAAGTTTTGTAAGTGACAACATTTTTTAAAAAAATCTTTTTTCTTTTCAGCATTCTACACATTCCAAATCAAAAAGAAGCTTCATGCATTTCATTTAACCAAAATTTGCCACGATACATATGATGTAGCATTACAAAAAATATCATGATAGAAGATGCATGTGAGCTAATTTGGTAAAAGTTTCACAACAACTACTCTAACATGCCACTAAACTTACAAGGGCTATTACATAGAAAGACAAGAAACAAAGCAAAATAACTGACGATCACAACATGTGACTAGTCTGCTGACTCAGGCGAAGGTGGAGGCGCACCCTTATCCTTCATACAACACAGGAGGGCCTTCAAGATGCGCGACATTCTCCTGAATTTTTGTTTTATGTAAGCCTGGTTCTCCCTGACTTTCTGTCTCAAGGCGGCCTGGCTCTCTTCAATCTGAGTCATGCGGGCTTCTAAGACGGCCCGATCACGGCGGTCCTCACGAGTAGCAGAAGGAGGTCCCCCATAAGAATCCAGGGCTTCCTCCTCTTCTTCCTCACTACTTTCCTCATCATTGCCTTCTTCCTCATTCTCACTTCCTTCATCCTCTTCACTCTCTTCTTCGGTTTCATCACCGGACTCATCAGCCTTACTTGTCGCTGCTTGGGGCCTATGCCCATATTGTTGAGTGTCGTGTCACTGATGATATGGATCGGGACATGACTATCCATATGGAGTCGAAAGCCAAAGTTTTGGGCGATCTTACAAATAAGTCGACCGAAGGGAAGTGAGGCATCACCTCGTGTAGATCGTGCGGTACCCACAATTTGAGACAAGATGAATGTAGGTAGGCATAGCTTGTCTCCCTGACCAGCTCGTTATAAGAAATCCACCATGAGTCGAGTGCATTCTGTACGGTTACTCCACCCGGGATATACGTTATACGTGAATATGTGGTGGAGTAGGTAGAAATCATTCATCATTTTGGTCAATGGCAGGCTATTTCCTCACCTCCACCGCTCAAGTTGGCCGCAAAGGAAACATGTGTGGCGATTTCTTTCTCGTTCACTGGCAAGGTTCTTCTCGCTAGCATGCACAAGTCCACGCTCCATACCCATAATTCGAGCCACCATATCTACATTGATTATGGCTTACTTTCTCCCCAAGGGAATAATAAACTGAAGAGGCTCCAATAGTGGGTTCCGTATATAAGCGTACCGTATATAAGCGTAGAAGGCTCGTATGGTGTTTCCATTCGCATGAGTATTTCCCTCAAATATGGGACCCCATCCATTATCCAGGAGCATATCCATCACTGGGTACAACCCGAAAAGCCTTTCATCAACGTGTGCCTCAAAAATGACTTTACGGTTATGAAACTTACCAAGTCTGACGCCCGGTGGTAGAGATCTTTCGATGGGGATCCGCGGGTCAAGATCCCGTTTTGACCTTTCGTGGGAAACCCTACCAAAGATCGGACTAGTATTTATGTTTTCCTTTCGTCCAGACTATCCTGCATGACCCTACCTAAGATCGGACTGGTCATGCAAGCCCATCCCTGGCCAATCGGGGCGGTCCTCTTGCTGGACAGCAGGGATGAAATGCATACACAATGGAAAGTCCACGAATGGGTGGGCCACCCAACCCTGAATTAAGATAATATTTGTGTTTTCCTTCAACCAGGCCTGTATGACCTGACCGGCCATGCAGGTCCAATCTGGGTAGCAAGATGAGTCATGCTTGGTGGACGGTTCGATGTCTCCTTAGATGGACAGCGTAAATAAAATACATACATCATCAAGGTGGGCCTACAACAGGGGAGAGAGAGAGAGAGAGAGAGAGAGAGAGAGAGAGAGACATGTGGTGGGGGAGTTCAACCACTAAGAGCTCCCCTAGAGGTGTAAATACGATACATACAACATGTTAGGTCCCATTTCATGTGGGCCCTCAATCAGAAAAAAATCAGGGCAAGAATCTCATTACCACCACAAAATCAAGGTCTAAATGACTATTAACAAGTGTAACGCCCCGGTTTTCGAGGGTCAAGCAAAGGGTCAAGCAAAGCTCAACTCACGAGATCCAACACATCACTTGTCCATATTAGTGCATTAAACATGAGTGGGATTATACTAAATCAACATATCATACTCCAGAGATAATTAAATTAGGCAACCGGAAGACTGAGATAGATATATAAAGAATATAAGTGTTTCTCAATCCCCAGAGTATGAGTATGTCACCAGGCTGAATATGTACATGATTGTTCTAAAATTTACAAAATATCAAGTGTAAATGTTTAACTAATCTATAGTCTTGTAATCCCGGCGACGCAACTCTAGGTCTTCGTAGACCCGCCTGAGAACTGCACGTAGGAAAACTCCTCCTCGTCGTCTAAGAAATCCAGCTCAGTCGCGTAAGCCTCGTCATAACCTGCATCTAAATCAGGGTCTAGTTGGTGTTTTAAAACGCTGTCACAGAGTGGGAGTGAGTGATCAACTCGGTGGTGCTATAAGATAAAGGTTAACATGTTATCAATTCAGTCAAGTAGTAATGATATAGTACAACAATCATATCCTAAGTACTCTTATTAATGCAGGAATGGTATGTTGTAATGATGCATGCCCACTCCCGCACTTCCTTAGCGACTTCATCTCACGGTCGCGCATGGCAAACTCCCTAAATGTGCGCTTCCTCGCCAAAGCACATGCAATGTGGTGCATGGTCGTGTTAGCCAAGTTCTTAATTAGGCTTATTCATACAGCAGATTTGGGAAGCTAAGGTACCTCCCTTTTATATCATTAACCCAACGGGGATTCATCTAGGGTCGTCAATCCTTGTTAATCACATACGATAGGCAAGTTGTAGGGCATCACCCCTAATGAAAGCAGTGGATAAACAAGTTCAATTGATTATACTCAAGGTCACTACGGGAGGCTTGTAACCTGAACGTAGGCCAACATCTCGAATACAGTGCCACATACACCACCATACTCGGCTCACGAGTCTGGGATGTTCACTGGTCACTAAGGGGAGGCTCGTCACCCCAGCGTAGGTCGACAGCTCGACCACGGTATCCCATACACCACCATGCCTAGATCATGAGTCTTAGCGGATCGTGGTACCATGGTTGAAATGGGCTGTTACATCGGTAAGTGGTACCTTAGATTTAAGCAGTAGTGTCCATACATGGTAAACACACAATAGGCCAATCGGGTTATTCGACAAGTTCAATTGGTACGAGCAAACGCTGAATTAATAGACATGGAGTGCATAAGCACTCCACGTGGCCTAACCATTGTCGTCAATCACCATACGACTCGGATTCATCGAACTTACCCAATGTACGAGACTAGTCCGGCCACTCAATTAAGAACCGTTACCGATTGCCTAGACTACGTAGTAGTCCCAATCATACTTAAATGCAATAGGTGGTCACTTGTGATAATCATAACAGAATTTAACAAACAATTCAAATATAAATCTCATTTGAGCATTTATTAAACACATTGAACATGTTATCAAATATTCACATTTCATCCATAATCAACGTAGTTAGAATTAAAATTACATGAAGGAAATTATACCTATAGATAAGGTAATTGAGAATCCTATCTCAACACCTTTATTAAATGCAATTCATTAAACAATTTCTCATTCAGACATTTTATCAAACACATAGGCTACACCTTACTACATACATGCAATAAATTAGTTATAGCATATATTATGACAAATCCTTTCACAAAGGAGTTGTCATACATACAACAAACTTGTATTCTATATTAATAGTCATGGCAAGCACAAATCATAATTGCAATTTCATTCAAACATTTCAACATACACATGGAATGCATTATAAATTCACATAGTTCACACACATGTATAATTTATCAAATACATTGTAACTAAGATCATATGGTAGCAATCAAGTCAAACATAAATCATTGCTAACATTGAAAGCCTTGAAAACCATAACCTAAACGTTTATAGTCCACACCTTTCGTCAGATTGCTCATTTCGAACACGGTTTGAATCCTACACTTCTGCCTACAGAACAACGGCTACCTAAATCACGAAATAGGTTAGTTATTTAACCAATTCCTCTATTTGGATTCCTAAAATGAGATTATTGTTAGGATTTCTTACCCAAATCGAAGTTGGAATCGTTCATGTAGCGATGGTGGGGTGACGATTCAATACATGAAGTAACTAGAAAGAAGGACTGCATCAAACTCCAAAGATCCCCCTTCACTCTCCACTCTTTTCTCTTCTTTTCTCTCTTCTCTCTCCTAGTGTTAGAGAAAATTCGTATGGGATAGGAATGGGGTTATTTAAGGGCCTTATATAGGCTCAGAAGTGATGAAAATGGCCCCAGGGCCATGGTATACTTAAGTTATAGCCAAAGGGTGCTTGTTTCTGACGAATGGGGCTCATCTAGAGGTCCGTTACTCGTCTACGGTGTAGGGTAAGTCCCCTGACAATGGATCTAAGCCAGGCTATGATTTCGGTCTGATAAGATTAGCAGATCGACCATGGAGGACCTGTATCAGTTCGACGGTCATCGCCACTCGATCAGGGCCACAAGTATATCAATATGTGCAGAGAAATTTTCCTGATCCAAGGGTATAGTTTGGTCAGAAACTAATGATCTGAAACCTTCAATTTCGCCCACAAGCGAACGGTCCAAATCACTTGAGTTTTGGTTCATTTTCTAAAGATATTCGCGTTTTTCACACACTTCGCTCAAGGCTCAAGTTGTGTGTTTCTGGATACTATTTGGACTCGATTCTCGTGATGGTTGTCAAGCCCAATAAGTTGTTCATAACGTTATAGTTTCGCAGTAATCGTACTTTCGACGCACAGTCCAAGTTTGATATGGAGTTTCAATGTGCTCCCAAGAGCAACTAGGTTTTGAGATTGCTCCTACATTTTTAAGTTATGTTGAGTTAGGGATTTTAATGGTTTTGGGTCTTGCAGTTTGTGTAGATAATGGTTCGAGCTAATACACCGATTAATTTAGTTTAGTACTTAATTAATTTTCCTCTAATTTCTACAGAATTTGGTCCTTAGTGATTTTTGCCTGAGGTGGTACTCGGGTCTT
Source organism: Magnolia officinalis (assembly GCA_021015155.1). Lineage (NCBI taxonomy): Eukaryota > Viridiplantae > Streptophyta > Magnoliopsida > Magnoliales > Magnoliaceae > Magnolia > Magnolia officinalis. Next base: position 51,206,887 of record JAJHSJ010000009.1, on the reverse strand, counting down.
TATACAAATTTTTTCGAGATGTTACAACATGTTAGATATCAAATAAACATCATGGTGGGGTCCATGGAGAATGGCCCCATCATGGATTACATGTATGTATCATGGTCGGCCATTAGCCACACCTTAGGTCCCAAATGGGATCCATACCATTAACCGGTAGGCGCCACTTGGCCCATAACTAAAAACTACAATCTAATCCTATAAACACCCACCTATAGCTCTTCTTGTTAGCTCCTTGGAATCTTTAACTCCTAAGCTCTCTTTTCCATGGTGGATGATGAAGTTTGGATGGTTGGATCATGAGATTTGGGGTAGGAAAATGAGTCTAGTACTTGGCTTCTTTTTCTCTCGTTAGGATTTTTCTTCTCTAAGTTGCTAGGGAAATGGAGGGAGGAGAGATGTAATGAGTGAAAGATGGGAGATGTAAGAAGAGAGGGATGGGATGGAAGGTATGATTGTTATTGACTTTTGGATGAGAGAGGTATGGGTGTGTAAGAAGGGATGGGATGGAAGGTATGATTGTTGTTGACTTTTGGATGAGAGAGGTATGGGTAGAGATTTCCCTCTCCCAACCTGGAATCTTCCGAGGTATGTTGTGCACGGTGTTTACTCGAATTATTCGCGGGCCTACAACTGTTAGCCTAGGTATCGCATTGGTATGCAAGACGTGGTGTTGGAACCGCGTTGATAGTGCTGTCAGGGGGGTATGACTTTTGGGTTGAGTTGACTCAGGACTTCAAGGTGCGTCTTAAGGTCAGCGCATTTGCTATATACAGGTCATGAGTTGCCAGAACTTGATAGAGAGGTTCACCGTAGTCAGTGGAAGGGTACGATGCAAGGATACGGGTCTTACAGATTCAACCTCGGTCTCACCGAGATTATTACTACGTCGCGACCCTACACTAATGGTTGTGAACAAGTTTTTGGCGCCATTGCCAGGGTCTAACTGTTACGTTTTTCTGAGATTAATTAGTTTTGGAATTAGTTTAAGATTAGGGTTTTTCTAGTTTCTATTTTTAGGATTAGGGTTTTCTGTTTAATTTTAGAAACAAACTTTGCTTTCTAATTCTAGGTTTAGAAATTTTAGATTTAGAAACTACTTTCTATTTTCAGGTTTAGAAACTTTCCTGATTGTTTTTTAGAAACTAACCCTTTTTCTTTTTAGAAACTTTCTATTTTTGTTTTAAGAAACTTTCCCTTTTCGTTTTTAGAAACTAGGTTGTTTTTTTATAGAAACTTTCCTTTTTAGAAACTGATTTGTTTTGTTTTGTCTTTCAAGATCTTAATTTAGGAACTTCTAATTTGGTAACTTCTTTCTAATTCCCTCTCTTTTTATTTTTAGATTTCTATTTCCCTTCTTTTTTTTAGGTTTAGGTTAGAATCTAAAATTGAGGGTTAAGAGTATTTCAGGCCCAAGTGTAACAGCCCGGATTTTTCCCAACCTGGAATTAGACGTCCTTAGGTGATGAGTCAATCCTAACACCGGTTTAACTTCTCAAACATTCGATTAAAGCCTCAAATCCCTTTTCAAACCATGTTCTTCACAAATCCCACCCTTCACTACCTTGTTCTTTCAATTTTTCTAAGCACTTTCATCCTAGACACTATCCTAAACTAGCTAAGTAGTATAACTTAGATCACTTTATATACAAGCTACAAAGGCCCAGGTACCACCTCAGACAGAAATTACTTAGGACTAAATCCTTTAGAAATTAGGCGAGAATTAGCCAGTGTTAAACTAGAATGCATGTGAAATTATCACCAATCACTTTAAATACGATCTGCAAGACCCAAAACTTGTAGAATCATTGATGCTAGGTTACCCTAAAATCTATGATCAATCTCATTACCCGGCTGCTCTCGGGAGCATCTTGAAACTCCGTAGCAGATCTGGACCACACATTGGAAGTCCGATTAACATGAAGTTAAGGAATTAGAACCGCCTCGCTGGACTTGACAACCATCTCAGAAATCAAATCCAGCCAGTGTCCCAGCTCTATTCGCTTGAGCTCAGAGTGAAGAGTGTGAGAAATGTGAAATTAATTCAAAATAAAATATCTTGAATAGTAATCTGGCACCTCTCGTTTGCGGATCAGTTTTAAGCAACCAGACCGTCAGAATTAGACTAAATTACACCCTCGGATCGGGAGAAATTTCATACGCATTTACATGTACTCAGAATCTCAGATTGAGATCCGCTGACCGTTGAATTGAAACTGGTCCGCCACACATGATATAGAATCCCGACCGAAACAAAAACTTAATAGAACCTAGATCCATAGTTTGTGAGCTTAAGTCCGACCTTTGGCTCAAGGAGGCCCGCCGGAAGTCCTCCATTGAGCTAGAAAAGTCCCGCTTTAGTTATAACCTAAGTATACTTTGACCTGGAGTCTATTTCGATTAGTTTTTAGGCTATATAAGGACCTTAAACCCTCTCTCATGGTAGTCATACGAATTTGAGTTTTGAGAAAGAGAAAAGAGAGAGAAAGTGTGAGAGCAGTGGGAGAATCTCCTTGCCACTCTTGCCTGCCGCTATACAAGCTACACCGCTCCGTTCTAATCGCTTTCCCGGCGATTCCGGCTCCGTTTCTAGGTAAGAAACCATAACCCTAATCTGATTTGGGGCTTGGGTGGTTGTAGGTTATGAAATAGCTAACCTATTTCGTTCTATAGGTTGCCAAACTGCCGAATACGGAAGCCTTAGCAAATCTATCGACTCCGTTACGATTCTACGACAAAAGGTGCAGACTTTAGGTGTATAGGTTATGGTTTTCAATGCTTTCAATGTCAAATAATGATAGATTCATGATCTGCATGCAATTGCACATGTACAAAGTGCTGTCTGTTTGTCGTTTCGATTAAAGATGAAAAATATGGAATTCTACATACTCTAGGTATTTGTAGACAGTACCGTTTACGTATAAATTTTGGAAATATGTTTGACATGATTAATTGTTGTATGAATATATTATATGTGGATAAATTACTTGTTTGGCAAAAGGACTCACCCTATACATGTTTTGCTTATATACTGTAACGCCCTGAAATTCGGGGGTCGAGTATGAACTCAACTCCCGAGTTCCAACGCATCACTTATGCAACATACACAATGTCGGTTAAATGTTGTCTGAGTTAGCGAAATAAACATGAATGAGATTAAACCAAAACAGTAATTCATACTCCAGTTCAATTGCATTTAAAACAGCGGAAGACTGAAATTTTATATACAAGTATGTAAAGTAACAAAATTTTCTGAACTTCAGAGTATGAGTACTAGCTGAGCACCAATATACATGTAAGGTTTGTAAATAAAAAAAACCCAAAATACATCCTCAAAGAGGCCCCAAAAGTCCCGCGATGCAGCCGGCCTAGGCGTAGCCGTCAGAATACTGCATGAAAGAGAACTCCTCCTGGTCCTCATCAACGTCGGGCTCTGGCTCCTGAACCAAGGCGCCCTCTAATCCTGCAACAGAGTCTGGTTGGTGTGTACAACACCGTCCCGTATCGTGGGAGTGAGTAGCTAACTCAGTGGAACAATAATGCATAAGTTAACATGTTATCAAATCAACCAAGCAGTAATGATAAAGCAGTACAAATCAAGCATTTCTAACTACTCTTGTTAAATGCAAAAATGATATGACATGATGCTGTATGCCCTTGCCAAACCACCCTCAAGCGACATCATCTTACGTTCGCGAATGCTTAACTCCCTCAGTGCGCCACATCTACAAAGCACATGCGGTGCGATGATGCTCGTGATTGCCAAGTTATTATTAGTCCATTTCAATCAGCAGTATTGGGAAACTAAGGTACCTCCCTTGTATCATTCCCAACATGATCCATTCTAGGGTCGTCAGTCCTAGTTATTCTCATACGATGTTATGGTTTGAGAAGCTTAGTGATGGCATCACAACAGGTTCGTCACCCGTCAGCGCGGATACAGATCTCACCGTATGCGGCTCAATTGCTGGCCGTCAGCTCGAGTACAGGTCTCACCGTACTCGGCTCAATCACTAGCCGTCAGCTCAAGTACAGGTCTCACCGTACTCGGCTCAACTCACACTCTAGTTACTGTGAAAGGCTCGTGGCCAATCACAGATACTTAAAGTACACTCGATGATACCACGGAGGACTCGTCGCCCGTCAGCACGAGCACAGATCTCACCGTACTCGGCTCTCGCCGAAGTATCGACAGCTCGAATACAGTGTCCCATACCACCGTATTCGGCTCACGAGATAGTTGCGCAATGGTCACTATGGGGAGGCACATGGCCCCAGCATAGGCCGACAGCTCGACCACGGTGTCCCATACCACCATGCCCGGCTCATGCGTCTTAGCGGATCTAGGTACCATGGTTAAACAGGAATCACCACTGGTAAGTTTGGTACCCTAGGTTCAAGCAGTAGCGACCAAACAAGGTGAACACACAACTACACTTCGGTTCAAGTGGCGAGCCTGACTAGCTCGAGCGCACCACAAGTTGAGCGATATGGAGCGCAAAAGCACTCCGCGTGGCCAACCACTATCGCCAACCGAAGTACGACTCGGGTTCGCCGGACCCGTCCTTTGTGGCGACATGAATCTCAGCCACAATCACAAGTCTGGTACCGAGTGTTTGGACTATAAACATAGTCCCAAACTCAAACAGTTTTCATCGCTAGCATGTGAGGTAAAGCATGGTAAACAAGCAATACAAGCATGTTAGTCGGCATGTTATAAAGCATAAAGTAAGACATGAAGTAAAGCATGTTACAAAGCATGTTGAGAAGCATGTTACAAAGCATATTGTAATGCATGTACTGAAGCACTATCCCCATAGGGATAGAATTGTGTGTGCACTACAATTAAGTGGTTGCGGTGAACCACCGCATGGAGGGGATCCTACATGTCTCTAAGGGAGTTGGAGAATCCATATCAGCGCCTATCTAAGGCACTAGTACATGTACATGTACACCTACATGCACATACACAAACACTTAGAATATACGTTTCCAACATACACGACGTATGTTAGGCAAGTTCGTGGTTGGGCTGTCCCTAAGCCCCGGGAGTATTTTTCCCGCGTATATCGTATTCATACAACAAATAATCATTACAATTACATAACCAAAATCCGCACGCATGCGGGATTTCTAGAATACGCAATTTCGACATACATGGCATTTACACATGAACATATATTTTTGCGATCTCTTTCGCCAAACTAGTATTTTATCCACACATGATATAATCAAACATTAAATAAACATGTCAAACATTTTCTCAACAAAAATACGTATACGGTATTTCTACGTATATCAAGAGTATGTAAAATTCCATAATCTTTATCGCTAATCGAAACAGGAAACGGAAAGCACTTTGTACATGTGCATTTGCATGCAGATCATGAATCTATCATTATCTGCCATTGAAAGCGTTGAAAACCGTAACTTATACGCTTAAAGTCCTCACCTCAGCCCTTGGAATTCCAACGAATCAGCAAGAAGGTTGGTGCTTCCGTATACGGGAGTTTCTTAGCCTAAAGATCGCATTCGATTAGTCTTTCCTTAACCTATCACTAATTAGGCTCAAATCAGACCTAGGGTTAGGGTTTCTTACCTTCAAATGGGGTGGAAACCGCCGGGAAACCACTTGGAATAGCGCGGTGTAGGCCGTGGGAGAGGTGGAAGCAGCAGGAGGAAGATCGGCTTCGATCTCCACAAGTTCTCTCTCTTTTCTCTCTTTCTCTCTTAGGGTTTTAACCCAAATTCGTATGGCTGTGAGAGGGGCTGTTCTAAGCCCCTTTTATAGCCACAAACCTTCCCAAATTAGACTCAGGTTCAAGGGCAACTGCTTACATAGGCATTTCGCCAATTTCCAAGCTCAAAAGGGGTGTTCTGGTGGCCCTCTTTGAGCCAAACGTCGGACTTAAGCTCACCCACTGCGGATCCACGTGGGATTACGTTTTCGGCTCGATCGGATTCCCAGATCGCACGTGGCGGACCACTCTCAGTTCAACGGTCCGTGGGCCACGATCGGAATTTCTGAGTACATGTAAATGTTCCTGAAATTTTTCTTAATCCGAGGGTGTAATTTGGTCTGATTCCGACGGTCAGGTTGCTTAATACTGACGTGCAACCGAAAGGTGCCAGATCACTATTCCAGATATTTTCTCTTGAATGGAAATAGTGTTTTTCACACTCCCTCGCTCCGGAGTGAAAATAATGGCCGTGGGACATCGGAATCATCTGATTTTTGAGATGATTGTCAAGCCCAGTGGGGCGGTCCTGGTTCCTTAGCTTCGTGTTAATCGGACTCCCGATGTGCGATCTAGACCTCATACGAAGTTTCGTTTCAGTCCCGAGAGCAGACGGGTAATGAGTTTGGCTCTAGACTTTAGGGTAACCTAGAGTCACCAATTCTGCAAGTTTTGGGTCTTGCAGATCGTATTTAAAGCGATCCCAACGGATTTCATGATTTACCGAGTTTAGTACTTAGTTAACTTTGTTAAATTTCTAAAGGATTTAATCCTATGTGATTTCTGGTCGAGGTGGTACTCGGCCCAATGTACGGAAATTTTCAGGTCGTTACAATCTACCCCCCTTAAACAAAAAATTTCGTCCTCGAAATTTATACCTTTTCGTAGTCCTCGAGAATCTGAGGGTAGTTCTTTCTGACCTCGGCCTCAGTCTCCCAGGTAGCTTCCTCCTCGGAATGATGTGTCCACAGCACCTTCACCAGTGGGATGACCTTGCTACGTAGTACCTGCTCCTTCCTATCAAGGATACGCGTCGGGCGCAGCTCGTACGTAGCATCCTCGCTCAACTGTACCTGCTCCCATCTGATGATATGCGTAGGATCAGGAACGTACTTCTTCAGCATAGAGACATGAAATACGTTGTGTACAGAAGCAAGCGGCGTAGGCAAGGCGAGACGATACGCCACATCACCCACTCGATCCAGTATCTGAAATGGACCGATAAATCTCGGTGTGAGCTTCCCCTTCTTCCCGAACCGAAGGACTCCCTTCATAGGGGAAACTCGAAGGAAGACATGATCCCCGACATCGAACTCCAGCGGTCGCCGCCTCGTATCGGCGTAACTCTTCTGTCTGCTCTGCGCTGTGCGCAATCGACGCCTGATGATATCAATCTTCTCTGTAGTCGTCTGGACCAACTCTGGGCCAATCAGGCTGCGCTCGCCAACCTCTGCCCAGCAGTGCGGTGCCCTACAAGGTCGACCATATAAAGCCTCATAAGGCGCCATACCAATAGTCGCCTGGAAGCTGTTATTGTAGGCGAACTCTGCGTACGGAAGACAGTCATCCCAGCTGTCCTTGAAGTCCAACACACACGCTCGCAACATATCCTCCAAAATCTGATTCACCCGCTCTGTCTGCCCATCAGTCTGAGGATGAAACGCTGTACTGAACTTCAACTTCACACCCATCGCCTCCTGGATACGAGTCCAGAAGATGGATGTGAATCGCGTGTCTCTGTCCGACACGATCTCTAAGGGAACTCCATGCAGACGAACGATCTCTCTGATGTACAGTCTCGCCAGCTCGTCTGCAGAGTTCGTAACTCTGATAGGGAGAAAATGGGCTGATTTGGTCAACCGGTCCACAATCACCCAGATAGAATCATGTCCCTTCCTCGTCCTCGGCAGCCCAGATATGAAGTCCATGGAGATGAAGTCCCACTTCCACTCCGCTATAGGCATGGGCTGAAGCAGTCCAGGAGGTCGGCGATGTTCTGCCTTGACCTGCTGGCACGTCAGACACCGAGATACATACTCAGCGATGTGGGCCTTCATGTTGTCCCACCAGTAAGTCCGTCTCATGTCCTGGTACATCTTCGTGCTACCAGGATGCATCGCAAGCTTCGAGTTATGGGCAGACTCGAGAAGCTCGCGTCTCAAGTCAGCCACATCAGGAACACATAGGCGGCCACGGAATCGTAAACCCCCATCAGAACCAACTCTCCACTCGGAATCCACGGCGTCGCTAGCCTGCTCTCGAAGCTCAGACAGCCGTATATCGCCCCTTTGGGCCTCAACAATCCTGTCGTCAATAAGTGGCCGCGCCCGAACGTGCGCAACACACTCAAAAGGCTCCTCGACAGTGAGTCTCTGCTCGAAGTCGCGCACAAACTCCATCATGTCCCACTCGGCTATCATCAGCGGTGCCGCAAATGCAATCATCTTCTTGCGGCTCAACGCGTCTGCCACAAGGTTCGCCTTGCCAGGATGGTAGGAAACCTCGAACTTGAAGTCCTTCAAGGTCTCCATCCATCGGCGCTGTCTCATATTCAAGTCTCGCTGCGTGAATATATACTTAAGGCTCTTGTGGTCGCAGAAAAGCTCGAACTCCTCTCCATAGAGGTAATGTCTCCAGAGCTTCAATGCAAAGATGACTGCTGCCAACTCCAGGTCATGTGTAGGGTAATTCTCCTCGTGCTTCCTTAATTGTCTCGAGGCATACGAAATCACCCTATCCTTCTGCATCAGCACACAACCCAAACCAACGCGAGACGCGTCAGTATATACCGTGTACTTCACCCCTTGCTCTGGCAATACTAGCACAGGGGCGGACGTCAACTTGTCCTTCAGCTCCTTAAAAGCTGCCTCCGCCTTCTCATTCCAGGCGAACTTCAGGTCCTTCCTAGTCAACTGCGACAATGGCCTGGCGATCTTCGAGAAATCCCGAATGAAACGTCTGTAATACCCAGCCAGACCAAGGAAACTCCTCACCTCAGTAACCGACTCAGGCTGCTGCCAATCCTGAACCGCGGCTACCTTAGCAAGGTCCACTGCTATCCCATCCTTGGACACCACATGTCCCAGGAACTTGACTTCCTCCTGCCAGAAGTCGCACTTCTTGTATTGCGCAAACAACTGGTTCCTTTCTAACGTACCCAACACTGCTCGCAGGTGCTCCTCGTGCTCCTCCCGACTCGTGGAGTATATCAAAATATCATCGATAAAAACGATGACGAATCGGTAAAGGAAGGGTCGAAATACCCGGTTCATCAGATCCATGAACACGGCTGGTGCGTTCGTCAGACCGAACGACATCACCAAAAACTCATAGTGCCCGAAGCACGTCCTGAAGGCTGTCTTCTGTATATCTTCCTCTCTCACGCGCAACTGATGGTACCCTGACTGAAGGTCAATCTTCGAGAAATACTTCGCCCCCCCCAACTGATCAAACAGATCATCTATCCTGGGCAAAGGATACTTGTTCTTCACCGTGACCTGGTTCAACCTACGGTAATCAATACACAACCGTAGCGACCCGTCCTTCTTCTTCACGAACAACACAGGTGCTCCCCAAGGAGACACACTAGGTCGAATGAAGCCTTTCTCTACAAGTTCGTCAATCTGTTTCCGCAGTTCCTCCATCTCGCATGGAGGCATACGATAGGTCGGCAACGAGATGGGCATCGCACCAGGCGTAAGGTCAATCGTAAAGTCAATCTCGCGCCGAGGAGGTAAACCAGGGATAGTCTTAAAGACTCCAACAAACTCCCTAACCACTGGCGTACCCTCCAGTGTCGGACCATCAATCGGCACAAGTAATGCAGCATAACAATCAACTCGACAGGGCCAACTGACCTGCAGAGAACGTGAACGCTGTGCCGTCAGGTCCATAGGCGGTCACGATCCGAGCATCGCAATCTATCTCCGCCCTCATCTTGGCGAGCCAATCCATGCCAAGTATAACATCGTAGTGCCATAGCGGAGCAACAATAAGGTCGACGTGCTCCGTGCTGCTACCCAAATCTATCGCGCAACTCTCGCATAAACGCGTGACATCCGAGAAGGTCCCGGTGGCCGTAGTGAGTCTCGTTCCCTTAGTGGGAACAGAATGCAAAGATAGGCGTTTCACCGCCCCACATGAAATGATAGAGATAGTGGACCCAGTGTCCACCAGTAGAGAAACGGGAGTACCATGGATATGAGCCGTGCCCTCGAAGGCCGTCGGTGTCGATATCGACGTCTCAGGTGCCTCAGCAACGAGGGTATGCACACGGGCCTGCTGCTGGCGATTCGGCTGAGGAGCCTGGGGTCGCTGTGGCGGTCTGAAGAACGGCACAGGAGGTCGGAATGAAGGATGTGCAGGAGCGGTCTGTAGCGGCGGAGCTGAAATGGCCTGGGGATAAGGCGACCCAATCTCTGCGGTGGCGCAAATCCGCTAGCCCTCATGCGCGAGAAGCAGCTCTCGGCAGGGTGTCCTGGTTTCCCGCAAAACGTGCAGGTCACCAACGGGCGTCTCATGGGAAGCACTGGCGCTGCAGCCCTGGGGGGAGAATCGGCTCGAGGCCTCTTGCCTAAAATAGGCCTGCTCTGTGTATCCTGGCGCGGTCTCGCAACCATAGTACCGCGTGATCGGGCCAGACGGTCCACATCCTGCTCGGCCGTCATAGACATGTGGACCAGTGCTGCATAAGTAGGGATAGTGTGGCAGCAAAGCTTCGACCGTATGTCAGGTCGCAAGCCTCCAGTAAATCGTCGCATCCTCATCTGCTCATTGACGAGGATGGTCGGGACAAAGCGGCCCAACTCGGTAAATCGGTGCTCATACTCCGTCACCGTCATGCCTCCCTGCCTGAGGCGCAAAAACTCGTCCTCCCGCTCATGTCGATATGTCTGCGGGTAATACTTCTCGTGGAACCGAGACTCGAAAGCCTCCCAAGTCCACACGAAGTCCACTGCGACCGTGCGCAGCACACTGTCCCACCATAAACTGGCCTCCCTCTCAAACATAAAGGTAGCCAGCTCAACCTGCTCTGCCTCAGAGCAATGTAACATCCGTAGCATCTTGGAGATGCGGTCCAACCAGAACTCTGCCTCCTCGGGTCTGTGAGAACCCGCAAATGAAGGAGGCCTCAAGCGCTGAAATCGCTCGAGTAGCCCTCGCGTACCGATATCTCCAGTAGGAGGTGCAACGGGTGCAGGCAGAGGCGCATCCTCACATCGCGCAGGAGGCTCAGAATACTCCTCAGGATGCGCAGACGTAGTAGGTGGAGCCGCACCACCTCCGTGGGACAAGGCCTCAGCAATAGTGGCCATCAGATCCTGATGCTGCTGCTGCTGTATCTGCTGCTGCATCTGCTGCTGCTGCTGTATCTGCTCATGCTGCTGCTGCATCTGCTGCTGCTGCTGCTGCATCTGCTGCTCTGCTGCTGCATCTGCTGCTGATGCATCATCATCATCAGCTGCTCAAATCTATCAGGCTGTGGAGCAGCCTGGGAATCATGATGTGCAGCAGATGACGGCCGATACTGCTCTCTGACCGGGGGTGTGTAAGGTGGCTGTCCACCACTAGGACCAGCAGAAGGCTGATCAGATCCCAATCCACGGTCAGTAGGACCGCCACTACCAGAAGGAGTCTGGTCCATAGAGCCGGTCAAACGTAGATGTGCCGTGCTCCGCGTATACTGCCGCGGCATGCCCTATACAACATAGGGTAGATCATTCGTGAGATATAGCACAAAACACATCATGAGGCACTTACGCATTCCACACATCATCAATATAAAGAGGCTACATGCTTTTCATTTACTCAAAATTGTCATAATACATGGACACAGAGTTACATGAATCACGACAGAACATCACATGATAGCCATTACATTCGTTACATAAAAACATACAAAGCATGCTACTACCTACTACATCAACAACATAAAAACATAAACCGCCTATCGCGGTAACCAACATAAGCAACAACACACAACACATGGATGACTAAGCATCCGAAGTAGGCGGTGGAGGAGGAGCATTCTTATCCTGCGCACAGCACAGGATGGCCTTCAACGTACGGGACATCTTCTTGAAGCTTCTCTTTATATAAGCGTCAGTCTCTTCAAGCTTGGCTCGAACTTGACCAATTTCTTGCTGCAGGGCGGCTTGCCCTTCCTCAAGACGGGCAAATCGCGCGTCGAAAGCATCCCGATCAATACCAGGCTCCTGAGCCACAGGAGGTGAACTCTCCTCGGTGTCCTGAGCCTCAGGTTCTTCTTCCTGTATATCATCATCGCCCTCCTCATCACTCTCCTCGCCGGCACTATCCGACTCATCACCAGAGTCGTCGAGTCGGGCTTGCCGCTGTTGAGGGCCGATCTTCATATTCCTGAGTGTCGCTTCACTTATGATTCGGACCGGTGCAAGATCCTCCATGTTCAGCCTGTAGCCTACATCACGAGCCATCCTGCAGATCAGACGGCCAAATGGAAGCGAAAGATCGTGCCTCGTAGAACGAACGGCATGCACTATCTGAGATAGGATGAACGTAGGTAGGCATATATCGTCTCCATGTCCCATCTTGTACAAGAAGTCTACCATCACCCGAGTACATTCCGTGCGGTTACCCATTCGTGGGTACACGTTGTAGGTGAAAATATGATGGAGTAACCGGTAGTCTTCCGCCATTTTTGTCGACGCAATGCTGTTTCCTCTCCTCCAAGCAACCCGGCGACCACAGAGATATCGCGCGCGGCGATCCCTTTCCCGCGCACTTCTGGAAAAGCTACCACTGGGGTGTACCTGACCACGCGGCAGCTTGGTGATCCGAGCCACTTCATCCACTGTAATCGTGCGTCTAATGCCCCTCACAGAAACAGTAAACTGAAGAGGCTCAACAGATGCGTCCACGATGTGAGCATAGAAGGCGCGGACCGTGTTATCACATGCAGGCGACTGGCCATCAAATATCGAATTCCAACCGATGTCCACCAGGTGGTCCATCAGTGGGTGTAGCCCGAACATCCTTTCATCTACATGGGCTTCAAACACAACTTTGCGGCCCGCAAAGCGCCCATATTCCATGCCAATCGGGTAAGCATTTCTGACGGGATGGTCGGGATCCAAGTCTCGCTTTGACCTAAATTCCCGCACGGTGCTTGGGCCGGCCCCGACGTCGGATCTTCTTTGAGAATGGGCTGGCCTACTTGGGCCGGCATCATCAGCCACGGTCTTCCTCTTTCCCATGAAAGATAGGATGGAGGAAAGAGAGAAAATGGTGGCCACCACACCAAGGAGGGCCATGGAAATTTGCCCAAAATGGGATTTAAGGGCTGATCTCTTTGCTCCACCACAAATAATCAATGCAATGGGTGTGGGAGGAGCCCAAGAGGTAGAAAATGAAGAAGAAACAAGAAGGAAGTGGGATGGGTTTGAATCTTACCCGATTTTGAGCTCCAAAGAGGGATATGAGAGCTCCAACTTGAGAAAATGGGGAAAGGGGAAGCTAGGGCTGTGTGGGAGGTTGGGATGGGTGAGAATGGAAGGAAAATGGAAGATTTGGAGGTTGGAGGGATGGGTTTTTGGAGAAAATCGAAAATGGGTGAAAATGCTTGAAAAGAGGGGTGAAATGCAAAGGGGGTGCTTCCAACCCTATTTATTCTAATCAAAGACCCAAATGGGACGTGCCATGGGGTAGGGGGGGTCAAACCGACCGAGCCCACACTTGACCCACCGCCGGAAAGTCGACCGGCCGGCGGCGCGCCGCCCGACCCGCGGCGGCGCCGCGGCCGGACTTGGCCGGAGCCGCGCTGCCGCGGCCTGGCCACTTGGCACGTGCCCAGGGTGCTGAATGCACCCTGGCTTGGTCGAAATTCCTAATGGGCTGACGTGGGGGGCCCACGAACTCCGTTCGGCTCCCAAACGGGCAGTTTTCGGAAATTTCAGAATCAATCTGATTTTTCCCGATTTTTAAGGGATTCTTTTTGGTGGAGTGTGACCATGACACGTCAATAGACGGTCAAGGGGTGATTTGGAGTCCACGTGTGCGGTCAGGATCGAGTACAAACTCGATCAACGCGTCTATTTTCAACGAATTTCACCGAACGGTGAAATCGGGAGACCCTAGGACTGTTTCTAACGTTTGCGCACCCTCCTAAGTATAATGCGTCAGCGTACGTAGTGGGGACATAACTCAGGTCCGGTTTTAATCAAAATCATGCTCTGATACCAACTTGTAACGCCCTGAAATTCGGGGGTCGAGTATGAACTCAACTCCCGAGTTCCAACGCATCACTTATGCAACATACACAATGTCGGTTAAATGTTGTCTGAGTTAGCGCAATAAACATGAATGAGATTAAACCAAAACAGTAATTCATACTCCAGTTCAATTGCATTTAAAACAGCGGAAGACTGAAATTTTATATACAAGTATGTAAGGTAACAAAATTTTCTGAACTTCAGAGTATGAGTACTAGCTGAGCACCAATATACATGTAAAGTTTGTAAATAAAAAACCCAAAATACATCCTCAAAGAGGCCCCAAAAGTCCCGCGATGCAGCCGGCCTAGGCGTAGCCGTCAGAATACTGCATGAAAGAGAACTCCTCCTGGTCCTCATCAACGTCGGGCTCTGGCTCCTGAACCAAGGCGCCCTCTAATCCTGCAACAGAGTCTGGTTGGTGTGTACAACACCGTCCCGTATCGTGGGAGTGAGTAGCTAACTCAGTGGAACAATAATGCATAAGTTAACATGTTATCAAATCAACCAAGCAGTAATGATAAAGCAGTACAAATCAAGCATTTCTAACTACTCTTGTTAAATGCAAAAATGATATGACATGATGCTGTATGCCCTTGCCAAACCACCCTCAAGCGACATCATCTTACGTTCGCGAATGCTTAACTCCCTCAGTGCGCCACATCTACAAAGCACATGCGGTGCGATGATGCTCGTGATTGCCAAGTTATTATTAGTCCATTTCAATCAGCAGTATTGGGAAACTAAGGTACCTCCCTTGTATCATTCCCAACATGATCCATTCTAGGGTCGTCAGTCCTAGTTATTCTCATACGATGTTATGGTTTGAGAAGCTTAGTGATGGCATCACAACAGGTTCGTCACCCGTCAGCGCGGATACAGATCTCACCGTATGCGGCTCAATTGCTGGCCGTCAGCTCGAGTACAGGTCTCACCGTACTCGGCTCAATCACTAGCCGTCAGCTCAAGTACAGGTCTCACCGTACTCGGCTCAACTCACACTCTAGTTACTGTGAAAGGCTCGTGGCCAATCACAGATACTTAAAGTACACTCGATGATACCACGGAGGACTCGTCGCCCGTCAGCACGAGCACAGATCTCACCGTACTCGGCTCTCGCCGAAGTATCGACAGCTCGAATACAGTGTCCCATACCACCGTATTCGGCTCACGAGATAGTTGCGCAATGGTCACTACGGGGAGGCACATGGCCCCAGCATAGGCCGACAGCTCGACCACGGTGTCCCATACCACCATGCCCGGCTCATGCGTCTTAGCGGATCTAGGTACCATGGTTAAACAGGAATCACCACTGGTAAGTTTGGTACCCTAGGTTCAAGCAGTAGCGACCAAACAAGGTGAACACACAACTACACTTCGGTTCAAGTGGCGAGCCTGACTAGCTCGAGCGCACCACAAGTTGAGCGATATGGAGCGCAAAAGCACTCCGCGTGGCCAACCACTATCGCCAACCGAAGTACGACTCGGGTTCGCCGGACCCGTCCTTTGTGGCGACATGAATCTCAGCCACAATCACAAGTCTGGTACCGAGTGTTTGGACTATAAACATAGTCCCAAACTCAAACAGTTTTCATCGCTAGCATGTGAAGTAAAGCATGGTAAACAAGCAATACAAGCATGTTAGTCGGCATGTTATAAAGCATAAAGTAAGACATGAAGTAAAGCATGTTACAAAGCATGTTGAGAAGCATGTTACAAAGCATATTGTAATGCATGTACTGAAGCACTATCCCCATAGGGATAGAATTGTGTGTGCACTACAATTAAGTGGTTGCGGTGAACCACCGCATGGAGGGGATCCTACATGTCTCTAAGGGAGTTGGAGAATCCATATCAGCGCCTATCTAAGGCACTAGTACATGTACATGTACACCTACATGCACATACACAAACACTTAGAATACACGTTTCCAACATACACGACGTATGTTAGGCAAGTTCGTGATTGGGCTGTCCCTAAGCCCCGGGAGTATTTTTCCCGCGTATATCGTATTCATACAACAAATAATCATTACAATTACATATCCAAAATCCGCACGCATGCGGGATTTCTAGAATACGCAATTTCGACATACATGGCATTTACACATGAACATATATTTTTGCGATCTCTTTCGCCAAACTAGTATTTTATCCACACATGATATAATCAAACATTAAATAAACATGTCAAACATTTTCTCAACAAAAATACGTATACGGTATTTCTACGTATATCAAGAGTATGTAAAATTCCATAATCTTTATCGCTAATCGAAACAGGAAACGGAAAGCACTTTGTACATGTGCATTTGCATGCAGATCATGAATCTATCATTATCTGCCATTGAAAGCGTTGAAAACCGTAACTTATACGCTTAAAGTCCTCACCTCAGCCCTTGGAATTCCAACGAATCAGCAAGAAGGTTGGTGCTTCCGTATACGGGAGTTTCTTAGCCTAAAGATCGCATTCGATTAGTCTTTCCTTAACCTATCACTAATTAGGCTCAAATCAGACCTAGGGTTAGGGTTTCTTACCTTCAAATGGGGTGGAAACCGCCGGGAAACCACTTGGAATAGCGCGGTGTAGGCCGTGGGAGAGGTGGAAGCAGCAGGAGGAAGATCGGCTTCGATCTCCACAAGTTCTCTCTCTTTTCTCTCTTTCTCTCTTAGGGTTTTAACCCAAATTCGTATGGCTGTGAGAGGGGCTGTTCTAAGCCCCTTTTATAGCCACAAACCTTCCCAAATTAGACTCAGGTTCAAGGGCAACTGCTTACATAGGCATTTCGCCAATTTCCAAGCTCAAAAGGGGTGTTCTGGTGGCCCTCTTTGAGCCAAACGTCGGACTTAAGCTCACCCACTGCGGATCCACGTGGGATTACGTTTTCGGCTCGATCGGATTCCCAGATCGCACGTGGCGGACCACTTCAGTTCAACGGTCCGTGGGCCACGATCGGAATTTCTGAGTACATGTAAATGTTCCTGAAATTTTTCTTAATCCGAGGGTGTAATTTGGTCTGATTCCGACGGTCAGGTTGCTTAATACTGACGTGCAACCGAAAGGTGCCAGATCACTATTCCAGATATTTTCTCTTGAATGGAAATAGTGTTTTTCACACTCCCTCGCTCCGGAGTGAAAATAATGGCCGTGGGACATCGGAATCATCTGATTTTTGAGATGATTGTCAAGCCCAGTGGGGCGGTCCTGGTTCCTTAGCTTCGTGTTAATCGGACTCCCGATGTGCGATCTAGACCTCATACGAAGTTTCGTTTCAGTCCCGAGAGCAGACGGGTAATGAGTTTGGCTCTAGACTTTAGGGTAACCTAGAGTCACCAATTCTGCAAGTTTTGGGTCTTGCAGATCGTATTTAAAACGATCCCCACGGATTTCATGATTTACCGAGTTTAGTACTTAGTTAACTTTGTTAAATTTCTAAAGGATTTAATCCTATGTGATTTCTGGTCGAGGTGGTACTCGGCCCAATGTACGGAAATTTTCAGGTCGTTACATATACACTATGTATGTTGAAATTGTGTATTCTAGAAAGTACCGTATACGTTTAAATTTTGGAGATGTATTTGCCATGATTATTTGCTGTATGAATATATTATACATGGATAAAATATTTTCTTGGCGAAAGGATAGCCCTAATACATGTTTTGCTAACATACACCATGTATGTTGTAATAGTGTATTCTAAGTGTTTGTGAAAATGACTGAATGAGTATAGAATTCTCATTCGTGTTCGCCATGACTAATTGTCATGGATATATGATTGTTGTATTGGCGATACCCCTTTGACGAAAGGATTTGCCCTAAATCACGCCACGGCTAATATACACTATGTATGTTAAAATGTGTGGCCCAAGTGTTTGTGGAATGACTGAATGAATATGGAACTTGGATTCCTGCTTGCCATGACTATCCGTCATGGGCGTATACGTGTTAGGATTGGGGTAATTCCCTAGTGAAAGGATTTGGCCTTATACCTATGTGATCAACATATGTCATATATGTTGATGTACGTAGTCTAAGTGTTTGTTAAGACGTTTGAATGAGTAGTAGTTAGTAAATTGTAATGTATAACTCAACTCCTTTAACTATGTGTATGATTTCCTTGAATAGCTGTGTGATTAGGAATTGAATATGTACAAACTCATGCTTGTGTTGTGCTTCATAACATGCTCAACCGATTGTATGATTTTATCTATGTTATGTATATGTTTAAATTCATGTTTACGTTGTATGATCCGTCATGGGTGATGGGGGAGTGGAGCAACAAGTGCGTGCAACAGCCCTGGCAGCCCTAAACGGATAATACCAGACTTTGATTGTATGATTTAAATCTTGATCCATTACTGCTTTACCTATCTGCAATTGAATGTGATTGGGGCTATTGTATAGTCCAGGCAGTCGGTAACAGGATCGAATTCGTGGCTGAGTTTCAGTTGCCACGTGAGATGTGTTCGACGAACCCGAGTCGTACTTCAGTTGGCGATAGTGATTGGCCACGCGAAGTGCTTATGCGCTTCATGTCGTTCAACTTGTTGTGTGCTCGAGCTAGCCGAGCTCGTCAAGTAACCCGATCTGTCTAATGTATGTTCACCATGTTTGGACGCTACTGCTTGAACCTAGGGTACCAAACTTACCAGTGAAATCCCTTTTAACCATGGTACCTCGATCCGCTAAGACTCATGAGCGGGCATGGTGATATGGGACACCGTGGTCGAGCTGTCGGCCTACGATGGGGCCACGTACCTCCTCGTAGTGACCAGTGAGCAATCAGACTCGTGAGCCGATTATGGTGGTATGAGACACTATATTCGAGCTGTCGACACCTACGACGAGAGCCGAATACGGTGAGACCTGTATTCGTGCTGACGGGCGACGAGTCCTCCGTAGTATCTTCGAGTATAATCTAAGGTCTATGATTGGCGACGATCCCTTCACAGCAACTAGAGCATGAGTTAAGCCGAGTACGGTGAGATTTGTATTTGAGCTGACGGCCAGGGATTGAGCCAAGTATGATGAGACCTGTATTCGAGTTGACGCCAGCAATTGAGCCGCATACGGTGAGATATGTATCCTTGCTGACGGGTGACGAGCCCTTTGTGATGCCTTCGCTATGCCTCTCAATCCATAATATCGTATGAGACTAACTAGGAGTGACGACCCTAGAATGGATCATGTTTGGGAATGATACAAGGGAGGTACCTTAGTTTCCCAATACTGCTGTTTGAAAAGGACTAATAATTACTCGGTAATCATGCTCATCATCGCACTGCATGTGCCTGGTAGATGTGGAGCACTGAGGGATGAACGCATTCGCGAACGTAAGATGCTGTCGCTTGAGGGTGGTTTGGCAAGGGTATACATCATATTATTTCATACTTGCATTAAATAAGAGTAGTTAGAATTGTTTGATTGTACTGCTTTATCATTACTGCTTGACTGAGTTAATAACATGTTAACCTATGCTTTACTGTTCCACTGAGTTGATCACTCACTCCCACGTTACGGGACGGTGTTGTACACACCAACCAGATTTGTTGAGTTTCAGGTGTTGGCGATGCTTATGAAGCAGAGCCGGACTACTACTATGATGTTGAGGAGGAGTTCTCTTACATGTAATCTCTGGCAGGTCTATGAAGATCTGGTATTGTATTGACGGGGCTATGGTACTTGGGATAGAAGACATTACACTTACACATTTGGTATATTTTAGAAATGTACTTGAAATTTATTAACCTGATAATGTTATCACACTCTGGAGACTCATTACAGTTTGTTATATATTTTATATATCTATCACAGTCTTCCGCTTGCAATTTAACTGTCTCTGGAGTATGATATGTTGTTTTGGCTTAATCTCACTCATGTTCAATGTACCATTACGGACAACATTCAATCATCATTTTCTATGTTGCATAAGTGATGTTCTGAAACTCGGGTGTCGAGTTATGCTCGACCCTCGATTTTTCGGAATGTTACACCAAGTGGGTCCGTGATAACACTCGACGTCTCTTGAGTGCAGGAGGATTAGTTGAGGGGTTATCCATCCATCACAGGATTAGACACCACTCAAGATCCTCAGAGTTAATTGAGATTATGGCTGCTAATCAACCGGGAAGACAACCTCAACCTAGGGTTGAAGAAGTCTAGGATGAGAATGAGGTGCACTATGCACCGGCCGGGGTGAGCACCCCTTCTTGTATGATTTTTCCAGGAAACACAGGAAACATGGATATCAAGCCAGGAGTGATCCCACTCCTTCCAAAGTTCCTTGGACTTGAATCTGAAATCCATACCTACAATTGCAAGAGTTTGACGAGGTTATAGCCACTTTATACTTTCCTAACGTGCCTGAGGACACGATCAAGCTGAAACTCTTTCCTTTCTCCTTGAAAGAGAAAGCTAAGACGTGGTTGCACTCACTACGTCCACGATCTATTATCACATGAAATGACATGATGAAGGAGTTCATAAAAAAAATTCTTTCCATACCATAAGACAAACACCATTAGGAAGTTGATCATGAACTTTGCCCAAAAGGAAAATGAAACATTCTTCCAATGTTGGGAGCGGTTCAAGGATCTTGTCAATTCATGCCCACAAAACAGTTTTAAAATGTGGCGCATAACAACTTTCTTCCACGATGGACTGACATCTTCCATGTGCTAATTCGTCAAGACGATGTGCAATGGGGAATTCAGGAACAAGAATGTCGATGAGGTGTGGGATTACTTTGACAAACTCGCTGAAACGGCACAATCATGGGACATCACCCCAAAACTTAGCACCACATCTAAGCTTACTCAAGCAAGGGAGAGAGGTGGGATATACTTGCTGAAAGAGGATGATAATATAAATGCTAAAGTGGCTAGTCTCATAAGGAAAGTTGACGCCATGAAACTTAAGAATGATAAGACTAAGGAAGTTGTTGCGGTATCTGTGCTTGCAACATACATACAACAGAAAATTGCCTAATGATACCTGCTTTTCAGAAGACACACAAATTCAGACCTTGTGGATTTGACCTCGATCTCACCGAGATTATTACTACATCGCGACCCTACACTTGGGGTAGTGAACAAAGAGGTAATATGCAAAAGTATGCGGTGTGTATGCAGGCATGCAAGTCCTCCTCTGAAAGTCCACATCACAATACAGTTATCATCATTGGGAATTACCTGGGCCTAGTATCTAGAACAAGTCCGAAACTTATTGAATAGAGGCCTTGCATACCCGCCCTATCAGTGGGGGGCCTATAGCTATGCCAATACCCACCCAGCACGCCAATAGTGGACCCATTTCATGGGTCAGTCAAACCCAACCACATTCACTCCAACTCTTCAGTTAGGCATGGCCGAACCCCTTCTCACCCAACTGCGTTGACGAGAGTCAGGCCTACTATGGTCTTCGGCACCAGATGACCCATGGCATCCGTCCGGTCTTGATGATGAGGCTCAAGGGTACCACTCGAGGTTTAGGGAATTTCACCTAGGGGTCTGGGACCCATATAAGAAACCCAAATTTCTGGTGCCCACAAAAACCAACCACGATGCTGCTGTGGTGGTCTCATCAGTATAACCACAATGTTTTTGTGGTGTTCAATCCATCTCATGAGGATGTTATACAAAATGCAATGATAATCCACAAGCACGCTATGCAGTATAATTGCACTCAAGCAATGCTATGCATGTAAGCCACATATGCATACGATCCAACCCTAATACCAATCGGGCTCCTCTACTAACCACATCCGATCTGTAATCCACGCTCATCGTGGAAAGGATGTACATGTAATATTAGCATTGGCATAAACATAAATTACAATGTAACATCAAGTGATCTTTAGGGACTTTACCTTAAGGACCGTGCCCGATATATTCGCTTAGGGACTTCAACCCAGGGACTATGACCGCAGCCTCTCGAACCAGATAACATCCGCATATACTCCATCATGTGCACCCCGCACCAACATCCTCTACCACATGCATATGATCTCCGCATGATCAAACTATGCACACCATGCACTCCTCATCCATGATGCATGTACATATATGCATATGTGCAGATGCAATATGCACAAATATCATTAGACCAATCAAAATTATCATGGTACCAACATGGAAAAATAATGGTATAATGTGCACTCTCCCTCATGATCATGAGGCTATGTGAGTGTCCACACTTCCACGTCACAAGTGTGCATCAACCACACAATAGCACAACTAGGATCAATCCATCACTCGGCACCAATCACATGGCCAAAACCTCATACAATGTCACCACGACAGACTGTATATCAAACATAAGCAAGAAATACTCACATACCATAACATGTATTAAATTCACATACAAAGATCCATAGTTATTTGAAAGCTAGTTCTTATCACCAACATACTCATTCACAGTTAAGAGTTAAGTGGCTCACCTTATCAGTTTCGTAGGAAGTGAGTGCATAAGTGTCACATCATTATACGGCGCTAGGTGGACTATCTATGACTCGAGGTAATACATACGGTGGTCCACTTAGTCCTTACGTCCAATTGAACACCATCCAAGCATATAAACATAAATTTGCATTACCATACAATACAATCATCTCATCTAACCATACACGCATCATCATCACCGCAAGTATCACATTACACAATCACTGCACGTGTGCCATCACCACATGCATAATTAGATTTCAATCCAATGTCTCAACATGTCTAGCTATCATTTCAAGTGGGCTAAGGCCCAGTTCATTGCCACACTTAAATGGGCTAGTTAGTGAGTTGCTACATCCCATTCTTCTGGCTTGTTGGGTGGTTCATTTGATAACTACAAACGGTTCATTCGAGGACTCAATCATAACTCATTCACAAGGCCCAAATGGGACTTGGCATACATACATCACAAGGAATCTCATGCACTTACCAAGAGGCACAAACATAGGCCCAATATGCACATCTCATGGAGTCTTATTGTAACATCCCGAATTTTTGCCAACTTGGGATTAGACGTCCTTAGGCAATGGGTCGATCCTAACACCTTATCAACTTGTCAAAACTCAGTCCCAAAGGCTAAAATCGCTTGTGAACCCATTTCTTTCACAAATCCCATCCTTCACCACCTTGCTCTTCAAGCATTCTAAGTACTTTCATCCTAGACACTAACTTAAACTAGCTAAGTAGTATAACTCGGATCACTTTATATACAAACTACAAAGGCCCAGGTACCACCTCAGACAGAAATCTTACAGGACTAAACCCTTTAGAAATTAAGTGAGATTTAGCTAGTGTTAAACTAGAGTGCCTGTGAAATTAGCGCCAATCACTTTAAATACGATCTGCAAGACCCAAAAGTTGTAGAATCATTGACGCTAGGTTACCCTAAAACCTAGGATCAATCTCATTACCCGGCTGCTCACAGGAGCATCTCGAAACTCCGTATTGGATCTGGACCGCACGTCGGAAGTCCGATTAACACGAAGTTAAGGAACTAGGACTGCCTCGCTGGGCTTGACAACCATCTCGGAAATCAAATCCAGATAGTGTCCCAGCGCTATTCGCTTGAGCTCGGAGTGAAGAGTGTGAGAAATGTGAAATTAATTCAAAATAAAATATCTTGAATAGTAATCTGGCACCACTCGCTTGTGGATCAGTATTAAGCAACCAGACCGTCAGAATCAGACCAAATTACACCCTCCGATCAGGAGAAATTTCATACACATTTACATGTACTCGGAATCTCCGATCGAGATCCGCTGACCGTTGAACTGAAACTGGTCCGCCACGCGTGATCTGGAAATCCCACTGAAATGAACGCGTGATCTGAAAATCCCACTGAAATGAAAACTTAATAGAACGTAGATCCAGCGTTAGTGAGCTTAAGTCTGACCTTTGGCTCAAGGAGGCCCGCCAGAAGTCCTCCGTTGAGCTGAAACTACCCCGCTTTGGTTATAATCTAAGTATACTTTGACTAGGAGTCTATTTCGGTGAGTTTTTAGGGTATATAAGGACCTTAAACCCTCTCTCATTGCAGCCATATGAATTTGAGAGAAAACCTAGATTGAGAAGAGAGAAAAGAGAGAGAAAGTGTGGGAGTTGTGGGAGAATCTTCCTGCCACTCTTCCCTGCCGCTATTCGGGCTCCACCGCCTGATTCTCATCGTTTTCCCGGCGTTTCCGGCGTCATTTCTAAGTAAGAAACCCTAGCCCTAATTTGTTTTGGGGTTTAGACAGTTGTAGGTTGTGAAATATCTAACCTATTTCATTCTATAGGTTACCAAACTGCCAAATACGGAAGCTTGGCAAACCTATCGACTCCGTTACGATTCTACGACAAAAGGTGCAGACTTTATGTGTATAGGTTATGGTTTTCAACGCTTTCAATGTCAGATAATGATAGATTCATGATCTGCATGCAATTGCACATGTACAAAGTGCTGTCCGTTTTCTATTTCGATTAAAGATGAAAAATATGAAATTCTACATACTCTAGGTATTTGTAGAAAGTATGGTATACATATAAATTTTGGAAATGTGTTTGACATGATTATTTGTTGTATGAATATATTATATATGGATAAATTACTTGTTTGGCGAAAGGACTCGCCCTAATACATGTTTTGCTCATATACACTATGTATGTTGAAATTGTGTATTATAGAAAATACCATATACGTATATATTTTGGAAGTGTGTCAGACATGATTATTTGTAGTATGAATATATGATATATGAATAAAATACTTATTTGGCGAAAGGATTTGCCCTAATACATGTTTGCTAACATACACTAAGTATGTTATAATAGTGTATTCTAAGTGTTTGTAAAAATGAGTGAATGAGTATAGAATTCTCATTCGTGCTCGCCATGACTAATTGTCATGGATAATTGATTGTTGTATTGGCGATATCCCTTTTGACGAAAGGATTTGCCCTAAATCACGCCACGGCCAATATACACTATATATGTTAAAATGTGTGGCCCAAGTGTTCGTGGAAATGACTGAATGAATATGGAACTTGGATTCCTACTTGGCATGACTATCCGTCGTGGGTGTATGCGTGTTATGATTGGGGTAACTCCCTAGTGAAAGGATTTGGCCTTATACCTATGTGATCAACATATGTCATGTATGTTGATACATGTATTTTAAAGTGTTTGTTGAAATGTCTGAATGAGTAGTAGTTAGTAAATTGTAATGTTTAAGGGTGTTGAGATATGATTCTCAACTCCTTTAACTTTGTGTATGATTTCCTTGGATAGTTGTGTGATTAGGAATTGAATATGTACAAACTCATGCTTGTGTTGTGCTTCATAACATGCTCAACTGCTTTTATGATTTTATCTATGTAATGCATATGTTGAATTTATGTTTACGTTGTATGATCCGTCATGGGTGATGGGGGAGTGGAGCAATGAATGCGTGCAACAGCCCTGGAAGCCCTAAACGGATACTACCAGACCTTGATTGTATGAGTTGAATCTTGATTCACTACTGCTTTATCTATCTGCACTTGATTGTGTTTGAAGCTATGATTATAGTCTAGACAATCGGTACCAGAGTTGAATTCGTGGCTGTGATTCATTTGCCACGTGAGATGTGTTCGACGAACTCGAGTCGTACTTCGGTTAGCGATAGTGGTTGGCCACACGAAGTGCTCATGTGCTTCATATCGTTCAACTTGATGTGCGCTCGAGCTAGTCGAGCTCGTCAAGTAACCCGATCTGTCTTATGTATGTTTACCATGTTTGGACGCTACTGCTTGAACCTAGGGTACCAAACTTGCCAGTGGAATCCCTTCTAACCATGGTACCTCGATCCGCTAAGACTTATGAGTCGGGCATGGTGGTATGGGACACCGTGGTCAAGTTGTCGGCCTACGCTGGGGCCACGTGCCTCCCCGTAGTGACCAGTGAGCAACCAAACTCGTGAGCCGATTATGGTGGTATGAGACACTATATTCGTGCTGTCGGCCTACATTGATAAGGTGATGGGGGAGCGGTGCAACCTTTGTGCCTAACAGCCCTGCCAGCCCTTTGTAGTGACCTCGAGCATACTCTGAAATCGCAGTGCGCCTTAGGGTGTGCCGCGGTATATAGAGTATGAACTAGGCCTGTTTCTGTATTGTGATGAATTGTTTAAGGGGTGATGGGGGAGTGGTGTAACCTTTATGCGTAACAGCCCTGGCAGCCTCTGCAATGACCTAGAAAACACACCATCGTCTGATATTAACTAGGACTGACGACCCTAGAATGGATCATGTTTGGGAATGATACAAGAGAGGTACCTTAGTTTCTCAATCCTGCTGTTTGAAATGGACTAATTAAAAACTCGGTAATCATGCTCATCATGCATTGCATGTGCCTGGAAGATGTGGAGCACTGTGGGATGAAAGCATGCCACAAGCGTGAGATGGTGTCGCATGAGGGAGTATGTCGATGAGGGCATCTCATACCTGCATCCATACTTGCATTAATAAGAGTAGCCAGGAGTGTTTGACTTTACTGCTTTATCATTACTGATTGACTGTGTTGATAACATGTTAACCTATGTTGTATTGTTCCACTGAGTTAGCTACTCACTCCCACGTTACGGGACGGTGTTGTACACACCAACCAGATTTGTTGAGTTTTAGGTGATGGCGATGCTTGTGAAGCAGAGCCGTACTACTTCTATGTTGATAGGAGTTCTCCTATCTGTATCTCTCTGGCAGGTCAATGAAGACCTGATATTGTATTGACGGAGCTATGGTACTTGGGATAGGAGACATTACACTTCCTCACATTTGGTATATTTTAGAACTGTACTTGTAATTATTTAACCTGGTAATGTTATCACACTCTGGAGACTCATCATAGTTTATATATTTTATCTATCTATCACAGTCTTCCGCTTGCAAATTTAACTGTCTCTGGAGTATGATATGTTGTTTTGGCTTAATCTCACTCATGTTCAATGCACGAATACAGTCAACATTCAATAATCATTCATTTTGTTGCATAAGTGATGTTCTGGAACTCGAGAGTTGAGTTTATGCTCGACCCCCGATTTTCAAGGCGTTACACTTACGTTCTTAATAAGAGGAAGTAACCTATGGCCCCAATAGGTTTACCGCTAATGGGCCCACAAGGCGTCCACTCAAGGTGGGCTTTAAGGCTAATAGGCCCACCACTTCAATGTCACTGTGAACATATTAGTGGAATCCACAAATCAAGCTCAATAATATTAATAAGATGGGTCCAACAATTAATTTGACACACGTCCTAAGTTCACATACCCAAAATATTACATCAGCAGCATTGTCCACGAGTCTAAAGTGACCACACAATTCTCATATGCCCACATGATCCTGTGGCCACTCCATTATCAGAAGTCCATATGGTTGAGTGGCCACACAAGTGTCAGTCTACTTGTCATAATAAAGGGCTTAAGGTTAGATGGTTACGAACTTTCATTACATCATAGCTCACATAATGGGGCAACCGCTTTATTAAACTTTCACATGGTCAGGCAGTAAGTACCACGATTTCACATAGTTTAGTATGTACGATTACTATCATGATCTAGTATCCATGCATATTTCAAAATATCCAAACATAGTTGAACAATCATAATCTTACCCACCATTCGTGGCTACACTAAGTCTTATACTACAACCACTTCACACGTCACATAGTTAATGACTCATATTCGGTGTCACATGGTTAAGGGTGAAGGGCTACATTTCATCATACCATTTACGGTTTAGAGATCACATCGTATAGAATCCAGGACCTTGATAACATTAGCTTGGGTAACATAACCCTACATCACACTCGGTTTAATGTACAACTTGGTCATACATGATTCAAGTGGCGGTATCTATGTCGATAAGCACAAACCCACGTTGTTCGATGGCCATCAATGCCACTTTATTTCATACGATTAGGTGGCCTAGTGCATATTTCACATTTGTATGATTAGATGGTCACATATACACCACCCTTATACATGATTAGGTGGCCATACTTACGCTACATGATCTCATGATCAAGGGGTCAGCCCCAACTCACTACATCACATTGTTCATACCCAACCACTCCATCACACCCTCACACGAACACTGTTCACACACAAGTTATAATTGAAAATGTTCCAAAAGCTAAACACAAATCTATGACTTAGGGCCACACTCCAACCACAATTCCACAGGGTCATGGGTTGCACAATTTATAGCAACAACACAACACATGATCTTATGGTGGTGGATCTCACCTGAGATTAGGACGACTTGCCAGATAGAGGAGGTAAACGAAATCCATTCATCATGGTAGTCCCAGATATGGGACACACCAGATTAACGGTGTGGATATGACATACATCATGGTGGCGCTACCCTTAGCATTCTCTCTCCTTTTTTTTTATAATAATTTTTATGAGTCTCGGCCATCAAAAGAACTATGGCAAATAAACATTACTGTGGACTGAGGAAGGGGAGACAACTGTAGGGATCAATCTCCAATATTTCTTACGGTATGGCCCACCTAAGGCGTGGATCTGCCTCATTCTTTTAATCATGTCTTAAAATGGTCTAGAGGAGCGGATGAATGGCCTAGATATACTTTTAATCACCAAGGTGGGCCCTAGAAAAATCTTGATATTTGAGTACAATTCCTATTGTCCAAGTGGTATGGCCTGCATGAGCTTCTAATGGGCCTGATTTTTTATACCATGCAATGGATGAGGCTGGTAAGTTGGATGAACGGTGTGGATTTAGCACATGCGTCATGGTGTGGCCATGATCAGCCCCGCAGAACTTTAGTCTACAAGTGGATAGGGACCTCCCTCTCTAGACGTACAACGTCCAGGGAGGACGTCACCTTCCTCCATATTCCTTTCTTTCATTTTTTTTTAAAATTAGTTTTTCTATTTTTTTCTCATCAAGGTGGGCCAATAGATAGATCCAGTCCATCCATTGTCTGTGTCCCACTTGGTTAAAGGGTCATTCCAAGTTTCAGATGTAACCAAATTTCAGGTGGACCCCAGCAAGTGCTTTTATATATTTTAGGCATGTCTTCACATGATTTTAGATGGTGTGGGCCACCTGAGTTCCATGTACAAATGATTTTTGGGGAAACCCATTTTCTAAAGGGGACCCATCAAATGCATGGTGTAGATATTCGACGTACATCACGGTGGGGACTGTGGTGGGACCCATTGTCCCTGCCAACGTCCAAAGCAGTAGGACATTGGTTGCTGCAGTGTCCTCTGGAAGTTGACAGCAACAGCATCTAGCCCTCTCGTGCTTATTTTTTTCTAAGGTTTTTCATAGGTGGGGCACACATCAGGACGATCTACTCCATTTGCTGGGTTCCCTAGCTCATGACAGGTCCAATGAGCCCAATATTCAATATGTTTTGACGTACAGAAACATCATAGTGGGCCCTAACAGTTTTGGTAATAAATATCACTTTTAAAAATGGTTTTTGATGGTGTGGCCTACCATAAATTTGGATTGGCTTCATTTTTCGGCTTAAGGCCTAGAATGAGCTGAAAAATTGAATGGACGGTGTGGATTAAATACATACATCATGGGTGGGGCCTGTTGTGGTCCCACAGCTCCTGCCCGTTCCAAAGCAAATGGGGGGCTGCTTGTTACACAGCGTCCTCCCTCTCTACGGTTTTTTTTATGTGGTGTGGTGTGAACGTGTGTGCATGGGTGTGTGGCCAACCCAATGGGCCACACTTGGACTATTTGGATGGCATATAAATATTCTGGTGGGGCCCAGTATTGATGGGTCCCACGTGAAGTATATAACAATTTTTTTTTTGTATATTTTCTCCTATACATCCACATCATTAATCATATCATTATCATCATTATAATTATCTTCACCATCAATCATATTATCTTCCTCATCCAGACTACCTCTAACATTAGAGCATCATCTTCACCATTAATAATCACAATGAAAACAAAATAAGAATGAGTCGGCAGGGTTTACTCACCTTAATGGACTAGATGGATGGTTGAGATGGATGGAAGGGATGGGATTAATGGGATGAATGGTTGAGATGGATGGAAGGGATGGGATTAATGGTCCACCAAGATCACCTCTCTCTCTCTCTCTTTATGCTAGGGAAAATGGTGAAAATGTTAAGGGATGGAGGAGTATTTGTAGATAAATGGATAAAAATGTGGTTAGGTTAGGTTAATGTGATTATGGTTAGCTTAGGCTAGGGTTATGGAAATTTATGCATGATTAGGACTTAATGGTGTATTAAAGGGGCAAGGGATGGCATGGCATATGACATGATGCATAGGATATGGTATGGAGAAGAGTTGACTTTGGGGTACACATGAGAGAGGGGTGGTATGGGAGTGTGACATCACACACATGGGTAGAGATTCTCTCACCCATGTGTGGGATGGTGCATGTGTGCATGACATGTGTTGTGCACATGTGTGGAATGAGATATATGGTGTCATGCACATATGATACACTAACGATTCTTCGCGGTGTATCTTACTAACAGAGCATTATATAGATGCACGGGTGGTACCTCTGCAATCGCGGCAATGGGGCGGTCGATATGAAATAGGTTTTGAAGTCTTGTGGTTCCGGTCAGTCAGGTGTGCACTATGCACGGCTAGTTCAGGTCTCACTAAGGACGTCGATCATCGTGCACATAGGCATAGAAAATGGTCCGGATTGGACAGGGTCTTACATATAAAGGGATGTTTTGTGCTTTCCTTGACACGAATTAGGGTAGAAGGAGTAGAGCAAGGATTTGTGGACCTTCAAGGAGTCCTCCATCCTCTTCAATCCTTCGATTCTAGTTAGTTTTTATGTTTTTGTGTTTGAGAGTTAGTTCAATCATATCTATGGTTAGTTAATCTCTTAGCTAGAGCTAAGAGTTAAAGCTTGTAGTTTTTCTTACTGTTTATTTTACTCTAATTCAAGTTATTTGGTTACATATTGAACAATTCATTAATATTTAGTTTGAATGAAGAAGTAATTCTAGTTTATTTTGATCCATTGTCGACTAAGGGCACATTGGATGCTCAGGAAGACTAATAATATTTTCTTATCTATTTTATAAGGGATTGATCTGTAGATTTCATCGTCTATCGTTGACTCTAGGCACGATAGATGCTTTGAATATACTACAATCAAGTCGTTAATGCTTTATGAGGAAACTAATTCAATGAAAGTTCAAATCTATTTTGAAGCATACGAATGATGGTTTAACTGCTCTATTATCTAGCTAGATAGGATAAGAATTCGATTCCAATTGATTGATCTGATTGAATCAAGTAAATTACCATTAAGGAAGCTATGAGTGGATCCTTAGCACTCTAGTGTTTTATCTCTAATAGTTTCTTTCACAATAACTCTTTAAAACAATTCCAATAATTAGTTCAGATTCAAGTTCTAATTCTAACGTATTCTAGAAATCACACAATAGCAAGTTCATGTGGGTATGACCTTGTTCTCACCGAGTTATTACTACATCGCAACCCTACACTTGGGGTTATCAAAACAGGGCTCATGCTTTGGGCTTAATGCTTCTTATATGCCTTAGCATCACCTGCAACGTAAACAAACCCACATAAGCCTCCTATGAAGCTCAATAGAGTTCTTGTGTATGCACAATGCATATGGCAATAATACAGATATCAGAGTATGTGGAAGTTGATAAAGGGTTAAGCTACTAAGCTCATGAATGTTGTTAGCCATACCAAGGCTATGCAATGCAACACGTACGTGGCCGAGTGTTATATGTTAGGGATGTAATACAAATATGTCAATCCTCAACTACTCCACCTATCAGAATAGTTCGTTACTAGAACATCACCGGGATCTAGTACACACCAACATTAGCCACCGTCCATCGCCCGCATGACCAAGTGAGTGGAAGAGACCTCACTATCCATCTCATTAGTGGTATGCCAACGCCCACCCAACTAGTTAATAACTGACCTATTTCATGAGCTGGTTGTTGAGGGTCAAAT
This sequence comes from Magnolia officinalis, assembly GCA_021015155.1. Lineage (NCBI taxonomy): Eukaryota > Viridiplantae > Streptophyta > Magnoliopsida > Magnoliales > Magnoliaceae > Magnolia > Magnolia officinalis. The sequence continues at coordinate 51,174,901 of JAJHSJ010000009.1, read as the reverse complement.
ATTGCATATTATCCCTCATTTATTACCTAGTTTTATGAACATGATAATGCTTAATGTTCTATTTTAATCATGTTTGTGTTGCAAGGTTAATTTAAGAGCTTGGATTGAAAAGGATGCTAAAAGCATGGATTTAATACTCAAGCATCACCAAAGTCAAGGATGGATCTTATGAGACTAAGAATGAAAATTCATATGCCAAAGATCTAAGAAAACCAAGTGAGGAATGAAGAGCATTGAAGACTTGAAGTGAAGAAAAGGAACCCTAAAAATCTGCCTCCTTCGACTAGTCCCTCGACTAGTCGAAGATTCCTCAACTGGAACTTCAGTGATAAAATCTTCTAAAATCCTGTCATCCTTGACCAGTTGAAGGAAACCCTAGACTAGTCGAAGGTTTTCCACGACCAGTCTAAGGTTACGTAGACAGCACATGGACTGTGTAAATTTGAGGCAGTTTCGTATTTTCCAACTCGGTGTGAAAGTTGGAGTTGAAAAACTATAAACAGGAGTCCCTAGGATGTTCCTAAGAATCTTCTAGAGTTTAAGGAGTGGAGCAAAAGGGTGGAGTCAGCGTCCGAGAGTTTTTCTACTTCTTCCGTAGTTGATCTTTATGTTTTGTTTAAGAGTCTTTAGTTCAATCATGTCTATGGTTGGCTAAACCTTTTAGCTAGGGCTAAGAGGTGAAACTTGTTTTTATTCATCCTAAGAAGAGTCTTTATTCAATCATGTTTATGTTCTATGCATCCTAAGAAGAGTAGTATCGTGATTGGGATGTTTGCTTTGTTTTTATTCATGTTAGTTATACTCTCTTGGATTATAGTTTGATTATGAAGAAATATTTTTAGTTTTTATTGGTTTGTTGTGACAAATTACAATAGATCTGCGATAGCTTGAGATATCTTCTTTTCCTGAATTGAGATTGTAAAATTAGGAATTCTTATTGTTCACCATCATCCCTTGGCCATGGTAGGATGATGGAATCCTTTCTAACCTTCACAATTCTCTTATGACTGATTGTGGGATTGGTAAATCATGTTGTTTGCCTTGTCTCTTAGGCATGGTTAGGTGATGGAATCACTTCCAAATCCTCACAACTCTCATCCATTGATGATTAGATCCATGATAAGTTCAGAGATTGACACATCCCTTCTTACCAATTGGATAGGATAGAACTCTGATTCCAGTTGTGTCCTTGAATCAAGCAAGGTAGTCTCCCAATTGTTATAAGTGGTCCTTGGAAACCCTAGTTACCACCTTTAAATTTGTTAGTTTTTATCACTTTAATCACAATTACTCTCCCAAATATTCTAGATTTAGGTTTACATCTTCTTCTACCTCTAGTTCTAGTTACTTTCAGAAGATACACGAGTTCAGTCCTTGTAGATTCGACCTCGGTCTCACTGAGATTATTACTGCATCGCGACCCTATACTTGGAGGTGTGAACACTGGTCATACTCAACTTAGCTTATAGCCTCCTACCCTCAGGTGAATAAGGTCGCGCCCTTTTCCAACAGACCTCGACATAATTGGAGACGCGGCTTACTGGTATTTGGCACTCAGATTCTCAAGTTATCCATTCGGTCTCGACGTTGAAGCATCTTACAGGAACCACAGGGTTTAGGGAGTTTCACCCAAGGAGATCGACAACGTTCAACTGCTAGAATAGATATTTTTGGTATCCAATCTGGCATCCACAGTATGCATGTGAAGGACATAAACCTGATGTCATTAGGGTGTAAAGTGATTGTGATATACATGATGCGAAATGCATAAGTTATACTATCCAAGACAAGCACCAAACCTGTGCATACTGCGCGATCATGTGGGGCCACCCTATTTCACATAATTCCCTAAGTGTCTAAAGTTGAAGGGCATATGCTATGAACAATCATCATCCATAATAGGCATACAAATGATGTATATGGGCATATAATTGGGCATGTTATCATTACACTGAGCATATTATCAATGTGTCCTATCAGGCCAAGTACACTAGCATGTTATCAGACATCTCATGAGATAATCAACCTTAATGAGGACATTGTATACAAAGAGTATGACCCGAATGGCAGGCCCCACTAGAAATGTAGAGGTTTATGTAGTGTGGCCCACGTTAGACAAACATCATCTATTCATGTAGCCTATAGGTAAAAGGTCTTGTAACTGGATGTAAGGCATGGATAAAATACATATGCCAAGGCGGGGCGCACTAGGAATGACCTGGGTGGACACCCACATGTGCAACATGTGCCACTAGGCTACCAATCTATTGGACACATGGTTCACTGATGATATCCCAAAATAATAAGATTATCGATAACATTACTATAATTACTTTAATAGGACAATCTGCACCGTACGAACATTACCAATGTAAATCAATGGTTAAAGATCGTTGGTTAGTCACTAGGATGTGATCCTGTGCTTATAGCACATATGAGTCTTGGAATTTCATCATTTCAGGCAAAGTATACGTCTCAACAGATTTACTACAACCATAGTGGTAACATTACATATGTACACTAATTAAAAATATTAAACTTGATTTAATAATTAAATTCAAACCCCTACAAATATATTATGTATATTAACGTAGATCTAGGGGATTCCGAATCTAAGGTGCCAAATATAGCCAAGGGATTCTGGGGGATTCCCAAATCCAAGGCATCCCAAGTATAGGGGATTTCCAAATCCCAAGGATTTCATATTCAGAGGGATTCCAAAATAATCAGATTTTCACCCCCACAGTTCTTTGTGGAGAGGATCACCTAAGATTTGGATTAAGTTGAACTTTGGGGCGATGGCCTAACATGATCTGTAGAAGAGGATGAACGGCATGAATGACACAAAAACATCAAGGTAGGTCTCACGAGTAGGACCCCAACTATTGCAAAAGGAGGCAACCCTCTGTTGGAGCATAAAATTTGGTTAAGGAAGGAAACTTCAAGAAGAAGGATGGGGAAGGAAGTGGAGTGAAGAGGTAAAAGGGGGGATGAGTTGCGTGGGTCACGAGTTGCGTGGGACCTGAGTTACGCAGCATCTGAGTTGCGCGGGTCCGCTCAACTTGTCTTGGTTACGCTAAGTTGTGCAACTCTCTTCGGAAAATGATGAGTTGGAGATGCGAAGAGGGTCCATGGCACGAGGTTGAAGGTCTCGCACGTGCGAAAGCCTATAAATACCCCCTACCCCCTCATTTGGGGGATGGGATATTCAGAAGACTAGTGCCTCTGATAGGTATTAGAGAGAGGGAGAGGGAGAGGGAGTACAAGGTGCAGAAGGTCGGGCTGTGCCACTCCTTATGAGTTACGTGGGCCCGCGCAACTCCTCTGCTCGCACCACTCAATACGAGTTGCGCAGGTACTCTTTCGAGGCAACACCATGTTATATTTTCTCAGGTCCTCAAGCCATTTCAGATGTTCCAAAGGGATCAAGGAACTCTTTTATCATGTTAATGAGAGACAAAGTGCACGGAAAGCCCGCACAAGTCATCTCCCTTGGAGATATTACTAACATGTGCCGTGCTGCCGGAATTCATATTTTGAGCCTATTTAATACTTGTACTTCTGCATTTTCTAAAAAAAATCTATCCTAGAATCAGAGGATCAAAAGGATATAAAGAACTTAGAATGAATAAATTCGATGATTATTCTCCTAATTCTTTCTTTTTTGTCATTATTAAGTGAGATAATTCCCCGAATCAAATGCTTTTTGTTTCTAGTTGAAACAATATGGCGACTCTGTCGGGGATTTCTATCTTACTCAATATTGACTTAAGAATGACTTAGGGAGTTTCATCATTGTTTGGTGTCCTATAAAATGCCAAAATGGCAACTCTCAGCGGGAACATCCTTACTTTCATCTCCGAGATAGAATATGTTTGTAAACAAATACTAATCAATGTCGCATATGTTCTCTGACAGAGAAAATCACAAAAGGCGTACGTATTCAAGCTCTAGACTTCAAGAGAAATGGAAATTTTGGCAAGAGAAACAATCTTCTACTTCATACCGATGGGATTTGTAGTTGAGTATACCCCCGACCAACCCTCGGCTCAGCGAGAACGGTCTGCATCAAATGGGAAAGACAAATTCTAGGCCACTGTTGGAGTCATAACGGTCTCCCTGATAGCACAAGAAAATGAGAACAATTGGATGTGGGACATGCCAGAGATCAAAAAATGTAGCCAGGATAAGTCCGTCAATGCCAAAAGTTAGAGGGCCTGTGACACAAAATGCAACGAAGAAAAATCCCAAACTTGCTCCCCCAGTAGTATATCTAGAAGATCTTCATCTTCATCCTCACAACAAGAACTTCTAACCCTACCTACTGCAAGCGTTCGATGGACTAAAAAGCAAAAAGGTAAGTCACTTATGGAGGGTTTACCAATTTATGTGTCACCTCAAAGTCTATCGCCTCGCATCGTATCACAATCAGTCGAATCTTACGAGAGCACGGAAGGATCAAACAAAACCCCCTTTCCAATAAGCCCCATTACGCCGACCTATTCTTGTTCTACCCCAATGACCACCTCGTCGGGGAATGAAGAGGCTACAATATGTATGACCGAAACAAGTAAAGACCCCACACCTACCACTGAAGATAGATTAGTTGAAATGGCCCAAGCGCAGAAGACGTTAATGGATGAGTGCAAGAATTTTTGGGAAGCTCTTGCCACTCTAGCGCACAATGTAGCCCAAATAATATCACCCCCAATGATGGCTACTATGAATGAAAGGGAACGACAACCTAAAGGTTCTCAATCGCCTAGAGTAGGATCACACAGATCCGTCCTTGTGACACGAATTATAATCAAGAGGAAGTGCGACAGGTGGTAGCGGAAGCTGTCAGAATGGAAAGGGAACATGACAATACAGGAAGGTTTCAATACCGAACGCCACATCCGAGAGAGGTAGAAGAAGTACCTTTCCCCGCCAAATTCAAACACCTTGAGTTTCAGAAATTTAGTGGAGACGGATCCCCAGACGAACATCTGATGCATTTCATCACAACCATGGGAAATTTCTCCGTTATTCCCCAATACTACCTACGACTATTTGGGTCCTCTTTGACAGGCAAAGCATTCCGATGGTATTCCAGCCTGCCCCAGAATCCATACAGACTTGGGAACATATGCAGGATGCATTTATGTCAAATTTCTTTTCGTCAGACCATGATGTTATCATTGAAAAATTAGCATCTGTAAGACAAAGAGAAAACTAGTCCATGGAGAAATTCATTAGCAGATGGAAGACCTTAGGAGCATCATGCCGGCAATTACCTGAAGAGAGAGAACAGGTGAAAATGTGTCTAAGCTCTATAGAATCAAAGACTACATTCGGACTCACTAGCGCCAATATAAGGACTTTTCGAGACTTGGCGACCAAGGCGCATGCACTTGAGCTGATGACTAAAAAGATGTCAGCCTTCCAAGTCAGAACAGAAAAAAGAGGGCCAAACAGGGCAGTAGTGAATGTTGTTGACCAAGAGAAAAAGAAAAACACCTTCCATGACAAGAGAGAAACGATGGCAAGAGAAGATTCAGACTGGCGTAGGGATTATAAGAATGATAAGCGATCGCGACTGTACGACCTTCATAGAGAGTATGCATTCGACAGAGAGGATGTGTTGCCAATGATGGAACAGTTACTGGCTGCTGGAACCATCAGGCTGCCTTTACAAAGATACCCAGAAGAGACTGAAATGACTAAAGAAAGGAATTACTGTCATTATCATCGTTGTTTGAGGCATCAAACAGAAGATTGCTTCACATTGAAAAATATATTGCAAAGAATGATAAGGCGAGGAGACATAGTCCTGAAAAAGAACGATGAGCAACGTCGAAAGGCAACAATAAATATGATGTCCGCCCGAGGAATAAATCTGGAAGATCTATCTGCTCTTGACCGCCAAAATAATGAACCGATGGAGTACTCCATCGATCAAAGGCAAATTCTGGGGGCATCTGTATTCGAAGACGACGACATGCTTCATGTAATGAACCGATACCCAGTGATAAAAAAAAAAAAAAACAGGGGCATTGCATCCTAAATACCCCGATAAAAGAAGCAAACAAGACAGAAAATATGAAACTGCAATATAAAGTATTCTTCATTAGAGACATAAATGGGCGTCAATGCATCCATATTCAGTTTGTCGACAATAAGCCAATTCATGGAGCAGTGGTGATTTTGGCTTTGAAAGGTATCGACACAATACCTTTAAAACAAAAGGGGGGCAAGGCAGGTAATAAAAACTATAAAATGTATTCCTCTTTCTATATGAATAAAATGTAGGTTTTCAGGTATACCAATGATTATCACTAATGATTATCGCCATTGCCAATCACCAAATGATTATTATTGAAGCGCCAGTGACTATCGCCAAATTGCTGAAAGTTATCATTACTACTATCATGATACCGATGCGAGGCCATTTTATTGTTTAAATTTATCGAACTTAATAACATCGCCAAGCTAATATACCATTTCAACCATAAGACTTAATTGACTATCATCAGCAAGTGCAATATATTAATCTCAATTCATTATCCCAGCAAGGCCAGTTCATCGTTTGCTGTAACAGAAGAAGCTTATAAAGCCAAATACAAGCATCGCAACGGTAATAACAATCTATCACATATGGCAGCGAGAAAGACGCCGCTATGGAGCTAAACATGCCTAAGGCTTATCATTATAGGCGATGGCGATATGGCAAAATTATATGGGTAGCAGTGTCACCCATGGCCTTAAAAACCCCAGAAAAAGCATCACGCGCATCCATGCGGGCAATGACCTATGCTGTCTGTACAGCTTCAGGCAGCGTCATGTGGGCGGCAGAGAGTGCTCCCTCGTGAATGACTCTGACCTTGTAGATAAAGGAAAAGTAAGCCTCTGAAGCAAGACGACTCCCCAAATCCTTGGTTTGAATTCAGTAGTTACGCATAAGGGCAGGTCTCTAAAGCAAAATGACTCCTCATTGATGGACTGGCGGCCTTGGATTTGGTACCCCATGGTAGCCTTGTGCGCCCCGCGAACTCTAGAGAGTTACTGTGGCTAACCCTATGCGTAAATCTTATCGAGTTCACTGCCCCGGTAGCTTCACTGGGCCCCTCTGATGGACCGCGGTTTATGAACTCCCCGGCCGCGATAAGCACCATGAACTCTAGAGAGTTACAGTGGCCATTCATGTAAGACTAACTCCAAGTAATTATGAGTCTAAATTATGATTGCTCCAACTACTTACGAGCCTAAACTGTGTGTGCAACTAACTGAAACTAGAATATAGCACCGCCCATATGAGATAACACCATATAGGCAACGTTGTATTGATGACAAAAGAAGATAGCATACTAATAACAAAGACGCTACTGCCAAAAGCATGATTAGAAGAACTGATTGTTCATGACATTCATCCATGACATTCATTCATGATATTCATTCATAACACTCATGAGTTATCAAAATTTATTCATGACGTCAAAAAAAGAAGAAGAGAAACAAGCACGAAAATAAGTCATAGCAAATATCAAAAAGGAATTCTATATGTCCTCTGACATTCCTAATGCAAGCATGTATCACCGTAGATCATCCTTTAACTGAACTTCAGCAGCCGCATTTTCAACTTCAGCGTCAACGATGAACTTGATCTAATTAGGAGAGTCAATCAGTTCTTGTTCCAAAAAAATATTGCCTCCTCTCCCTTTGAAATCTCCAATTACTCAAGACTAGCTATCCGCCTGTTACCTTCAATATCGGTTTCAAGTTTGCTAGTTCCCGAATCCACTTCACGTTGCTTGGCTTCCAAGTCTAAAATTTGTTGCCTGAGGATCACAATCTTTTTAGTAATAGCTGTTGAAGAACGCTTAGAAGCCTTTACCTGCTCTTCCAGAGAGTGAAATTCTTTGTTGTAACCAGAGATCGTCGTCATCGCCCTCGAGACTTTCTCTTTAAGCTGTGACAATTCCTCCTAGCGAGTAAAGATTTTAGGAGCAACGGTCATATTATGAGCATCCCCCAATTTGTGGAAAGTCTAACAAAAATGGGAAAGAGACTTGCGCAAAGGAGATAAATTGATTTTAGCAATCCATACTGCATTCTCCAAAGATGACAACACTATTTCCAGATCTAACCATTGATCAGGGTCTTTGAAGATGTATATGGCTGCCGACAATGAACTCCTCAATAAAGATAGTGCGGGAGGGGAGATTTTCTATAGATATTTGATATAGTGGCGATGGAATTGGAGCTTGTAGAGCCACTGGAGACTACGAACTAAAAAATATGAATAAAAGTACAAGTTAGGAAGTGAATTGCAGGTTATCGTTATAAAGCAAGAAAGTAAGAGAAAAGTGTACCTGCAACTGTTGAAGGCATCGGAGCAGAGATCGTTGTTTTTGTGGATTGCCTCTCTTCCAGAAGCGCAAATGGTCTAGGAAAGTTTGAAGACATGTTGGCAAAAGATGGCGCTTTGTTTTCAGTACTTGATGCCACAATAGTCGAAGTGGCAATATTGGTTGGCTCTATTAGGAAAATTATTCCACGGACCGCTTTGTTGGTTTTGATTGGAAGCCCGAGAGGCTCCCTAACCTTTTTTTTTTAACACTTGCCGGAAGTAGGAAAAGGTAGAGTAACCCGAGTTACGCTCATAGGAACCGGAAGAGTCTCTCGAGGCATTGTGACATTGGTTGGAGAGTTTGAAAGTATCGCATGTGGGAGAGGAGAGTAATTGCTTCAAAATGACAAAGTTAAGTCATCCCCGACTGTATCTTCATATTCTCCGTAATCGAGGGGTTCTTCTTCCTCGTTAACACCCGTAGTGGTGACAGGGAGGATGCTTTCTTATGGAATCTCTTCATCAACCTCGGTAGTTGCGTCGACTTGTTCATCTTTGCCCACATCAACCTCTCCTTCTTCTGCTGCTTCCTTTTCTTTTTCCTCTCCTCCATCAACATCCAGCTCACCCTCTTCTTCTGAGTCACTAGAGGATGACCCACGGTCAGTAAAAGAAGAATTGCTAGAGGAGGAGCCTTTGTCTTCTTCCTCTATAGATGACGAAGATAATGATGAGTCTAGAGATGGTTCTTCAATGATGACTAGTTTCCCCATCCGTATTGATTGCTTCTTTTCAAAAGGGGCGGGATCTTCTGCTGCTGCAGTTATCGAGGATGTAGAAGACATTGCTCGTGTTGGTGATCTAGTCACAGGTGACAAGGAATCTCGACGAGCAGAAGGTGGCGGAGGAATAGATGGAGACACCGCTTGAGGTTCAGGAGGTCCGGTGCTTTCTATAATAGGAACAGGTTCTGTAGAAGCAGAAGCATGAGGCACTTCGACGACACTTGTGAAGGCATCTTCCCAGCCAGTGTGCTTCCTTTGAGTCTTGAAATGTGTCAAGGGAAACCCATGAGCAATCCAGCCCTCGAGAGTGTTGGCAGGTTTGATCTCATGGATTGGCTCTTCTGCGGAGATTCTTATACACACTTCACCGGGGGCAGGAGCACGATCGCATTCAACAGTATGGCCTATTCCTTCTATAAGATTGTGTTTCCTAATCCAAGGAGCAGGGATCTATATAGGCGAATTTACCGGTAAGCATCGACGAATGAGAAATGATTGATGAGCCCACCATCGCATCCATGGATAAGTTGTGCGGACGAAGCATCCAAAACCCAGAATGATGAATTTTGAGTTAATCCGGGCTACAAGCAGTTATCTCCAAACTAGCCCCCAATTGTAAGGCCCTATTCCATAACTCCGCATGTTACAAGTCACCACTTCGAAGTGTTCGGGGATGGTTTGATCGTATCCGAAGTGTCGCGCAAACCTACTTGGATAGTAGGGCTCCCTCCAAAATTTGCTACCTTCTCATAAAGGTAGATCATTAGATCGTATCGAGATGAAAAAGGCTCGCTAAGCCGAAGGAAGGTTTTCGTTGTCAATAGCTTCATGATCTACAATGTATTAGGAAAATGAGAATTGATAGAAGTTGATAGCATTCATCGACTCAATGGTATCGGTCACCCACTCGTACATCCGCTTCGACATTATTCTTCGCTGATAATGGCATAACGGAAGTCGTGAGGGATGCGCGTAAGCTTTTTCAGGGTCGTCGTACGTCTATGGGAAATATATGCCCAGCCACCCGAAAAAGTAATGTCATGGAGTAAACACCGAGCTGGCCCCGACAGATGGATTCTGGCAATGCGTAGCAACGTCACCAATGGCCCAGTATAGAGAATAGAGTACGGGGGTGCCAGTGAATATTTTCACCCTTCTGTCAATCCTCCTGCGACAACGAATACAAACGGTCTAATAGCGTCGGCCCATTTAGAACTTGGTAACACGACTATACTGAGCCAGTACACCAAAAAGGCAGCTAACTCACCCTTAGGCGTTAATTCTGAAGGGTTTTTCACCCTGCAGCGGGCATTTTCCAATTCATCAGAATGACTATTCCTAAACCCGCAAGAGGAAGAAGGGGATGAATGAGAATGATATTAGTAAAGTGAACAAAATCATAATGTGAGAAAAAGGGATATACCGCAGCTCTTGGGAAAAGTGAGCTAGCCAGAGGAAGTGGGGAATCTTTCTGATGTCAGGGAACTTGGACATTTCCCTGAAGAGTTCAACGGAAGCATCCGCACTAGTGCTGTCGCTTGAAGGATGAGAAGTGTGAAAATTCCTCGTTGGTGGGGACGTACTCATCGTAGAAGCAACCCATTATGGGGAGTCCTGCCATTCTATGTATGTCCCATAGGGGGATGCTGACTTCACCGAAGGGCAAATGAAAAGAATTGGTGGTGGAACACCAATAACTGAGAAACCCTTTATAGACCATATGATCTTTGTAGAAATACTCTAAGGTAGCTTCGATCGCACCGTAAAGACCGATCTCCATCAATGTTGCAGAGTGTTTATCAAGGATGGCTTTGGCCTAGTCAATATAGTACATGCGCGATGTTAAGAAGCCGCGTGTACAGAATTCATCATTGCCCCATAGTGATCTTCTTTCTCTGAAATGTTGGTACACCATCTCATAGAAAATTGTAGAGAACAACTCATGTGGGTTGCAACAAGGGATGGGGAATCGCATAGGATGGACTTCACCGACCTGCTGTCTCAATCCCTTTTCTAATAGAATGCCCTCCAGCATCCTAGGTTCTCTCATCGACCAATTGGGAGTGTACATCATATGGCTCTGAGTCGTGCGGTCTGTCAGTTCACTTTAAAGAATAGACAGATGTCACCGAATATTTAGAGGGATCGTTATTAATTTGTTAAGGAAAGGGCTGTTGAATTTTATATAGCTGTCCTAGCTCTTCACAGTGTCCCAAGTGTTCGGGAGTTTCTTCTTCTTATGTTCTTTGATATTCTCTTGAAGTTCCTGGCTCTTTAATCTCTTCCGCTTCTTTTGAGAAAACACTGGTGGCGGTGTATCTTCTCTCACAGGGGATCGGATGATGTCAGTGCGCAAATTAGTTGTTAACTTAGCCAGGACTCCCAGTCAACTTCGTGACCTTACTTCAGAGGTCTTGTTATTTCTCTAGTAATGATCGCCTGGCATATCGGCTAGGACAATGTTTTGATTTTATCAGAGAAGCCAAGGATCAGTAGGATGGGCTCCTTTATATATGCAGGAAGTTTCTTAGTCACTTTGACTCATTTTTTAGAATGATTTTCATATGCTGGAGGGGAAGAAGTGGTTATCGGATTTGTAGATGAAGGTTCGGGAGCTGGAGGAATTGGAGAAGAGCCTGAGAGACTTGCATGGGAGGGTTGATTCGTAGGTGCTTCTATAAGGCGAAAGGTTCTCTTAGTACGGGCCATGATTGAGGATTTAAGAAAAATTGGTTAAGTCCGGTAAGTTAGAAATTTTGGTAAGAGTTTTGGGACAAGGGTTTTTCACACTAAGTGTTGGGGACTTGTGCGGACAAGTTGCGAGCGCAAGTTACGCAGGTGAGTTACGCGAGAGAGTTGCGCGGGAAAGGAGATCAGCAGGGAGAGAACATTTTTAATGGGGCCTGTTGTGAGTTGTGTGGGTGCGAGTTGCACGGGCCCGTGCAACTCCAATGACAAAGAAGGAAGTTGATCCTTCAAATTGACCTAAAGTGGTCAAATCTCAGATTAAGGGGCATCTGTTGGAGCATAAAATTTGGTTAAGGAATGAAGCTTCAAGAAGAAGGATGGGGAAGGAAGTGGAGTAAAGAGGTAAAAGGGGGGATGAGTTGCGCGGGACACAAGTTACGTGGGACCTGAGTTGCACAGGATCTGAGTTGTGCGGGTCCACGCAACTTGTCTTAGTTGCGCTGAGTCGCGCAACTCTCTTTAGAAAATGATGAATTGGAGATGCGAAGTAAGGTCCACGGCACAAGGTACAAGGGCTCGCACGTGCAGAAGCCTATAAATACCCCCTACCCCCCTCATTTGGGGGATGGGATATTCGGAAGACCAGTGCGCATCTGACAGGTATTGGAGAGCGGGAGAGGGAGAGGGAGTGCAAGGTGCAGAAGGTCGAGCCGTGCCACTCCTTATGAGTTGCGCGGGCCCGTGCAACTCCTCTGCCCATGCCACTCAATACGAGTTGTGCGGGTACTCTTTCGAGGCAGCACCATGTTGTATTTTCTCTGGTCCTCAAGTCGTTTCAGATGTTCCAAAGGGAGCCAGGCACTCTTTTATCATGTTAATGAGAGACAAAGTGCATGGAAAGCCTGCACAAGTCATCTCCCTTAGAGATATTACTGACATGAGCTGGAATGCTGCCAGAATTCATATTTTGAGCCTATTTAATACTTGTACTTACTGCATTTTCTAAAAAAAAATCTATCCTGGAATCGGAGTATCTAAAGGATGTAAAGAACTTAGAATGAATAAATTTGATGATTATTCTCCTAATTCTTTCTTTTTTGTCATTATTACGTGAGATAATTCCCCGAATCAAATGCCTTTCATCTCTAGTCGAAACACCCTCCTTGCCCAACTATTCCCCATAGTGTGGTCCGTCTGAGATTTGGATTAACCTGATTTTTTTGGGGCCCTGACCTAAAATGATTTGGCAAAATAGATGGACGACATAGATGAAATATTAACACCACAGTGGGTCCCATGAGTGGTCCCCCACTCCACGCCCAGGTGGGTATCCGCCCTCACCCTGGGCACCAGCAGCAACGTCAGCGCTAATTGCGGTTTGCTTTTATTTTTTTATTTTTAATCATTTTTTGTTTCACTAACAAGGTGGATCCATTTGGATGATCTGATTCATCCACCGGATTGGCCATCCTGAGAGGAGTCCAACAGGCCCTGACATGGGCTAGCTTGGATGATCAGGGACCCACGGGGGGCCTTAGGAGGTTTCAATAGTAGGATTTTAATCCTTGTGTGCGGCCCACTCGAAATTCAGATCTGCTTCATTTTTCGACCCATAGTCTAAAATGATTTGCAGAAATAGATGGATGGGGTGGATTCAACAAATACATCAAGGTGAGTTCCATGAGTGGGAACCCACACCCCACTTTTGTATGCTTTGACATGAGGGGGGTTCAAGCCCACCATTACTTGTGGTGTGGTCCTCCTAAGGTTTGGATCATTTTCATCTTTGGGTTCAAGGGTTAAAATGAGATGGGAAAATACATGGACAGTGTGGATCTAAGAAACACATCAAGGTGGGTCCCACGAGTGGAAACCCACTCCCACTTGCATGTACCTGACGTCTTTGGATGGCTTGGATGAAACCTATGCACATTGGTGGGACCCGCGAGTAGAGGCCCTGAAATGGCCAAGCTATATGTCCTAGAGGGGGGGTGAATAGGACAACGCCAAATTTAAAATAATTACAATGGAATTTAATAATGAGATAGCCAAATAAAGTAAATCAATTCACAATGCTGAAATGAAAAGCAACCTCAATAAACAAGTACGGAGAGGTTGATACAAAAGTTGTTCTAAGGACAACCTTACACCAAAAACCAAGGGTTTATGGTAGGACAACCTCATTTCTAGAAAGGTCTTTATATCAAAAACTCAAACTAAAGAGGAATAAATAAATAGCAAGGAATTGAATAAATTGCAGGAATTTAAATCTAAATTATTACAACATTTCCACAATGCTTGAAATGTAAAAATTACAACATTCACATCCACACATACATTCCACAGCTTTGAATGATAAAGTATATGAAAATTAAACTAACATTCAAACCACAAGACACAAAGAATTATAGTGGATCGCCTGTGTGTACACCAACTGTTAAACAACAGCCACACAGATTGCTACTCCACTCCTAATATCCTCATACAGGGGATATTAGCGTTCACTATCAAACAGGTTTTCACATGTTCACCCAAAACCTTCACAATTGTGTCTTTTTCAAAGGGCTTATACAATTAAAAAACCCTCACTTCTGAGTTTTCTGGCTCTCCTCAGATAACCAACAACTTTGGGATTTTTCTGGCTTAACCTCAAATAAAACCAAATAAAGTAAACTACACAAAAAGTAAAATACCTGTTTTTCTCCTTTGTTGTTGCAGCCCAGAAGAACCAAGTCAGAGTAAAGGTTTGAATGTCAAAGTTCAATGTCCAATACTCACTATATAATGGTTCTAAGTTCTAATAGATTTTAAATTAAAACAAATGGGCTAGCCTAAATTGATTTTGATTTCAGAAAAAGGAAAATAGAACTTCCTCTTTTTTAGTTCAGATTGGAATACAAGAAACAAAATCAATTTAAAAAGATAAAGAAAGAGAATATTAAATATGCACACTTAGCTTAAATAGAGCACAGACTTATCTCTCAAAAGGCTGAATTAAAATTGCTTGAGTAATGTTTCATATTCTTAGATTTGTGCTCTATTTATAAGTGAGCAAATCACATCTTCGACTGGTCCAGAGATCACTAAGACTAGTCGTAGGACCAACGGATATTTGAAAATTTGAGAGCGATAAGATAAGGTGGTTACATGACTGGTCGTAGGTAGTCTACGACTGGTCGTAGGTCACCTTCGACTGGTCATAGGTTGCACACAACTAGTCGAAGCTAGTCGAATTTCATCACTGTAGTTTGAGTCATAGGTCTACGACTGGTCGAAGAATCAGTCGACAATGTTCATATGACTAGTCGAACAGTCCTTAGGACTGGTCGAAGCATAACAAAAAATTCTGCATTTTTGTAACAAACTTACGACTGGTCTAGAAATAGTTTGGACAGGTCGAGGCAGTGTTAGGACTAGTCGAACAAAGTCCAGGACTAGTCTTAGAACAACCAAACTCACTTATATAAAACATATGAATTATGTATCCAAAATGTCATACTCTAAAGGTCAACCTACGGTCAGTCATACCTCAATAGTGAAGTAAGGACATTGAAACTTAAAGATGAGTAACCTTTGAGAATAATGAAGCTTGAGATCTTTGAGCATCATGTAAGACTGAATCAAGAGATCTTTTAGAGCTTGAATAACCAATCATCTTGTGTTGTAAACTGGCTTGAGTCTTGAAGAATTTCACTTCTATTGTTGCAGCTTGTACTTGCATTTCTAGAAGCAGTTTGTACTTGCATTCATCTGTAATAGCTGAAGTAGTTCTTCGTTATTGTCTTGAAGAAAAATGCAATGTCTTGAACATTTATAACAACGAGCTATACAAGACATAGATTGAGGTTTTGGCACCACAAAATTTGACAACCAATGGAGCATAAGAGCATAGCACTTACAATCTCCCCCTTTGTTAAATTTGTGACAAAATACTCAACACTAATATAACCAATATGAATACAAAAAAAATTATGCATAGGTTATAACAGAAAGAACCAGTTACAGCCTGGTTAAAGAATCATGACCAATTGTCATACATCAGATGCAACAACTAGCAACAACTAGCACACCTCATATGAAGTAGACGCCTTCACCTCCTTACTCCCCCAGAGTTACTCCAAAAAAAAATGTTATCTACTATCTATTCATATATCCAATCTCCAAAATTCTCCCCCTTTTTGTCACAATATGACAAAGGAAGAAGAAACCAAAGGAACATGATAATAAACAGGAGTAAACAAGGAGACAAGAGATAAGTAAATAAAGTCCACATACCATTAAGATGTAAATAGAGCAAATCAAAGTTAGGAAACCACAATCAGCAAATCAAATATAGTTCACAAACCAACAAAAGTAAACTTAAAGTTATTACAGACTAAAAGTATATCATTCAATTTGAACCTGAAGAAGGACCAGGTATGGAAGGATCAAGTTGATGCATGCCCTTGTTTAAGCGCCTAAGATACTTGCGCATATATTTAAACTGTAAATCATGGGCAACATACATTTTTTCTACCTTCTCCTGAAGTGCACGCAGACGCGCATCAAACTCAGATGGTTCATAATTAGAATCATTAGCAGAATCAGACTCAAGTTCTTCAAAAATATTATCCATGTTAATGTCATCAGGAGGAAGATCACTAGTTTCTTCCTCATGACCAGCTTCGGTACCACCATCAGCAACACCTTGGCCAGGAAGCATATCCAGCTTCATCTTATTAAGGTTAGAATTGTTAAATATCAGATGATGGATAGGGGCCTCTCCAACAGGCATGTCGACTAACATATGTGAAGCCAACACAGTCATCAAATAAGCAAAGGGGATGTCACTGTGACCTGGATGGAGTCGAAACTGAATAATGGAGTGACAAATCAAGGATGGAAAATAAACATGAGCACCTCTTGTAACAGAATGAAGAACACAAACCATGAAAGATGTTAATTCAGATTTATTACCAGATCGAGGATACAAGGTGGACACAAAAATCTTGTGAAGAACTCTGTAATTGGGTAACAAAAACTTTGAATGAAGCACATTCCCTTTATGCGTCCAATGTACGTCCAAATTGCATAAGTCTCTAGTGAGCATACGTTTTTCAGTTTCAGAAGGTTTTTCAGATAAGGTATGGATGGGAATGCTCTCATCATTTGCAGGAATTTCCAATAGAGCTGAAATCAAATGAGAATCAACGTCAAATTGTCCTTCTCTTGTGGCTATTTTAAAAGTTAAATTTTCCAATGAAAACTCTCTTATGCAAGCGAACATGGACTGGGCAATGGACCGGTATACTGGCCCACCCCAATGCAATAAGTTATCCCAACCTACAGTCTGAAGAATAGGAAAGATATTAAATGGAGCAACATGATTAATATCAACTGGATGTTCAACAATAACGTTACGCAATCTGATGTCCCGAACATAAGACGGATCATCATCGGGAGCCCGAATATGACGCTTAGTGATAGGAGCCGATCTGGATGAAGATGGATCATGGGATGTTGTCTTTCTCCCTCTAAATGCCATTTGCAACAAGGATTTCAAGGAAACAAGGAGTTGCAAAGATTGAGAAGTGGGTTTTCTCAAATCAGGTTTGGGTGAAGTAAAACCTCAAATCTCAACGAAATTCGAAATAGATAACTTCAAGAGAAAAATAAAAGTAATCTAGACACAAATCTACAAGAAAAAAGAAAAGTAGCACTAACCTTGAATATTTTGAAGGAAGGGTTCGACTGGTCGGGCATCGACTCGTCGGAGAGAGAAGAACAAATGAGGAAGAAAGTGTTTTCCCCCAAATTTAAGACAATCACCGCGATTCACAACTGGTCGACAGCGTACTTCAACCGGTTGTGCCACGACAGGTCTAGGAAATCCTCGACTGGTCGAGTACCACCAAAACTCTGATTTCATGCATATTTCACAAAAATTGAAATTTAAACTAGTAAATATATACAATATGATACAAATAAGCATCAATAATCATTTTAAAATGCACATGCCAAGGTCAAATTTCAATTTGTTAAACCTGCTTTTGTCGAGCGGTTTAGTAAAAATGTCAGCACGTTGATTCTCGGTAGGGATATATTCCAAAGATTTAAACTTTTCTACTACTAATTCACAAATATAATGAAATCTAATGTCAATGTGCTTAGTACGAGAATGCTGAATTGAATTTTTTGAAATATTTATGGCACTAGTATTCTCACAATATAATAACATAGAATCCTGTTTAATTCCATAATCACTTAGCATACGATTCATCTAAACAAGTTGTGTACACGCATTACCAGCTGTGATATATTCAGCTTCAGCAGTTGAAAGTGATATAAAACTTTGTTTCTTGTTAAGCCAAGAAATTAAACAGTTTCCAATATAAAAGTAACCACCACTGGTAGATTTTCTATCATCAAGATTACCGGCCAAGTCAGCATCCGAGTACCTAGCTAATTGAACAATAGTCTCATGAGGATACCAGAGACCGAGATTAATAGTACTTGCGACATAGCGCATAATTCGTTAACAGCAATTAAATGAGATTCTTTAGGATCAGACTAATATGTAGCACAAATACCAATACTTAAAGCAATATCAGGTCTACTAGCAGTTAAATACAGTAAACTACCAATCATACTCCAATATAATTTCGGATCCACATTTTTACCTGCAGAATCTTTTGAGAGTTTCAAGGTTGTACTCATAGGAGTATCAAAATTTCTACCATTCTCAAATCCAAATCTCTTAATCAAATTCATAGCATATTTAGATTGAGAGATGAACATTCCATCAGGTCGTTGTTTTACTTATAACATAAGGAAATAATTCAATTCCCCAACCATGCTCATTTCAAACAGAGATTTCATCAAATTTGTAAACTCAATATTCATGTTAGTACAAGTAGATCCATAAATAATATCATCAATGTAGATTTGAACCATTAAGATATCTTCGTTATATTTCTTAACAAACAATGTTTTATCAACACTTCCTATTTAAAAGTTATGACAGAGTAAAAACTTAGTCAATTTCTCGTACCATGCTCTGGGAGCTTGTTTTAAGACGATATACATGATCAGTAAACTTAGGGTCTTCAAACCCTGTAAGTTGTTCAACATATACTTTTTCATGTAAATCGCCATTTAAAAAGGCACTCTTTACACCCATTTGAAAATTTTTAAACTTTCTAAAGCATGCAATAGATATAAAAAGTTTGATTGATTCAAGACGAGTAACTGGGGCAAAGGTTTCATTGTAATCAATACCTTCAATTTGAGTGTACCCTTATACAACTAATCTTGCCTTGTTTCGAATAATATTCCCAAGTTCATTAGATTTATTTTTAAAAATCCACTTTGTTCTGATAATATATTTATCTTTAGGTCGAGGAACAAGATACCAGACATCATTTCGAACAAATTGATTAGGTTCTTCTTGCATAGCAACTATCCAGTTTTCATTAGCAAGAGCTTCTTTTATATTAGATTGGTTCTATCTAGGACGTAAAACATATGTAATTATGTATATCCTCAAGTTATTTACGGGTACGAACACCAGTGAGAGGGTTTCCAAGAATCAGTGTGGTTGGATGATCTTTAACAGTCCTAAGTTCAGAATTAGTCTAATTAGATGAAGTACCAGGTTTATCAATTACAAGAACTTCGTCATTATCTAGACTTGAGACTGGTGTGTTTAAGTGATCATCAATGACCACATTGATAGACTCTTGAATCACACCGGTCCTTTTGTTCAGAACCCTATAAGCACGACTGTTTAAAGAATATCCTAGAAAGATCCCTTCATCACTCTTCGAATCAAACTTTCCCAGATTTTCACGATCTCGTAAAATATAGCACTTGTTGCCAAAAAATCGAAAGTATTTGACAGTAGGCTTTTTATTGAACCACATTTCGTAAGCCGTTTAAAATTACATTTGCTAGTGTAAACCCAGTTAATGATATAGCAAGCTGTATTGATTGCTTCGGCCCAAACATTCTTAAAGAGTTTCATGTTATTCAACATGACGTTGGCCATTTCTTGAAGCACTTTGTTTTTCCTTTCAACTATATCATTTTATTGTGGAGTTTTGGGGGCTGAGAATTCATGTAATATTCCCTGGTCACTACAGAACTTCTCAAAACCGCTATTCTCAAATTCAGATCCATGATCACTACGAATCTTATAGATTTGAGAACCTTTTTCAGTTTGAATCCTTTTGAGAACTTTTCTTACTTCTTCAAGGATTTCTGATTTGTCCCTTAAGAAGACTACCCATGTATATCTGGTAAAATCATCTACAATTACCAAGATATATCTTTTACCACCTCGACTTTCCATCCTGGTAGGTCCTACAAGATCCATATGGAGAAGCTTGACTGGTCTTGATGTGGCATTGGAATTCACCTTTTTTGTGTGAGTTCCTTATTTGTTTGCCAATCTGACATTCGCCACATATTTTATCTAATTTTTATAGTTTGGGTAGACCTCTTATAAGTTCTCGTTTGCTCAATCTATATAAATTTCGGTATTTTACATGTCCAGGACGTCTATACCATAAATCAGTCTCGTCTGTATGGACCATGTAACAAGATTGACTAGTTGAGCTGGATTTGCTTACAATATAGCAATTTTCAGACGTTCTACGTCCAATTAATATTACCGAACCCTTGTTATTTAGAATCTCACAACTTTGATTAGAAAATCTTACACTATGGTTATTATCACATATTTGAGATATGTTTAGCAGATTATGTTTCAGTCCTTCAACATACAAAACATTTTTAAACAAAGGAAGGTTATAAAGATGAACCGTACCTTTGCCCATAATCTTGCAGTTGCTACCATCACCAAATGTGACTGAACCATCAGTCATGTCTTTGAGATCAGTGAATAAACCTTTATCACCAGTCATATGCCTTGAGCATCCGCTATCTAAGTACCACTTAGAATGGCTTGTAGCTTTGAAAGTTGTGTGGGCAACCAAGCAGGTACCCTTTAGAACCCATTTCATAACCATTTTGGGTTCAGGAGGATAGTTGGTCTTCTTTCGTTTGTAAGTGTTATGAGTATGACCTATTGAGTTAGACTTTAGAAGCTCCTTAAGTAAATCAACTATCTTTTCAGCCAAAAAATTTTGGTTTTACTTTTTATAGTTGATATAATTGCTTTTAGATTTTTGAAAAGATTTAGAGTTTTTAGAAAATATTTAATCTTTCCCTTTTGAGTTTAAGGTCTCTCCCTTTACAAACTTGGGAGGATTATTCTTAACATAGCCCAAACCGGATCGATCGCCACATTTTCTCGATCTTGATAGAGTTTTTCTAATTTAGGATCACCTTGGGCATATTTCCTGGTTTCTTTTAAACTCAAGAGAGAAGAAACTTCATTTTTAAGTCGTTCGTTTTCAGAATTTAGATTTTCAATCTGGGAGGTTTTGAATTCTAAATCGCATTTAGATTTTTCAAAACAGTCTGAAATATGGGACTTTTCTAAAACAAGAGCTTCATAATTTTCCTTAAGTTTTGACAATTTCTCTTTTTGAAGTTTCAGTTTCATAGCAATTTTACAACTTTCCTTGTATAGGGCATTGTAAGCATCTTGAAGATCATCTTTGTTTTCACATTCACTATTCAGATTTTCTTCACTAGTCGAGTCATCATTATCTAAAAGAACGAATTTGGCTAGAGTCATAAGGGCTTTCACTTCATTGCCCGACTCGGTTTCAGAGTCTTCTAAATCAGAAGAAACTTTAGAATCAGAATATTCATCCCAAGTAGCCATCATACATTTCTTTTTCAACTTGCCCTTATTAGGACATTTATTAGCCAAATGCCCATATTCATGGCAATTGTAGCACTGACTATCTTTCAATGATTTTCTTGATTTAGGTTTAAGTTTCTTTTTATCATTAGCTTTTTGAAGATCAAACCTCTTTTTACTTTTAAAAATCTTATAAAACTTTTTCGCCAAAAGGGCCATATCATCTTCAGAGTTTTCTAAATCAGAGTTTAAATCATTTTCTTGAAAACCATTTTTAGAAGTTTTTAAGGCAATGGATTTACCTTTTGGAGCTTTAAAGGTTAACTCATAAGTCTGTAATGAGCCAACTAATTCCTCAACCCTCATATTGTCTGTATCACGAAGTTCTTGGATTGCGGTTACTTTAGAATTGAACCGTTTAGGAAGTGAGTATAGTATTTTAGCACATATCTTGCTTTCAAAGATTTTATCGCCTAGACCCCACATAGAGTTTACAATGTCATTCAATGTAGTATAGAAGTCCATGAACATTTCATTTTCTTCCATACGTATTTCCTCAAATTTAGTTGTGAGGATTTGTATTTTAGATTTCTTGACAATTGAAGTACCCTCGTGTGTCATTTCCAATATATCCCAAGCTTGTTTTGCAAAATCACAGGATATAATTCTTTTGAATTCATCCAGTGATAGTGCGCAAGTGATTGCATTTAGTGCTTTTGCATTTGCACTACTCTCACTTTTCTGAAGTGTGGTCCATAAGAAATAAGGTGTTACTCTCATTGATTTTGAACCATCGATTCCAGTTACTTCAGTGGTAGAAGGGGTCCATTCACTCACTGTGGCTAGCCACACACTTTCATCCATGGATTTGAGGAAGATCCTCATTCTGGCTTTCCAATAGGCATAATTGGTGTCATCGAAAGGTGGAGGCCTAGTGACTGAAAGGCTGTCAAAATTTTACATCGTATTTATATAGCTTAGATCGTTAGCTCAAGAAATAAATCCAAGAATAACAATTAAAAGCGAGTTATTTGGCTTAGATACCACTTGAAATGAACAAGCTATATCCAAGAGGGGGGGGGTGGAATAGGACAACACCAAATTTAAAATAATTACAGCGGAATTTAATAATGAGATAGCCAAATAAAATAAATCAATTCACAATGCTGAAATGAAAAGCAACCTCAATAAACAAGTATTGAGAGGTTGATACAAAAGTTGTTCTAAGGATAACCTTACACCAAAAACCAAGGGTTTATGGTAGGACAACCTTATTTCTAGAAAGGTCTTTGTATCAAAAACTCAAACTAAAGAGGAATAAATAAATAGTAGGGAATTGAAAAAAATTACAAGAATTTAAATATAAATTATTACAACATTCCCACAATGCTTGAAATGTAAAAAATTATAACATTCACATCCGCACATACATTCCACAGCTTTGAATGATAAAGGATAGGAAAATTAAACTAACATTCGAACTACAAGACACAAAGAATTATAGTGGTTCGCCTGTGTGTACACCAACTGTTAAACAACAGCCACACAGATTGATACTCCACTCCTAATATCCTCACACAGGGGATATTAGCGTTCACTATCAAATAGGTTTTCACAGGTTCACCCAAAACCTTCACAATTGTGTCTTTTTCAAAGGGCTTACACAATTCAAAAACCCTTACTTCTGAGTTTTCGAGCTCTCATCAGATAACTAACAACTTTGAGATTTTTCTGGCTTAACCTCAAATAAAACCAAATAAAGTAAATTACACAAAATGTAAAATACCTGTTTCTCTCCTTTGTTGTTCCAGTCCGGAAGAACCAAGTCGGAGTAGAGGTTTGAATGTCAAAGTTCAATGTCCAATACTCACTATATAATGATTCTAAGTTCTAATAGATTTTAAATTAAAACAAATGGGCTAGCATAAATTGATTTTGATTCCAGAAATACGAAAATAGAACTTCCTCTTTTTTAGTTCAGATTGGAATACAAGAAACAAAATCAATTTAAAAAGATAAAGAAAGAGAATATTAAATATGCACACTTAGCTTAAATGGAGCATAGACTTATCTCTCAGAAGGCCGGATTAAAATTGCTTGACTAGTGTTTCATATTCTGAGATTCGTGCTCTATTTATAAGTGAGCAAATCGCATCTTCGACTGGTCCAGAGATCACTACGACTGGTCATAGGACCAACAGATATTTAAAAATTTAAACGCGATAAGATAAGGTGGTTACACGACTGGTCGTAGATCACCTTCGACTGGTCGTAGGTTACACACGACTAGTCGAAGCTAGTCGAATTTCATCGCTATAGTTTGAGTCATAGGTCTACAACTGGTCGAAGAATCAGTCGACACTGTTCATATGACTAGTCGAACAGTCCCTAGGACTGGTCAAAGCTTAACAAAAAATTTTGAATTTTTGTAACAAACTTACGACTAGTCTAGAAATAGTTTGGACAGGTCGAGGCAGTGCTAGGACTAGTCGAACAAAGTCCAGGACTAGTCTTAAAACAGGCCAAACTCACTTATATAAAATATATGAAATATGTATCCAAAATGTCCTACTCTAAAGGTCAACCTACGGTCAGTCATACCTCAATAGTGAAGTAAGGACATTGAAACTTAAAGATGAGTAACCTTTGAGAATAATGAAGCTTAAGATCTTTGAGCATCATGTAACACTGAATCAAGAGATCTTTTAGTGCTTGAATAACCAATCATCTTGTGTTGTAAGCTGGCTTGAGTCTTGAAGAAGTTCACTTCTACTATTGCAGCTTGTACTTGCATTTCTTAAAGCAGTTTGTACTTACATTCTTCTGTAATAGCTGAAGTAGTTCTTCGTTCTTGTCTTAAAGCAAAATGCAATGTCTTGAACATTTATAACAACGAGCTATGCAAGACATAGATTGAGGTTTTGGCACCACAAAATTTGACAACCAAAGGAGCATAAGAGCATAGCACTTACAGGCCCCACTCCGCTTTTACATTAATGGCGTATTGACGCTAGACAGTTCCAGCATCTCTGACGTTGAGAACGTCCAACATCTGGACATTCTTATTTTAAAAACTTTCTTATTTAAAAACAAAAATAAAAAATAAAAAATAAAAGACAAAAAACAAAATGGGCGGGTAGGTGGGGACCACGTGAGAGATCTACACATCCACCATGTGGGCTAAGGTGCTTTGGATTAACCAAATTTTTAGTGGTTCCCCACCCTCCAAATTTGCTTGAACCTATCAATGGGTTAAATGGAAAATAAATATCAAGGTAGACCACATAAGGGCATGGCCCACTTGTGGGCCCCACAACATCATCAATTAAGAAGGAGAAACGGAAAGAAAAGGGAAAGAAGAAAAATACGGGAAGAAGATTCAGCCATAAGGGTAGCCCACCATCACTATGGGGTCCACCATACACTTCATACACGATCAAGGTGGGTCTCACCCTTATGGGCCCACCAAAAATGGGATACATAAAGAAAATGGAGGATTTTTATCCTCCCATACACTCACAACGTCAGATGAACAGTTGGATCGGCTTGGATCGGCGATCGAATGGTCCACCAAGCTCCTCTCCACTCATAATCTCCTATAATCTCTTTTTTTTTTTAGTTCTCTCTTCCTCTTAAACTCTAGATCTCTCCCAAATCTCTCTCAAGCTCTCTCTTTCTCAAATAATCTAATTTTCTCTTTAATCTTTCTTTCTTTTCTCTCTCTCTATCTCTCTCTCTTAATTCTCTCCCTAATCTCTCTGATCTCTTTTTACTCTCTTGCTAGGAAAGTGTTAGTGCTATTATATGATACCTCTTTGGTTGTCAAATTTTGTGTGTCAAAACCTTGGTGTGTTCTATGTCTTGGTGTGTTCTATGTTTAAGACAACCATATCAACTTATGGACTCTTCAAGCGGCTTCAAGGTACATTTCGAAGATATAAAGAAGACACAGTATTCTTTATTCACGCAAGGTTATTCAAGTTCAAGATACAAGCAGTGTTTGAAGGTGTGAAACTCAAAAGCAAACTCAAGATAAATGTTTGTGTCAAGTCTTTTGGATGACTCGTACTTCAGGCTTCAAGTACTAAAAGATTTATCATTCGTTGAATGAAGTAAAGTTCAATGTCCATACTTCATTATTCAGGTTTGATAGACCATAGTCTTTGACCTTAGGGTAGGTCATTTTGGATACATTATACAACTGTGTTTAAACATGTTTTTGATCTGCTCTTAGACTAGTCCTGGGTCTGGTTCGACCAATCCTAGCACTAGCTCGACCTGTCTAAGAATTTCCTAGTCCAGTCTTGGACTTGTTCAATTTTATCGGATTTTCTGGTTCGCTCACGACCAGTCTTGGAGTCTGCTCGACCGGTCGTGGGATGTCCTCGACTCGAACCTCGACCAGTCGTGGAGCCTCGATTCAAACTCCAGCGACTAAATTCACTGTCGCTCGACCAGTCGAGCAGGGGTCTCGACCGGTCGTGGACGACCTTCGACCAGTCGTGGACTGCCTACGACCGGTCGAACATCGGTTTTCCTGATTCCGCGCAGAAATTCAAAAATCTGTTTCTCCTAAGACCAGTCGTGGGAACTCCTAGACCAGTCGAAGACGAATTTCTGTAGCTATAAATAGCACACGAATTTCAGAGTTTAAACGTCGAAAAATCTATCAAAGCAAGTATATTCTAGGCTCCACTCTGAGATAAGTCGTGTTTATTTTTAAGCTAATTTGCGCTTCATTCTAATTCCTTTTGTTAGCTTTTTGCATTTGATTTTATTCTAAATTCCAATCATATTTGAAAAGGGGAAATCGTGTATTCCTTCTTCTTGGAATTAAAATCAAATAAAGCTAGCCCTTTGTGATTTCATTTAAAATCAATTAGAACTTAGAACCTCGATAAATTGAGTATTGGACATTGAACTATCATTATTGAATCTCTACTCTGATCGGTTCTTCCGGGCTACTGCAAAAATAAGATCCAGGTATTCTACAATTCCTGTAATTTCTATTTTGGTTTTGTATGAGATTTGCCAGAAAAATCTCTATGTGTATGGTTATCTGAGGAGAGCCAGAAAACTCAGATTGTGGGGTTTTTTGAATTGTGTAAGCCCAAGTGATAAAGACACAATTGTGAAGGTTTTTGGTGAACCTGTGAAAACCAGTTTTATTAGAGAACGCTAATATCCCCTGTGTGAGGATATTAGGAGTGGAGTAGCATTCTGTGTGGCTGTTTGAGGACAGTTGGTGAACACACAGGCGAACCACTATAACTTCTTGTCTTGTGGATTGAATGGTTATTTAATTCCTTATCTTTTATCATTCAGTTCTATTTTCCTTGTGGATGTGAATGTTGTAACAGTTTGAAATTTCAAGCAAGTGTGGGAATGTTGTAATAATTTAGTGATTTATTTCTGCAATTTCTTTCTTGCAATCCCTTTTATTGATTCATGCTTTAAATTCCAAAATTGTTCCAGCAAGGTTGCCCTGCCATTTTTATGGTGTATGGCTGTCCCTAGAACAAGACATTTGTAAATTCAATTTATTTAGTGCAATTTGTATTCCTCTTTGATTTGAGAAATTGATACAAAGACATTTCTAGATATAAGGTTGTCCTACCATAAACATTGGGTTTTTGGTGAAAGGTTGTCCTTAGAACAACGTTTGTATCAACCTCTCAAATTCAGTTGTTTGAGGTTGTATTTCATTTCTACATTGCAATTTATTTAATTGGTTCATTGGCTATCCTACTCTGTTTAATTCCGCTATTATAAGTTTTTATTTGGCATTGTCCTATTCACCCCCCCTCTAGGACATATAGCTTGGCCATTTCAGAAAGAGGGCTTAGGATATTTGTGGTTGAATTTTTAAGATAAAGAGGGGATTAGGAAAAAGTAGACAAGTAGAATGGGGAGAGGGAAAACGACAGAGGAATGACTTAGCATAAGAAAGGGTATGGGCTTATTTGATTAATGGGGAGAGAGAGGTGATGGGTTGATTGATGGATTGATTGATTGATTGATTTATTAATTGGAAAACTTGGGATTTGAGCAAGTGGGGCCCGCGTGCATTGCACGACCTACCTCAAATGATACCAAAACTGCAACTTCTAATATAGGGGTCATAATGGGGCATGTCACACGGCGTTAGAATCATAGCGCTCGCGCGGTCGCTAGGGTACAAGTTTCAGGGTGTTGCGGTACTAAAATAGGGTCACGATTAAAGCTTGTCAATCTAGTCAGCCCAAAACATGATTGTGCCAAAATTAAAGCATATGGAAGGTCTCACAAGGTTACGAGTCTTACAACTCTCTCATCCTAACAGAAAAATTTGTCCTCAAATTTTGCATTACAACCCAAACTAGTCAAAGCTCACAAGAGAAGAGAATCGCATTACTATATGTATATGCATATAATTAGAAAAAAAATATAAATACAATCAAACGTAAAAATGATGGGGATAATGCTTGCGAATCTCAACCTTTTGCTTCTAAGATGCCTCATATACCTTATGATGGCCTCACTGAACATTCGCCAATGGAATGACCCTAGTCTGGAGGACGTACTCCTTCCAGTCAAAAATACGAACTGGTTGCTCAATGTAAGAAGCATCCTCACGAACCTCCAACAACTGTCAATCTATCACGGGAACCAAGTTTGACCCACACTTCCGCAACATAGAAAAATGGAAAACATTATGGATACCAGACAACTGAAGTGGCAAGGCAAGTAATAGGTCATAGCACCAACACGCCTAATGATATTAAAGGGTCCAATGAACCTCAGGGCAAGCTTCCCTTTGGCTCTAAAATGAACTATAACCTTCATGGGTGAGACCTTGAGATACACATGGTCCCCAATGGCAAACTCCAAGTGATGACACCGATGATCTGTAAAACTCTTATACTAGCTCTGAGCTATACACATCCACTACCTGATGATATTAATAGCATCTCATGTCCTCTGCACAAGCTCGGGACCTAGGAGACGACGCTCTCCAACCTCAGTCCAATAACTCTAGGACCTGCAAGGTCTTCCATACAATGCCTCGAAGGGAGACATTCCAATAGTCACCCAGTAGCTGTTATTATATACAAATTCAACCAAACGTAGGTGCTCATCCTAACTACTCAGGAAATCCATCACACAAGCTCGAAGCATATCCTCAAAGATCTGGTTAACCCTCTCAATTTGATCGTTTGTCTGCGGATAATACGCGGTGCTAAACTTCAAGGTGGGCCTCATCATCTTCTGGACACTCCTCTAAAACTGCGACGTGAATCTCAGATCTCAATAAAAAATCATCAAAATCAGGACACCAGGTAGTCTCATAATCTCATCGATGAACAAACCTGCAAGTCAGTCCAAAGGTCAAGTCGCACATATCACAAGAAATTTTTTCGACTTCACTAGATGATCAATGACAATCCAGATGGCATTGTAATCATGATGAGTCATCAGCAAGCCCATGATAAAGTTTGTTGTCATATGCTCCCACTTCCACGATGGGACACTCAACAACTGCAAAGGACCTGGAGGTCTCTGATGATTGGCCTTGACACACTAGTAGGTGGATCATTTGGCCAAAAAATTATCAATTTGACACTTCATCCTGGCCCAAAAATACTGCCTCTTCATATCAAGATACATCTTAGTGGAGTCAGGGTGGATAGTAAACCTCAATCAATGTGCCTCGATCATAAGATCTCTGCGTAACTATAAAATATCCTAAACAAACAACTAGGTTCTTAAAGGAACATCAGACCCAATCTGCCAATTCGTCTGACCCTCGAATGTAGCCTCTACTTTATAATCCTACAATGTCTGATCTGCCTGTTGAGCCTCGATCACCCTTGCGAGAAGATAGGATAAATTGATAAGCTCGATAACTGTACGATGAAATAGTTCAAGCTCAACTCAAAGTCATACTCAGCAACTTTCCCGAGCATCCTCCACTCTTAGACCGTCATATGTGCCACCAGGACCCATGGCTACTGGCTAAGGGCATTCGTCACAATATTAGCCTTATCGGGGTGGTACTGAAGATCGAAGTCATAGTCCTTCATGAGCTCCATCTAGTGCCTCTACCTCATATTCAACTCAGACTGCGAGAATAGATACTTCAGTCTCATATGGTCATAAAAGAACTCAAACCTGATCCCAGAAAGATAGTGCCTCCACACTTTCAGTGCAAAGACAACTACGGCCAACTCTAGATCATGTGTGGGGTAGTTCTTCTCATAGACCTTAAGCTGGTGAGACACGAAGGCCACAGGTTTCCCATACTACACCAGGACAACACGTAAACTAATATGTGAGGCATATGTAAAAACCATGAATCCTTCACTCCAAAAGAGAAGAGTGAAGACTGGTGTGGACAGAAGACGGTCCTTCGGCTCGACAAATGCTTACTCACATAAGTCACTCCAAACGAACTCAGTGCCCTTCCGGGTTAACCTAGTCAATGGGGTTGCAATACGAGAGAAACCCTTAATGAAATGATGATAGTAATCCACTAACCCAAAAAAACTCTGAATCTCGGACACGTTCGTGGGCTAGCCCCACTGATATACGGAATTAATCTTTGAAAAGTCCACTACTACGCCCTTCCTCATCACCACATGACCAAGGAACTTCACCTCCTACTGTTAGAACTCGTACTTCTCCAACTTCGCATAAAGTTGGTCTATGCAGAGGGTCTGAAGGGTGATCTCCAATGTCACTCATGCTCCTCCCGAGTCCTCAAATATAATAAAATGTCATTGATGAAGACCACAACGAACTGGTTAAGATACAGACAGAAGACCCCGTTCATCAACTGCATGAACACGGTGGGAGCAGTGGTCAATCCAAAGGACATGATTTGACTACTGCAGGGGACCCTTCGATGCAAAAGTTAGACGAGCAAGCTAAGTGTAACAACCCAAACTTTTCAATACCTAAGTATTGAAAGTTCTCAAGTGTCACCATAAAGTTTAACTTAGTATGTACATGTGTACGATACCAATTTAGCTATCATAACCTTACATCTATTCTCCAACATGAATCTGATCATTGAGAATGATCTTCATCCATAGATCAAGTCATCCGACTGTTGATTTTAAGACAAGATCCTCATATGTCCAAGTATTCCCACTTGTCCAACATAACAAACCGTTCAATCAACTATCCACCGATAGATAAAGATATTTGACCGTCCACTTTGAGTTTGAACCACCCAATCATATTAACTAACTACTTGATATCTACATCTGCTCGTACACATATCAAATTGAGATTTTGATCCGTTCATCTTGTTCAGAACCTATGAATATACTTAACCCATCATCAAAACTACAATATGAGAACTTAGACATGTGAACAAGTCACTTGAATCTAATGGTATACATGTTCCGCCTCTTGATCACTCCAAAAATCCACTTGTGATCATCCGTTTACAAAACTGACCGTACACCCACTTACATACATCATCAGAGTACTAACCATCAATTTTTTCTATTTTTAACAAGTCATCTGTGAAATTGTTGTAATGACCGCTTTAGTTGAAGTGGGAATATGCCAATATGTCCTAAAGGGGGGTGAATAAGACTTTTTAGTATTTTATGGTAATTTAAAATCCTATCAATCTTATCCTGAGAAAATACGCATGCATCAGGATTTCTTTAAAGTAACTCAAATGGCTTCCAAGTCAAATAGAGGATCCAGTCATAAAACTATTTGAAAGATAAACAAGATGCAAATCATAGTTTATGATGGATGTGACTGTGTGTGAGGTGTGATCTCAGATAATCAAATATGAAGATATTTAGGAAAATCACACAAGCAATAGAAGAAAATAATAATCTCAAACATAGTTGTTTTTATAGTTGTTCGACTACTTGTCTACTCCACTTCCGACGGACGCACTCAACCCTTGAGTGTACCGGATCTCACTAACAGAGGTTTCACAACGGGTTCACCTCAAACCGGAGGTTTCAAATCAGGTTCACCTTAAACCAGTACAACCTACTCTAGGTTGACTCTAACGTGTCTACACCACACAAGTTTATGCCCCACACAAGAGCAAGGGTCAACACACAGCACCCAACTTTTATGCCACACAGGCCAAGGATCCACACATGGAACTTACCTGTTTATGCTCCCATGAGCAAGGGTCAACACACAACACCCAAGTTTTAGACCACACAGATCAAGGACTTATACAAGGA
Source organism: Magnolia officinalis (assembly GCA_021015155.1). Lineage (NCBI taxonomy): Eukaryota > Viridiplantae > Streptophyta > Magnoliopsida > Magnoliales > Magnoliaceae > Magnolia > Magnolia officinalis. The sequence goes on along the minus strand of JAJHSJ010000009.1, from coordinate 51,143,143 downwards.
CCTAAGAGTTTATGCTCTCTACAGATCAAGGGTCAATACAAAGCACCCCCACATACACTCCCGTCAGAGGCCTCCTATGAGGACTTGAAAGGGGTGAGAAACACCTTAGACCCAATCCTATAGAAGGAATGATCACAAGGGTCCTCTGGACTTTAATAACTTACAAATAAGTAGATGAGCCCCATTCAGTACGTTGATGAAGATCTCCTCCTTTGATGATGAAGAATCTTCAGCTCCCTTAAAGCGCAACTCAGATGATGTACCAATGTAAGGTGATGGGTTGGGTCAAGGTTATGATGGAATCCTACTCTATTAAATATTTTCCTATAAAGGAGACAGAGCGATTTCAATCATCTAGGCATTCAATGCATCCCAGCTTAATGATTTGCCATTAAGGTGGTAGCTGTAGGATCCTTGAATGTGGAAGTTCATTCCCCAATCCACTCTATTGAATGTTAATGATGAGGGTGGATTAGTGGATGAACACTAATGAGATAAAAGGCTTAAGGTATATGATCTGGGTTTATACTCACAAAAGCACTCTCTATTTTCTCTACCAACAACCAAGGGCAAGCTCTCATTAAATAGGCAAAAGGTTCTAATGGATATAAAACGGTCATATTTTTTACAGAGTTCAATATCATCGAGCAGGTTCGATATCATCGAACGTATACTCTCGATAGCATCGACTAGCCGCTTGATGATACGAACTCAACTGTCAAACACGCTTTTGAAACTTTTTACCAACTAGTTGAGGAGATCGAATGTACATCGATGTCATCGGATTTCGAACACCGATTTCATTGATACTGTGTTCGGTTCCTCGACATGTGAAAATATGAGAGCACTTGCCTTTGAACCTTAACATGTATAAGATATGATCAAGCATCACTCGATATCATCAAAATTTGAATGTCGATGATATCGATGGTAGTGTCGATTCATCGATAATTCCAAAGAATTTTCCTATAAGCTTGCTGGAGAGTTTATGTCCTATTTCGATGACATCGACTTAGCCTCGATATGATCGATATTTGAATATCGATTTTATCGAGTGATCCTCAATCCAAGAAAAATAACCTGAAAACTTACTCGATAGATTTGTGTCCCAATCCGAGATCATCGAAGGTCTATCGATATCATCGAGATTTGAAATTTGAGGATATCGAGGAGCCCTTCGATATATCAAGCATCACATGATTTTCCTTAGTAACATTTTGGACACAACAGACCAGATGTCGATTATATTGAGTTGACTCGATGGACTCGAGATTCAAATTCGATGATATCGAACAGTCTATCAATTCATTAATAATTCAGTCCAGAGATCTTTGTGGTTGCTGGACATTTTAAGTCCTCATTTCGATAATATTGAGTGAGCTTCGAGGACATCGATAACAGGGTTCGATTTAATCGATCCATGTATCGATAAATCGACAAAGGTAGAAAACTTAAAGATTTTCCTAAGTTTGAAAAAAGTTTTCTAATAAAAAACACTAGGATGTTCTATTCAATTTTAAGGGTTGTATATACCTAGCGTTTTGGGACATGGGATGTGAGGCTAAGGTTTACCTTTGGCGAGTTCGAGAACACATCCTGTTGAGGCTGACACTTGAACAATCTTCCTATGGGGCTCCTTTGTCTTGCTAACTCAACGCTCATGCTAATTGACAAACTAGGGCACTTTCAATCTGACCATCCATTATGTTGGTTGATATATGTACATTTCCTTAATTAATTTGGTGAATAATTCTTTATTAATAATGATTTAGATATAATTTATTTTGTAAGAATTACTTAAAACGTGCCTATAACCATGTAGAACCATTAGATTTTCCAAAACTCTCATATCAACAATAATTAAGAAAATGTCATTAACCTAGACTCTTGAATTCTAGATCACAGGGTTCTCATGATCCATTTAATGTAAAATTTGATATCATGCCTATGTATCATAAATTAACCATACATGTCAAATTTTAGCCCTTAGATCATTGCAAGCGTGACCTAATTGTCAAGTCAGCCCCTTAACCGTTGATTTTTGGTGTCCATCGACTGAAGAAACCTCATGGGTAGTCGTAGTACGATATTTACCTTCATATGAATGACTTACATTTCTCATCATATGGACCAAGTGTGAAATACGAAGACTCCACTTTGGTAGGTTTTTCCTTACGCACGAAGTCATCCTTTCAAGGCATACTAACTCCTTATAAATCTGGATCTTCTTATTTAATCACTTATTGTCATCCATCGCAATTCAAATTTAGACCACATTTTGGTCTCATATGACTACGAGGTTATACAAAATTTAGACCCCGATCTATGATCCTACACTATTGAATGTTGAAGTTAGATTCTTCATTTTGGAGTAAAAGGTAAAATTTTGTATTTAAGCCTTTTCCCCAATCAACCACCAAATTTTTTCCAACCATTTACATATCCTGACTACACATTTCTTCCAAAATTGGGTCCTTATCATTAAGTGTGGACCGTTAATTGAGATCAAGTTCGTTTTGACACCTATTAGGAGAATTTTCAAGATAGGTCAATCTAAATTTTGGATCACCAAGAAAATCATATACCCTGACACATTGGACGAATTAGATTTAAAGAAAGATTGTTAGAAAAGGTCAAATTGGAGAAACCCAATCCAAGTGAGATGTGAAACATACCCCCTCTCACATGCCCACTCCTTTATAAAAGGAGTGGTATTAGTGTGCGCAACCAATATATATATGAATGCATGCCTAGCAAAGTGTGTACAGCTTATCATACATAGTGATCATCATAATGTGGAATATAATTCATACTGACTCGCTCCGTATTCTCACATCAGCGTGTCCAACGCTACCATGGATTTACGTGAACACCTCGATGCAGCATAACACATCAATTGGATGAATTACATGATATGATTTGTTCATGGAGCGACTATTTGTGACATCCAATCCCGGAAGTGATGTAACACTCATTGTAAATTACTTACATCGATTTGTGCACCACTACCCAAAATTCATGGAATTACGTGTCGGCCAAGAAGGTCACTACCCAAAACGCATTACGTCTATAATAAAATATTTGAATCACTAGTTGCGAGACCTCTAACACATCACTTACATTAAAGGGGAAATAAATTAAATCATGGGAGTTTTGGAATTTTAAGACACATACCTATACCATAAAGCGAGGTAGCATAAGGCCAATCTAATAAAAGAGAAAAGTAACATTAAGATATTTCAATAAAAGAGAAGGGTAGCAAATAGGCTAACTCAACAAGAATAAGGGGAGAGCAAAAGGCCAACTTAATATAGAGTTGAAGCACGCGTCGCTCTCAAAATTGGCAAAGGGCAAGGCTTGTATCTATCACCCCACATAAATTCATAAAAATTACGCATAATTAAAATCATACCTTAAACAATAATTCTTAAAAGATTAAATAATTGATAATGGTAAATCAATCGATTGCATGAAAAATCACAATAATATGAGAGTATGCAAAAATAAGATAAATCATATCAACTCAAATTAATATAAGCTTAAAGGAATCTCTCACCTTAGCCTTAGATCTAAACCCTAGGTAGATCTCGATGTACGAAATCTTTTACATGAACCACGACATCGGTTGAGCAAGAGGGATACACCATCCGTGTGGAGAAGGAAGAGGATGATGGTGTCTAGACTCTCTCACTCTCTCTCTCTCTCTCTCTCTCTCTCTCTCTCTCTCTCTCTCTCTCTCTCTCTCTCTCTCTCTCTCTCTCTCTCTCTCTCTCTCTTTCTTCCTTGGGCATTGGGAAAGTTGGACACGTGGGTGGAGAAGGGACGTACACTCCTTTTTATAAAGAGTGGTCATGTGAGAGGGGTGTGTTTCACATCCCACTTGGATTGGGTTTCTCCAATTTGACCTTTCCTGGCAATCTTTCTTTAAATCTAATTCATCTAGTGTGTTGGGGTAGTCGCATAGAGGTCGGGTATATGATTTTCCTGATGATCAAACATTTAGATTAGCCTATCTTTAAAATTCACCTAATAGGTGTCAAAATGAACTTGATCTCAATTAACGGTCCACACTTAAAGATCAGGGCCCAATTTTGGGAGAAATGTGTAGTAAGGATAAGCAAACGGTTGGAAAAAATTTGGTGGTTGATCAATGGTGGAAAAGTCCAAAATCTGAAATTTTACCTTTTGCACCAAAAGGAATGAACTGGCTTCAACATTCAACGGTATAGGATCATAGATTGGGGTTTAAATTTTATATAACTTCATAGTCATATGAGACCAAAGTGTGGTCCAAATTTGAGTTGCGATAGACGACAGAAAGTGGTTAAATCGGAAGATCCAGATTTATAAGGAGTTGATAAGCCTCAAAAAGATAACTTCGTGCATAAGGAAAAGCCTACCAAAGCGGGGGGTCTTCATGTTTCACACTTAGTCTATATGATGGGCAATCCAAGTGGTTCATATGAAGGGAAATATCCTACTACGACTACCCACGAGGTTTCTTCACTCGATGGACACCAAAATCAACGGTTAAGGGGATGATTTGTCAATTGGGTCACTTTTACAATGATTTAAGGGCTGAAATTCGACATGTATGTTAATTTATGATACATAGACATAGTATAAAATTTCACATCAAACAGATCGTGAGAACCATGTGATCTAGAATTTATGGTCTAGGTTAATGGCATTTTCGTAATTATTGCTGATATGGGAGTTTTGGGAAATCTATTAGTTCTAAGTAATTCTTACAAAATAACTTATATTTAAATCATTATAAATAAAGAATTATTCATCAAATTAATTAAGGGAATGTACACATATCAACCAACATAATGGATGTTCAAATGACAAGTTAAAAATAGAAATAAAAAAATTTGATGGTTTGTACTCTGATCCTGTAAGTGGGTGTACGGTCGATTTTGTTAACGGATTATCACAAGTGGATTTTTGGAGGGATCAAGAGGAGGAACATGTATACCGTTAGATTCAAGTGACTTGTTCACATATGTAAGTTTCTCAAATTATAGTTTTGATGGTGGATTAAGCATATTCATAGGTGGTGAACAAGATAAACGGATCAGAATCTCAATTTGATATGTGTATGAGCAGATGCAGATATTAAGTAGTTAGTTACTATGATTGGGTGGTCCAAGCTCAAAGTGGACGGTCAGATATCTTTACCTATCAGTGGATAGTTGACTGAATGGTTGGTTATGATGGACAAGTGGAATACTTGAACATATGAGGATCTTATCTTAAAATCAATGGTCGGAGGGCTTGATCTATGGATGAAGATCATTCTCAATGGTCAGATTCATGTTGGAGAATAGATGTAAGGTTAAGATAGCTAAATTGGTATCGTACACATGTACATACTAAGTTAAACTTTATGGTGATACTCAAGAACTTTTAATACTCGGGTATTGAAAAGTTTGGGGTTGTTGAGGCATAAAAAATATTTTATCTTTCTAGTGCACAAGTTGAAGTCCACCTGTGGTGCATGGATAAGTGTGTCAGTCTCTATCTCTGTTAAGCATCCCTCCTCTTGAAGAAAGCCTTATGGGTCACCTGGTATGAAGGATGGTTGTACTTTGTCGTAAGGAAAGAAGGAGAAGAGGTGCGTTGGAAGCCTTGTCTTAAGGAAAGAAGGAAGGATGGACGTTGCTTTGTATTAAGGAAGAAGTGGTTGAACACCACTATTTAAGGAAGAAGTGGGTGAACACCACTGTTTAAGGAAGAAAGTAGGGTATTGTCTAAAGGGAGAAGTGGTGGTGATCACTACTATTTAAGGAGTGGGGAGCCTATAAATACCCCTCCCCATTCCTCATTTGAGGATGATGGAAAGGAGGATAAAAGAGAGAAAACTAGGAAAGTGTTGTTCCTTCCTTCTTATGGGAGAGAGAGAGGCTTTACGTGACTACGCGCAATTGAATGGGAGAAAGAGGTATTGCGCACTTGCGCGCAACTGAAGGAAGGATGAGAATGTGCTTATGCGCACTTGTCTGAAGAAGGGCCATTGTGCCAATTGACGTGGAAGCTTGTCCTGAAGACAGGCCTTTGTGCGCCACTTTGTGTGGCTATCTGTCTGAAAGCAAAGCTTTTGCACCACCTCTTGTGGAAGTTTGTCTTGAAGCAAGGCTTTGCGTGTGGAAGCCTGTCCTAAAGACAGCCTTTGTGCGCCACTTCTCATGGAACACTGTCCTGAAGGATGCTTTGTGCGCCACTTTGCATGGGACCTTGTCTTAATGCAGGGCTTTTGGTACCACTTTGCATGAGACATTTTCTTAATGCATGGCTTTTACGCCACTTTGAGAGGGACTCTTGTCCTAATATGAGGCTTTGCGCGCCACTTCTCAAGGAACTTTGTGCCCTCTTGTCCTGAGGGATAGTCTCCTACGCTATTTCTCAAAAAGCTTGTGTGCTCCACTTCTAAGAAAGCTTGTGTGCTTTACTTCTGAGAAAGCTTGTGTGCTCCCACCTTTGCTTGGGCTGTGTACTCCCACCTTTAGATAGATGACCTCCACACATGTGGGAGGTCTATAAATACTCCTCTCTCATCTTCATTTGGGAAAGGCGGCGAGCAAGAGAAGCGAGAAAGAGAAGTGAGAAAGGACAGAAATTGGAGTCTCAAGGATTTCACAAAGGAGAAAGAAGAGTTTGTCTGTACGACTGAAAGGATGAGTGGAAGGGTGATCAATGCCAATTGCACGGCCAAATCAAGGGCTTCAAGTCCGCACAACCCATCTGCCTTTGTGATGAACATCAAAAGCGTCGAAATGCTGCAAAAAAAAAATGTCATTAGATTGTCTTTTCTTTCATTCGTTGCATAGATTGATTGTACTCTATTTTTTGAATTAAGGGAAATGCGAGGATGTAAATGAATTCATAATAGAATACCTTGTGATGAGTGCTCTCTCACTCTTTCTTTGTTATCATTAAATGAATTCCCCTAAATCGAATGCATTTGTTTCTTGTCGAAACAGGGGTGTAACAATCTACCCCCCTTAAACAAAATTTCATCCCCAAAATTTAATTTCTTTTATCATTTTCACTGATTCATTATGCTTAAGTTTTCAATATATTCTTCGCAAGGTAGATATATATGTCTAGGTGTGAGTATAATTGGATACATTAAATCGGGACACTACACTATGTCTAGTAGAACGTAGGGTTTTTGGCAGTGGTTCATGTGTAAGGTTGTGCTTACCTTTCACCGTTAGGGATGCTCTTATTTATAGCTGAGAGGGAGGGTTGCGTAGATGGCAATCTTCTGTTTAGTAGGTGCGTAATGTAGAGGAAATTGTATCCGAACATATAGAGAATATCTCCTGAGATCTTTGGCTGAGATCTCGTGCAAACACGTGTTACAGTCGTTTGTTGAGATCCTTGACTGAGATCTCAGGTAGGTATCTTCGATAATTTTTGGACAGTCAAACCAGATCAAAACCACTAGAAGTGCGTAGTAGGAGACTGTGGTGAAAAGTCTGAGGTGACGGCCGTTACGAAGAGTAGTTTGTCGACCTAGATTCTCTAATGAGTCGTGGTCGAGTTTTCCCTTGATATTGAGCAAATTGCAGACCTACGATTGGGATTCGTATCCGAGCACTGAAACTGAGCTCCTTTCCTTGGAGGAATATGGGTGGGATCGGGGATGACCATTCTCTTCCTCTTACTACAAGGGACAGGGTTTCTTTGAGTGTAGTGGCTCGGGTTCTTGCCTCATACAAGGTCATACCTCGAGGGCCCACACCAAGAGATGTTCTGAGTAGCAGCTTGAAAATGGATGGGACTGTGGAAGGGCTCAACATCTGATGGGAGTGTAAATACTTCATTTCCTGATGGCTGGGCTCGTGGAGTAAGTCGTTTCTGCAACAATGGATTGTTGCTCCCTTGCAGTTGAGGGTCACCTGGTCGTAACTGGTGCTGGCTGATCGCACTATGAGCACAGAGGTCTGAGTTGACCTCTCTTCCTTAGCCAGTCCATTTTTACCCATAACAGTAGCCCCCCTACTTCCGATCTCACACAGTGAGCTTGGGAAGTAAGTTGGTTTAGTAAGGTCAGACCTTCTTGTGCATGGGGCATCAAGCTCGTTCGTCATTAATGTTAAATAAGGCAATAGGCGCGAGGATTGAGGCAAATCCGCAATCATGGTACAGCAAGCTCAAGGAAGCATGCACCGACTCGAGGTTACATGCGTTAGCAGGGCGTTTACTCAGATCTTGGCTTATGGGGTGCTGATGTGTGGCGCTTCTTAGGGAGTCGATCCATTCAGTGAGTGGGAGAGCCCCATGTGGTCAAGCACGGGCGTCGAGGAGCCGTTTCAGCTGTTGTATTAATTGTAAGCATTTATTGTCGTACAGTCGAATTCCTATACAAGGGGGATGCCCTAGCAACATGAGGGGTATTTTCTCTATCGCCCCTCTACTTCCCTGCCTAACTAGACCTGACGATTCGCAACAAGCCAAAACCCTTCTTTTCCAGTGAGCTTTGTCTCCTCCATCTCCTCTCTTCTTTTCCTTTTCTTTTGGGTCCCCATCTTCTAACCATAATCCAGGCCAAACATGTCAAACCATCGAACTAATGGGAAGAATCAGCGATGTTTTAGCACAATGTGGAACCGAAGGACTGGGACTTGCTGGAGACTCCACCATCTCCACCCGTGATGATGAGCGATAAGGATTTTCAAACGTCTCACGAATCGAGGATGACTGCTTAGTCCTTAGCTAAACGGCCTAGGGATGATGAGGGGCCTACCTCATTAAGGGAAGAGGTCGTCCAGTCTCCAACGGAGTCAGAAGAAACTGGCCCAATTGGGTCAATGCTAAAGGAATCTGATCTAGTGCGGATCAAGTCGGAGTACCACATTCCGGACTCAGTGGTGCTCCAAACTCCCACACTTGGTAAAATTCCAAGTGACCCCAGGGATGGCGAGGTAGCCATGTTCCTAGTTGCCCTACAGTGCGGATTGAGACTCCCTTTCCATCGCATAATTAAGGAGCTCCTCTTGCACCTAGGGCTGGCTCCTAGGCAGATAATTCTGAATGCCTGGAGAGCCTTGGCGGGGTCATTTATTCTGTGACTCTAGCTCGAACAGCCCGAGCTGACCAGCATGAATTCCTCCACCTATACCAGGTGAAGTCCAACCCTCGCCATGAGGGTTGGTATTATTTTTTGGATTGGTCGAACACAGGCAGGGCCATCATTCGGATGCCTCGACCTCGAATAAGAACTGAAAGAGTAAATGGTTCTAGGCGTCAGGAGACTTGGAGGCTCCAACGACTTTCGGGCTACGACCTCGGGTTTTGACCCATTTTTCTCATTCACGTCGGTATATCCAAACTGACACTTCTCTTAGCTTTTTTTTAATCTCATTTCTGACTATAGTGGTCTTTGGCTGTTCTGTCCAAGTATCCTTCCGGGGTGAGTGAGTCAGAGCACGACCGGATTGTTGTGGCAAGATCAGTGGACGTTAGGTCGAGATCTTGGAAGCAGTTAATCATGCTCGAGCTGCTCTACCAATCTGGTCTTGCCCCATTTGTATCAGGTATATCTAGGTTGACTTAGTCGAAACTCATTTTATCTTTTTCTGTTGCTGATCATTTACTTTTACTATGCAGGGATGGCTGACCAGCCTCGCTTCAAACATCGTGCTCCTTCTAAGGCTGAACTGGCTTAAAAGAAAAAAAAATGGCCCCGAAGAGGAAGGGAATTGCCCCTTCATCCACGGTAGGTCAGTCGAGCTTGGCTGTAGACCATACCGTCACTCCTGCCACCATCACTTCAAACCTACCATTGGTCCTAGAAGTGGTTGAGGTAGCCTTATCAAGGGAAGCGGCCCCTGATGTCGAGACCCAACCCTCTGACATTTAGATAAAGCATGTCTCTAAGGCTCAACCCCTCACAACCCGAGCTCAAGTGAGTAGTTTAGTTAGTCGCCAAGAGGACAAGGCCCAGGGGGTTTTGAAGTCTGCGTCCGTCGTGACGGAGGGCATCCTTCTGTGGGTAGCTCGGCATGTTCCCGATGTCGAGTTCACTAAGGTGATGGAGATGCACCCAATCGCTATTGTAGGCCAAGTTGCCACACTTTTCTACAAGGTAGGATGTTTCCCTTATTCCATGGTAGTTGTCTTTCGTACTTAGAATTTTTCTTTGACGTAAGTTTCTTTTTAGCTCACCCCTGTTCTCTTGTCTACTCTTCGTGACATGCTACGCGTCGCAAAGGAGTTTGAGGAAGAAAAGGTGAGTCTTATAGAGAAGACCGTCGAGACCGAACAACTTTGATCTGGTTTGAAGGAGTCTGGGGAGGAGCTTGCAGCTCTGAAGATCCAGGTGGAGGCTCAGGCAGAAGAGGCCCAGAAGAAGGAGGCGGAGGCGAAGGAAGAGGCTCGAAAGAAAGAGGCTCAGGGGAAGGCCGAGCTAGAAGTCATACATTCACTTCTGAAGGAGGCCCAAGAGAAGACCACTAGGTGGAAGGCTGAGGTGGCCAAGATGAGGGTCAGTTTTAGACCAAAACTGAAGGAAGCCAAGGCATCTATCCTAGCAACTCGGGCAGTGGCGATGGAGGAGTTCAAAGCCTCTAAGGAATGGGCAGAGGAGAAGGACCTACTATACAGCCTCAGGTACGAGAAGTGCTTCGAGGATGTTAGGGGGTTATACTCCGAGCTCGACCTAACCCCCCTTGAGGGCAACCCCGCTGAAGACTTGATTCCACCAGAAGCCAAGGGCCTAGTTCCTGCTGAAACCGAGCAGCCAACCTCAGCGAGACTTTGAGCAGACCTCTCTACCCTCTTTTTGTATTCCTTCCGCATATGTACACTCCTTTTATATTAATGAAAAGAAAGAATTTTGTAGCGATTGTTGTGTACGGAATTCTAAGTAGATTTAACAAGTCCGTTGGCCATTCATTGTCATAGTGGTAGGCTGAACATATTAGCCGAGTAGGAGCATTGGGGCAAGCTCTTGAGCTCTTCCTTTCATTAAGGGAATTCTGCCTTTGTAGAACAGATGGACTAGCTGCAATGACCCTTCATAGGGGGCCGAGCAGTTTACTTTCGAGGATTGTTCTCCCTTGCACTAAGAGATCCTCGTTGTAGACCATGAAATCCAAGTAGGGTTATTAATTTGTAGTCTGACCTCTTCTTTAAGGGTCGGACGACTAGTGAGGAGTGTTTTTCCCTTGTACTAAGGGAAGTACTCAGTAGGGCCTGTGGTAGAATCGATTAATGGTCTGACCTCTTCTTTAAGGGTCGGACAATTAGTGATAGAGTTTTTTTTCCCTTGCACTAAGGGAAGCCCTCAGTGGACTCATGTAGACCGAACATTGTAGATAGCGAATGTAAGTTTGAATTTCCTAGCTTTGGGATTTTATTATAGATTATGAACAGTAAACATGTAGACTTTGACGTAGTAGGTCAGTTATTATAGATCCCGAGTAGTAGACATGTAAATTCAGACCTAAGGTCTGGTTGGTCTTCACAGATAGTAGATCTTCAGATGCTCGGTGTTCCACGGATGCAACATAGGTCGCCCTTCCATGTCTTCGAGTCGATAGGTTCCTGGTCGGGTTGTGCTCGTTATCTTGTAAGGTCCTTCCCAGTTCGACCCCAGAGTCCCTGAACCGGGTTCTTTGCTGTTTTGAAAGGTACTGGGGAGGACCAAATCTCCAGCTCAGACACTTCTCACCCTGACTCGGGAATTGTAGAATCGGTCGACCTACTGTTGCCGAGTTACAACCTTGAGTTGAGCCTACTCCCTTCTCTCTTTGAGCAGATCGAGGTCCAGAGCCATCTGCTCAGTATTTTGATTTTCATCATAGGACCAAACATGTGCAGTAGGGAGCCCTATTTCGACGAGAACAATGGACTCCACTCTGAAGGCTAGGGAAAGAGGAGTTTCTCTTGTGGATGTATGGGCAGTGGTTCAATATGCCCAAAGGACATAGGGGAGCTCTTCGTCCTAGGCCTCCTTAGCTTTCCTGAGCTTGGTTCGGAGGTGATTTTTAATGATCTTATTAACTACCTTGACTTGGTCGTTAGCTTGAGGATGTCGCGGTGATGAGTGAGCGTTTTAAATTTTGAGGTTCCCGCACATGCCTCGGAATCGATCATTGTTGAACTACTTTCCGTTGTTCGAGATGATCGCATGCGGGATTCTGTACTGACATATGATATTTTTTCAGACGAAGTCGATAATTTTCTGCTCAGTGATCTTGGCCAATGGCTCGGTCTCAACCTATTTGATGAAGTAGTCGACCGTGACAACTGCGAACTTAGTCTGACCTTTGCCAGTCGGCAAATGGCCAATATGTTTATCCCCCATTGGGAAAACGATCGTGGCCTGGTTATGGGGGTTAGCTGCTCAGGCAGCCAATGAGGTATTACCACGAATCTTTGGCATTTATCACATCTCTGGGTGTATTGCTAGGCATCTTTCTGGATGGTCGGCCCAAAGTATCCTTGTCAAATGACTTTATGGGCAAGGGTGCGACTGTCAGAGTGGTTGCCGCAAATTCCTTTGTGTATTTCTCTCATAACGTACTTGACTACTTCAGGTCAGAGACACCTGAGATAAGGTAGAGAGAATCTTGTTTTGTACAAGGTGTCTTAACCAAGGTGTACCGAGCTGACCTTAATCGGAGTCTATGTGCTTCGAGTTGATCTTCGGGCAGCTTGCCCACCTAAAGATATTTGACTATTGGGTCCATCTGGCTCGGGACTGAATTTGCTAAAAGAATTGTATCTAGATCGGACTTATTGACTCTTAGCACGATTAGAAACTTGATTGGGATCAACCTTGGGATGTCATCCTCGACCATTATAGCCAACTTCGCTAGTACATTGCTTTGGAGTTTTCCAACCTGGGGATCAGGCTGATGTCGCACTTGGAGAATTTGCTGATAAGTTCCCGGGCTATTTGTAACTAGGTGATCATTCTTTCTTCCTTGACATGGTACTCGCCGATGACTTGGTTGACGATGAGCTATGAATCACTTTGAACTAGTAGGTTCTAAGTCCCCGTTACGGCTGCCAGCCAAAGTCCAGCGAGCAGTACTTCGTAATCTGCCACATTATTCGATGTCTTGAATCCAAATCTTAAGGCATATTGCATGCAGGTCTGGTCGAAAGCCTCAAGGACTACCCCGGCTCCGCTGCCTTTAAAATTGGATGAGTCGTCGACGTACAATGTCCAGGTCAGTGGGTTGAGCCTAACCATCTGATTGTCTTCATCTGGTTGGCCAATTTCAAGACTCGGACTGGCTTCCATGTTCTACCTGCAAGTGATCTCAACCATGAAATCGGCCACTGCTTGGCCTTTAATGGTGGTCCGGGGTTGATATTTGATGTCAAATTCGATAAGCTCGATTGCCCATTTTGTGAGTCTCCCCGACACCTCAGTCTTCTGGAGCACTTGATGGAGAGGTTGGTTGGTCAGGGCTATAATTGTATGGGCTTAAAAGTAAAGTTGGAGGTGACGAGATGAGACGACTAGAGATAGGGAGAGTTTATCGATATTTGGATACCTAGTTTCGGTCGGGACTAGGGCTTTGTTAACATAATATACTGGGAGTTATTTCCCCCCTTGTTTTCAAATTAGGGTTGAGTTAACCGCTACGGCCGACACTGCCAGGTATAGTAGTAGTGGTTCTCCTTACTTGGGCTTGAAGAGTAATGGAGGTGATCCTAAGTACTGCTTGTGCTATTGGACAACCAGCTCACAGTCCTCGATCCACTCTATCTTTTATTTTCCTTTCAACTTCTTGAACAAGGTGAGGCACTTGTCGGTGGCCTGGAAAACAAAGCGATTGAGGGAAGGAACCTTGCCAGTGAGGCACTGAATTTCTTTTGTCGTCCTGGGCGAGTTCATGTTCAGCAGAGATTGAACCTTGTCAGGGTTTGCCTCGATCCCTCTTTGACTGACTAGAAAACCAAGGAATTTTTTTGAGCTAACGTCGAAGGCACACTTGCTCAGGTTTATCTTCATCTGATATTTTTGAAGGATCGCAAACATCTCCTTGAGGTCAGAAGGATAATTTGTAGCTTTGATACTCTTGACAAGCATGTCGTCGATGTAAACGACCATGGAGCATCCGATCTACCGAGCAAACATCTTGTTGATCAACTGCTTGTATGTCGCTCCAGCGTTCTTCACTCCGAAAGGCATCACTCTATAGCAATAGAGCCCCTTGTCAATGATAAAGGTGGTCTTCTGGTTGTCGTGGGGGTGCATAGCGATCTGGTTATTGCCCGAGTAAGCAACCATGAAGCTAAAGAGCTCGTGTCCGGCCGTACTATCGACGAGTTGGTCAATCTGTAAAAGGGAAAAAATATCCTTGGGGCAGACTTTATTCAAGTCAGTGTAATCAACACAGACCCGCCACTTCCCATTGGACTTTTTCACTAAAATAACGTTGGCGATCTAGTCAGAGTACCACAACAGGATATATCAATTAAACTCATGTGCGAATAAGCACGCTCCAACGCATATCAATACAATCCAATGTATATTAATGTTGAGTGTCAAATATTGCATATTTTCCCCAATTTATATCTTAGTTTTATAAACATGATAATACTTAATGAGTATATTTTATACATATTTGAATTGCGAGGTGAGTTTAAGAGCTTGGATTGAAAAGAATGTTAAAAGCATGGATTTGATGCTCAAGAATCACTAAGGTAAGGAATGGATCTTAGGAGACCAAGATTAAAGATTTCAAGACCCCAAGATCCAAGGAAACCAAGTGGAGAAGGAATAAAGTCGAAAGTACAAAGTGCAGAAATTCACACTGTCTATGTCATCGGAGGCTGCTCAATGACATCGAAGCCAGTCCTCGATGACAATGAAGAATTACAGAAAATCAAGTCTGGTTGCTGGACAAATTGAATGTAGTTCTCGATGACATCAAAGCCCTATTCGATTGCTCGAAGACCTGTTCGATGACATCGAACTTTTTGCAGATTTTTAGAGCAACTCACTAGAACACTCTAGACACATTCTCGATGACATCGAAGGACTGTTCGATGACATCGAAGGTAGATTCGATAGCATGAAAAGTTACGTAATGTAAAAGGTGTTACGCAGTGCGAAAACGCGTTACTTTCGGATTCAAGTTACATTCGATGACATCAAAGGCATTATACAGAGTTACGCGGACTGCATAAATTTGAGGCAGTTTTCCGATTTTAGACAGACAAGGCTATAAATATGGTTTTAATAGGAGTTTCAAACATGAATTAGGTTTTGAGAAGCAATGCAAAAGGGTGGAGCAGCCTCCCAAGAGTTTTTCTTCTTTTCATTCTTATTTTTAATTCTTTCTTTTATGGTTTTAGATCCAATCATGTATATGGTTGGCTAAACCTCTTAGCTAGGGCTAAGAGGTGAAGCTTGTAGTGTGTTTGGATGATTTTCTTGCTTTGATTCTTGTTCTTGATGAACCTCAATGATTTCTAGTTTGATATTAAATGAATATTTTTAATTTTCTATGATTTATTATGACTCAAATTACAATAGACACTGTGATAGCTTTGAATATCTTCTTTTCCCATTTTGAGATTGTGAGATCAATAATTTTTGTTGTTCGCCATCGTCTCCTGGGCATCATAGGGTAATGGAATCCCTTCCAATCATCACAATTCTCTCCCATTGAGAATTAGGTCAATGAAAGTTCAGATTTAATTTAATTGCGTTATCTTCCAATTGGATAGGATATGACTCCAATTCCAATTGTGTTTCTTAAATCAAAGTAAGGTAACATCCTGATAGCTACAAGTGCATCCTTGGCACCCTAGTTTCCACCTTTCAATTGATAGTTTTAATCAGCATTATTCACAATTACTCTCTTTTATTCCAAATTTAGATTTAAATATTCTTCTAGTTCTAGTTCTAATTACTTTCAGAATATGTACAAGATTAGTCCCCGTGGATTTAACCTCGGTCTTACTGAGATTATTACTACATCACGACCCTACACTTGGGGTTGTGAACAAGTTTTTGGCGCCGTTGCCAGGGACTACGGCTACGTTTTTCTGGAATTAATTGGTGTTAGAATTAGGTTAAGATTAGGGTTTATTTTTCTGTTATGTTTTTAGGTTAGGATTTTTTCTGAAATTGTTTTTAAAAACTAACTTTGTTCTTTGTTTTGTAAGATCCTAACGTAGCAACTCTTATCTAGTAACTTTATTCTAACTCTCTCTTTCTTTTAGATTTCTTATTTACTTTAGTTTTCAATTTTTAGATCCTAAGTTAGATTCTGAATTTAAGGGCTGAGAGTGTTTCATCCCCGAGTGGGTCAGTGACAACACCCTCCGTCTCTTGAGTGAAGGAGGATTAGTCGAATGGTTGCCTATCCATCATAGGATTAGACACTACTTGAGATCTTCTGAATCAGTAGAAGTGATGGCTGCGAATCAACCTTAACCTCAACCTCCAGTTGAGGAAGTTCAAGATAAAAACGAGGTACATAATACACCCCCGCCTCGTACTCTACGAGATTATTTACAACCAACGGGGGTGAGCACACCTTCCTGCATGATATTTCCATTGAATGCAGGAACCATGGATGTTAAACCTAGAATGATACACCTACTTCCTAAATTTCATGGACTAGAATCTAAAAGTCCGTACTTACACATCAAAGAGTTTGATGAGATAGTAGCCACATTACACTTTCCAAACGTATCTGAAGATATAGTACGACTGAAATTGTTTCTCTTCTCATTGAAGGAGAAAGCTAAGACGTGGATGCACTCCTTAAAGGCACGATCTATCGGCACATGGGCCGAGATGACCCGAGAATTTCTCAAAAAAAAAATTTGTTTCATAAAACTAACACTTTAAGGAAGGAAATCACGAACTTTGCTGAAAAAGAGGAAAAGACCTTCTTTTAATGCTAGGAAAAGCTCAAAGATCTCACGAATTCTTGTCCACATCATGGCTACGAAATATGGCGAACAATAAGCTTTTTCTATAACGGATTAACTTCTCCAATGCACCAATTTGTAGAGATGATGTGGAACGGTGAATTCATGAATAAGGAGGCCAATGTTGCATGAGATTATCTTGATCAATTGGCATAAAACACGTAATCATGGGACACCTCCCCAAGAACTACCACTTTTAATCTACTCAATCAAAGGAAAGGAGAGGAATTTATGTTTTAAAAGAAGAAGATGATATAAATGCAAGAATGACCAAACTCACAAGAAAAGTCGAGGCCATGGAACTTAAGAAGGCAGAAGCCGAAAAGGCTGCGGAAGTTGTTTGTGGTATTTGTGCTTGTAACATACATACAACTGAGAATTGCCCAAAAATTCCTGCTTTTCAAGAGATATTGAATGAGCAATCAAATATCGTAAACAACTACCAAAGACCTTTCAAAGGACCCACCTTAAATACATACAACTCCAGCTGGAGGAACCACCCAAATTTCAGTTGGAGGAATGGACAAACGGCTAACCCACAAAAGGCCCTTATGCAATTCTTAAATCAAAAGAAGCCTCAATAGGATACAATTCAAAAGTTCATGCAAAACTAAGAGTTATTCAACCGAAATACGGTGCAAGCATTCCAGAATCTCAAATCAACAATGGGAATGTTTGCATCATCAATTCAAAAGATTGGGTCACACTTAGTTAATGAGGAGAAAGGGATGCTTCCAGCCCAACTCCTCCCCAATCCAAAACTACAATATAAAATAAGTGACCCAAGCTCTTCAAATCAGATGGAGCAGGCAAAGTCTATCACCACTCTTAGGAGTGGGAAGACAATTGACAAATCTATTCGGTAAGGGCTAAAAAGCCTAAGGACTTGAAAATAGATGAGAATGATAGACCTAGCATTGTTCCACATGGGTTAGAACCAGAACCTCAAAGTAAGCAGATTGCACCATTCCCTCAATGGTTGATTGCACCAAAACCTCCAAATAACTCATAAGATATTCTAGAGGTGCTTAAGCAAGTGAAAGTCAATATTCCTCTACTGGATGTCGTGAAACAAATACCTTCATATGCCAAATTTCTGAAAGATCTATGCAATACCAAAAGACGCCGAAATATATAAAAGAAAATCTTTTTGACAGAAAAAGTGAGTGTCATCCTCAAGCAAGATGTGCCACAAAAATACAAAGATCTTGGTAGCCCGACCATCACTTGTGTAATTGGGAACTACCAGATTGAGCACGCACTTCTTGACTTAGGGACAAATGTTAACTTGATCCCATACTCAGTCTACGAACAACTAGGTCTAGGTGAATTAAAACTCACCCAGACAACGT
Organism: Magnolia officinalis; assembly: GCA_021015155.1. NCBI lineage: Eukaryota > Viridiplantae > Streptophyta > Magnoliopsida > Magnoliales > Magnoliaceae > Magnolia > Magnolia officinalis. The sequence goes on along the minus strand of JAJHSJ010000009.1, from coordinate 51,124,868 downwards.
TACAACTTGTCGATCGCTCAGTTCATGTACCGAGAGGGATGATTGAGGATGTGTTGATCCAAGTTGATAAATTCTACTATCCAGTAGATTTTTTTTCTTTGATTCTCAACACATCATAAATGTGGGTACTCAAATTCCCATCATTCTTGGTCGTTCATTCCTTGCTAAATCAAATGCTATCATTAATTGTAGGAATGGAATTTTGAGTTTATCTTTAACAAATATGACATTGGAGCTCAACATCTTTTTCAATACGAATAAACAGTCAGAGGATGATGACGATACCCACGACATTAACATGATCGATTCTTTCGTGGAAGATAGAGCACTCCTGACTCTATACTATGACGTTCTAGAGACATGCGTGGCTCACTCCCCATATTTAGATGATGACATGATTTGGGAGATAGATGCCTTACTTGATACTACACCAGTACTTGAAGTTAGCCGGTGGAAGCCAAATTTTGAGAAATTGCCCCAAACCGATGTAGTGCCTCTACCGTCTAGCCTCAAAGCACTGAAGCTTGACCTAATACCTTTACCCTCTGATCTTAAATACGTCTACTTAGGTCAATATGAGACATACCCAGTAATGATTTCTTCCCACCTTAAGCAAGAACAAGAGAGTACGCTTATTTCTACTCTCATTAAGCGTAAAGGAGCCCTTGGATAGTTGATTGCGGACCTCAAGGAATTAACCATTTGATTTGTACTCACCGCATTCATCTTGAAGATAATGCGACAACCTCCCAACAACCACAACGTCGACTCAATCCAAACATGTAAGAAGTGGTTAAGGCTGAAGTACTCAAGTTGTTGGATGTGGGTATCATTTACCCTATATCCGACAGTCAATAGGTGAGTCCAACTCAAGTGGTTCCTAAGAAGTCCAGAATCACCATCATAGCCAATGCCGACAATGAACTCGTACCAACTAGAGTTACTACTAGTTGGAGAATGTGCATTAACTACAGAAAATTAAATATCATCATAAGGAATGACCACTTTCCTTTGCTCTTCATTGACAAAATCTTAGAAAGGTTAGCTGGTCATTCTTACTACTACTTCCTTGACGGGTATTTAGGCTACAACCAGATAGAGATAGCTCATGAAGATCAAGAAAAGACAATATTCACATATCCCTTTGGCACATTTACTTACCGAAGAATGTCATTTGGACTGTGTAATGCCCCCATCACTTTTTAGCGATGCATGTTAAGTATTTTTTCTAACATGGTAGGGCAATATTTAAAGGTCCTCATGGACAACTTCTCTGTCTTTAGTCCATCGTTCAGCTAGTGTCTAGATAATCTTAAAACTGTGGTGAAACAATGTGAAGAAAAGAATTTGGTTCTGAATTGAGGAAAGTTTCATTTCATGGTTCCCAAAGGAATAGTACTTGGACATATAATTTCGTCCAAGGAAATTGAGGTAGAGAAGGCTAAAATTGACCTTATCTCTAACCTACCTCCACCCAAGAGCATACGTGACGTACGATCCTTCTTAAGACACGTCGAATTTTATAGATGATTCATAAATGACTTTAGTCATCTCTCTTGTCCTTTATGTAATTTACTTCCAAATGATGCACCATACGAGTGGACTGAACAATGACAAGAAGCTTTCACTAAGCTCGAGGAAACCACCTGATTGGAGCTTACTTTTGAAATTATGTACAATGCGTCTTATGCTATTGGGGCAGTGTTAGGCCAGAGAAAAGAGAAAAAGCCCTATGTGATTTACTATGCAAGTAAAACTCTAAATTTTGCCAAAGTGAACTACTCCACTACAGAGAAGGAACTCTTATCCGTAGTGTTCGCTTTGGACAAATTTAAGTCCTACTTGATCGGATCCAAGATCATCATTTATACTGATCATCCGGCTCTGAAGTATCTTCTTTCTAAGAATGATGCTAAGTCACGCCTTATAAGATAGATTCTTCTACTTCAAGAGTTCGACATACAAATACGATACGAAAAGGGAGTGGAGAGCGTAGTAACTGACCATCTATCTAGGCTTGATCTCCCCAATTCCCTTGACCTAACACTTATAAATGATATGTTCCCTGATGACTGTTCACAACCCCAACTGTAGGATCGCGATGTAGTAATAACTCCGTGAGACCGAGGTCGAATCCACATGGACTAATCTCGTGTGTATTCTGAAAGTAACTAGAACTATAACTAGAAGAAGATATAAACCTAAATCTAAAATATTTGATAAAGTGATTTTAAATAAGGTAATTGAAACTTATAAATTTAAAGGTGGTAACTAGGGTACCAAGGATCCACTTGTAGGTTCTTAAGATGCTACCTTGCTTGATTCAAAAACACAATTGGAATTAGAGTCCTCTCTTATCCAATTAGTGAGAAGAGATTTATCATATCTCTGAACTTTTTATGAATCTAATCATCAATGGATAAGAGTTGTGAGGATTTGGAAGTGATTTCATCACCTAACCATACCCAGGAAACAAGGCAAACAACAGGATTTACCAATTCCACAACCAATCATAAGAGAATTGTGAAGGGTAGGAAGGATTCCATCATCCTACCATGCTTAAGGGACGATGGTGAACAACGAGACTTGCTAATTTCACAATCTCAAATAAGGAAAAGAAGATATTCAAAGCTATCGTAGATCTATTGTAATTTGTCACAACAAACCATTAAAAACTAAAAATATTCCTTATAATCAAACTAGAACCCAAGAGAGTTCAACAAAACATGAATCAAAGTAAAGCAAATATCTCAATCATGTTACAAGCTTCACCTCTTAGCCCTAGTTAAGAGGTTTAACCAACCATAAACATGATTGAACTAAAAACTCTTAAACAAAACAAAAAGACCAACTAAGGAAAAAGAAGAAAGCTCTTGGACGACGGCTCCACCTTTTTGCTTCATTCCTTGAACCCTAGATTATGCTTAAGAACATTTTAGGGACTCCTATTTATAGTTGTGCATCCCCTTCTTACGCACCGACTTGAAATTTTCAGAAACCGCTTGCGAAAGGCCTCAATTTATGCAATCCGCGTCGGCCCTACATTACAACTCTACGCGATTTCGGCGGCACCGAAGTTGTATCTGAAATTTTTTACATCTGAAATTGTATTATACAGAGTACTTAAGTGGCACCGAAATTGGCTTCGGTGGCACCGAATTAAGTTGTTTTCTTATTGGATTATTTTGTGTACTTTCAGTGGCACTGAAGTTGGCTTAGGTGGCACCGAAATTGGCTATTTTTCTGTTGTTTAACTTGCGCTCTTACCAACCTTTTCTCCATCCTTTGTACTTAGTTTCCTAGGATCTTGGACATGAGAATTCTCCATTCTTGGTCTCCTAAGATCTATCATTTTCCTTGGTGATTCTTAAGCATTAAATCCATGCTTTTAGCATTCTTTTCAATCCAAGCTCTCAGATTCACCTTGCAACACAAACATGTATAAAATCTAACATTAAGCATTATCATGTTCATAAAATCAAGTAATTAATGAGGGATAATATGCAATTTTTGACCCTTAACAATGAACAATTGTTTAGACTCTCTCATTTACCTTAGTTTGCTGATGTAACACCCCAAAATCCTCCCAATTAAAACTTAAACACCCTTACAAAGACAAAGCATGAACATACATCTAACTAAATATGCACCAAAAAGAAATACACACTAAAACAAACTACAAAGTATTAATAAAACTGTCAAAATGTTACCACTTAGAGCTCAAATCCAACCTCGCCCCTAAAGGGACCATACGCTCCAAATGGACAGAGTGGCTCCTCCAAAGCCATCACCAAATGACCGCAACACGATGCGTGTGCACGTATTACGTTAACAGCCCCAAACCACACAAAATAAAACCGGTCAAAGCCTGCTGGCTTTGACCGGCAACACCTAAGCTTCTCCGTCTTACGCGCTCCCATGCTGGGAACGTTTAAAACGTCCACAACTCGAATGGAGATGGGGTCCACCACCAAGGAGTCATCAGGTAATCCGAGACGTCCATCGAATGTGGGCCCCACATCCGATCAGAGCCCGGAAATCCCCAAGCATGAAGTGCCAGAGAACGGCCCCACCTCTACGGACGAACAAAAATCCATGCCAAGAAAGACGATGTGAATGAGAGACTCCCACCGACACACGCCGCTGTCCAAAGATGATCCGGACCGTCCGATCCTCGAGAATAGATGTTCCAATCCTTTCCGGCAAAAAAGGAGTTGGGTCGAGGGGGAGAGAAGAGACGTAGTCCATCTTTCTCTCCAAAACTTCCGCCTTGGGAAAAGACCCTTTTGAAAGAGCTGCTGTAGAGTGATCCGGACCACTGATCTTAAGGACCAGAAACCACTTCACAACAGGATCTAGACCGTTCTACGGAACTGATCAGGCGAAGAATGAGGCTGGCCTGAGATGCCATTAAAACACGAACCCCCACCTGCCAAATAGACGCTGAACGGCAGGTGATTTCCTGAACGACCAAGAAGGCCATTACCGGATAGGTGGCCCAACAAGATTACGGAAGTAACACCACATACACAAACATCACCGCAATTCACGACCGAACGAGTTACACCACTCGTTCCGCCACTCGACTGCGTATGAGATCTGTAGGAAGACTCCAGAAACCAGACAACTATAAAAAGGGACATCTTCCTACATGCAAGAGACACCTGCAATCAGAAAAGGAGACGGGAAGAACGGAAGAAAGAAAGAAAGAAAAGAGCACTGAAGTTTCGTCAAATTCCATCAGACGCCAGCAGCAATTTAGGTCAGACTGAGCACTTCAATTTATGAAATACGTCCCTCCTCTTTACCCTAATAACTCTCCTTCAAACCTCTTTTACCTATATTGAAGGAGAACTCCACCAAAATAGTATCAAGATGACTCGTAGAAGAGCACCCGAGTCTCGAAAACTTGGTTTTACATAAGCTTAATTTAGAAAACTCTAAACTCATTTTAGTTGAATTCAAAACAGGCGAAGCAATATTGGTCCTAAAGCTACTCAAACATTAAAACTTAAAAAGACAGCCAGACAACCAAGGTGAGGGTCTTCCTTTGATTTTTACAAAGAATCTTCGTAATTTCTACCTTACATTGCTAATACACCTTTGAATCCCTATTGTATTATTTCCTCATTTTATTTATTGTTCATGCACGCAAGTATTGTGCCTGAAATCATACGCCTAGTGGTCAATATAACGTCGTGGATGTAATGTGTTACGGATAGTGACCCTCTTGGTCAGCACGTAATTACGTGAGTTGGTTGGCGTGGTACACAATCGATGTAAGTAAATCGTCATGCATGTTACATTACTTTTTGGGATTAGGTGTCGAAATAGTAGTTCCATGAACACATCGTGTTACATAAATCCCTCAACCACGTTGTTGTGTCACCTTGATATGCTTGCGTAAAACCACGTTAACGTTGGACACGCCAACGAATCTCCGTAGTGTGAGAATGCGGGGTGAGTCGGATATAGTAAATTGTCTTCCACCTTGTAATCATGATGGACATGCCAACAAATCTCCGTAATCGATGTAAGTAAATCACTATGTATGATGGACTGCACATACTTTACTAAGCATACACTTTCTATAGAATGTAATGCACACCGATATCCCTTGTGTATGTAGACCATGAGGTATATTAGTATCATTTTAATACCCTTATAAATTATTTAATCTTTGTAAAGTTTAAAGGAATGACCATCACTATGAGTAGGGTGTTGACCCTCTCCAACCGTATAGATGATGCAGGTGACGAACAGATTAAAGACCCAAAGAACCACCTCCCTGAGGAAGACTATGCTGAATAGACAAGAAAATAGTTTCATGATTTGTTTTATTTACTTTTCCGCTGCAACATTATTTTGTAATAAGCTCCCATCTGAGTGAGCATTTAATGATTTGTTGAACTTTCTTTTCCTTTTAAACTGGAATAATAAATATAGAGAATTTATATTTCATAAGTTGTTGCTTAAATACTCAAAATGTATGAATTTAGTCACACTATTTGAACGACGTGTGAATGGAATTAATGCTAGAATTCTAAAGATGAATAAAGACTCAGACCATGGAAATTCGGGGTGTTATAGCTGACATTGCAAATTATCTTCGCACAGGTTTCACGCTGACATATTGGACTGTGCAAGATAAGAAAAAATTCTTCACCGAGGTACGTAAGTTTTTTTAGGATGATCCTTATTTGTTTAAATATTGCCCAGACAAAATTCTAAGGAGATTTGTGCCAGACAATGAACATCAAAGTGTTATCTCCTTTGGTTATTCTCAAGCTTGTGGTGGTCACTTTTCTGCTAAAAAGACCACGGCCAAAATTCTGCAGTGCGACTTTTACTGGCCCATTATGTTCAAAGACACTCATGAGTTTTACAAAGCTTGTGACTATTTTCAGAAATTGGGAGGATTGTCCCATAGAATTATGTTGCTACTGAACCCAATTCTTATCAATGAAGCATTTAATTGCTGGGGCATCGATTTCATGGGACCATTCCCTCAATCATTTGGAAATAATTACATCTTATTAGCAGTAAACTATGTCACTAAGTGGGTCAAAGCAATCCCGTGCTGGAATAATGATCATAGAACAATCATTAAATTCTTAAAAGAAAACATCATTTCCTGGTTCAGAACGCCTCAAGCCATCATTAGTGATGGAGGTTCACACTTTTGTAATAGGTCATTTGAAAACTTAATGAAGAAATATGGCATCTCTCATAAAGTGAGCACTCCATACCACCCGCAGACAAGCGGGCAAGTTGACATTTCTAACAGGAAAATTGAGTAAATTCTGGAAAAAAAATGGTTAACCTCGACTGTAAGGATTGGTCAATATGCTTGACTAATGGATTATGGGCCTACGAAACAGCTTTTAAGACACTCATTGGAATGTCTCCCTTTAGACTCGTCTATGGGAAAGCTTGCCACTTGCCTGAGGAGTTGGAAAATAAAGCTTATTGGGCTATCAAAACTCTGAATTTTAACTTGGACAACGTTGGCTCGCTGTGCAAACTTCAATTAAATGAACTTGAAGAAATCTAGAACGATGCATACGAAAACTCAAGAATTCCCAAGGACAGGATGAAGGTGTTTCATGACCGGAACATTCTTCAGAAATCATTTATACCAAATCAAAAAGTCCTTCTGTACAATTCTCGGTTACATCTTTTTCTGGGTAAGCTCCGATCTCGTTGGACTGGTCCCTTCATTGTTACTACCATTCATCCTCATGTAGCCGTCGAGATAAAGAATCTAACGAATGAAAATATTTTTAAAGTGAATAAACATCGTCTTAAGTCATTTGTTGAGAAGTTTGATTCAGAAGATATATTCATACCTCTGAATGATCCTATGTATCAGGATTGACCTCTTAGTCAGATGGAGGTGTAGTTAGCTTTATTGCTTTCATAGAATTTAGGATTAGGATAGTTTGTTTTTCAATAAGTTTAGTATTCGTGTTAACCCATTTACATGTTGAGAACTTTGGAAAAGCCTCAATTCTACTTCTGCGGGTATTATTTTTCCATCACTTCTTTCCATTGCATGCTCATTTCTTTTACAATGAGGACAATGTATATTTTAGGTTGGGGTGTGGATTAGGTAAACTAAGCAATATTTTCTTAGTCTTTGAGCAAAAAATTTAAAAATTTTTAATTTTTCAAATTAAAAATTTGTTTAGAAAGTGATAGTTTGTGCACTTGAGAATGCTTGGAGTAAGATTGAATTTTGAATTGTTGGAGTTTAATCAACTGAGCAGACTATCATCTAAGTTCTTTCATTTAATTAATTAAGAGAAAGTTTGAATATCATGTTAACCTAAATCACAAGACACATTCAATGTATTTGTGTGAATTGTGCTAGAATTTCTGATTGTTAGTATGTGAATCATTGATAAATGTTGAGAATTAAGTTTGGAGAATTTTGTCCACCTTAAAAAGATGAAAAGAATCAGTTAAAAAATAGAGAGATTGACAAAAAGGTCATGTATGATGAAAAGACTGGAAAAGAATGGAAAGAATGAAAAGACTGAAAAGAACGAATAAATAAAAGTGACCATCGATATAAAACAAAAAATTGGAAAAAAGAAAAGGGGGGGGGGGGGGGGGGGGGGGAATAAGTTCATAATCAATACTTGATTATTCAATTAATCTTGAGGTGAGAGTATGGCTAACATTATGAAATTATAGTATGTTTATGAAAAGTTAGTTAAAACTCACTGAGCACATTGAGAAACTTAATATATGAACTTATGCTCTTAAGTAATTAATAAAGAACCTATTTGATTGATTGCTCATATGATTCGGCTCTAGGTTTTCAAATTCTCACTCTTGCTTCTTTGAATTATACTCATCCATACTTGTTTGCACAAAAGATTATTTTCTCGAAGAGGTTTGAACATTGAGAATTGAAGATTATGTCACACATATTTTACTCGGGACTAACAAAATGCTAGTTGGGGGTGTGTTAAGTGTCAAATATTGCATATTTCCTCCTATTTATATCTTGGTTTTATGAAATGATAACACTTAATGAGTATATTTTATACATGTTTGTATTATGAGGTGAGTTTAAGAGCTTGGATTGAAAAGAATGTTAAAAGCATGGATTTGATGCTCAAGAATCACCAAGGTAAGGAATGGATCTTAGGAGATCAAGATAGAAGATTTCGAGACCCTAAGATCCAAGGAAACCAAGTGGAGAAGAAAGGAAGTCGAAAGTGCAAAATGCATAAATTCACACTGTCTATGTCATTGAAGGTTGTTCGATGACATCGAAGTCAGTCCTCGATGACATTGAAGGCGGTTCGATTACATCGAAGAATTACAGAAAATCAAGTCTGGTTGTTGGACAAATTGGATGCAGTTCTTGATGACATTGAAGCCCTATTCGATTGATCGAAGACCAATTCAATGACATCGAAGGCAATTCAATGACATCGAACTTTTTGCAAAATTTTAGAGCAACTCACTGGAACACTTTGGACACATTCTCGATGGATCGAAGACCCTTCAATGATATCGAAAGACTGTTCGATGACATCAAAGGAATATTCGATGACATGAAAAGTTACGCAGTGCGAAAGGTGTTACATAGTGTGAAAAGGCACAACTTTCAAATTCAAGTTACATTCGATGACATCGAAGGCTTTATGCAGAGTTATGCAGACTATGTAAATTTCAGGCAGTTTTTTTATTTTAGACGGACAAGGCTATAAATATGGGTTTTCCTATGAGTTCTAAACATGAATTAGATTTTGAAAAGCAGAGCAAAAGGGTGGAATAGCCTCCCAAGAGTTTTTCTTATTTTCTTTCCTATTTTTAATGCTTTCTTTTATGGTTTTAGATCCAATCATGTTGGATAAACCTCTTAGCTAAGGCTAAGAGGTAAAGCTTGTAGCATGTTTGGATGATTTTCTTGCTTTGATTCTTGTTTTTGATGAACCTCATTGATTTCTAGTTTGATATTAAAGGAACATTTTTAGTTTTCTATGATTTATTATGACTCAAATTATAATAAATGAAGTGATAGCTTTAGATATCTTCTTTTCCTGTTTTGAGATTATGAGATTGGTAAATCTTATTATTCACCATCGTCTCCTTGGCATGGTAGGGTGATGGAATCCCTTCCAATCATCACAATTCTCCTCCATTAAGAATTAGGTCAATGAAAGTTCAAATTTGATTTAATTACTTTATCTTCCAATTGGATAAGATATGACTCCAATTCCAATTGTGTCTCTTAAATCAAAGTAAGGTAACATCCTAATACCTACAAGTGGATCCTTGGCATCCTAGTTCCCACCTTTCAATTGATAGTGTTAATCAACATTATTCACAATTACTCTCTTTTATTCCAGATTTAGATTTAGATATTCTTCTAGTTCTAGTTCTAATTACTTTTAGAATACGTACAAGATTAGTCCCTATGGATTCGACCTCGGTCTCACCGAGATTATTACTACATCGCGACCCTACACTTGGGGCTGTAAACAATTAACAACACCAATACCCCACCAAGGTACAACAACATAACACAAGTACCACTATTATAATCCAATGTATGTCGGCACAAACCCAATATGCACCAACAACTCAATTCACATAACTTAACAAATTTCTAACAATAGAAAACTCGTATTAATCAAGCATTACATCAAACATGTTAACTAGTGATGATAATAGCATTAGGGTTATCAACACCGGGTCCTTACTCTTGATCCAGTGGTAGACTCTAAGGAGTTTCAACACCTGGTCAAGGGTTAGAGTACCCATTGGTGGTGAAATCCCACTATGGCGTGAGTGTATGGTGGTGTGTGTGTGTGTTAAAAAAATGTTAACTAGTAATGATAATAGCATTAGGGTTATCAATAATAAAGTAAGGATGGCATGGATATCACATTAATACCTTAACTACAACAAAAATCCTTGATTAATACAATCAAGGGTTGATAAATGAAAACTTTTTTTTTTTTTTAAGTCTGCACCTTAGAGGGTTTCACACGATCTTAGAGTTAGGGTTTTTAGGGGAAAACACCAATTCTTATACAAACACCAAGAATTATGCGAGATTCATGTAATTCATCTTAAAGAAACCTAGGTCGAGATGTAGGGTTCGTTTCTTACCTCCAATCGTGAGTGGGGGTGGATTTGGCAAAGGAAATTAGTAGTGGTTAGGGCTTTGGTTGGAGAATATTGGTGAAAGGAAGCACCAATCTCCCCCACTCCTAATCTCACTCTTCTTCTTCTTCTTCTTCTTCTTCTTCTCTCTCTCTCTCTCTCTCTCTCTCTCTCTCTCTCTCTCTCTCTCTCTCTCTCTCACTCAAGGTAGGGCAAGAAATTCGTATGGGGAGAGGGGTGGCCAAATTAGCGCCTTTTATAGTGTCATAAGTGGTGCATTTGGCCCTATTGGCTTAGCAATTGATATATTAACCCTATAGGGGATTGTTTCTAAGTATTATGGCCCACTTAGAGGTGTACGGACCAATCTATGCCCTAGGATAGTTGTCCCTTGTGATGATCTACGTAAGGTGTTCAAAACCCCAAATGTAAGGTTGTGATGTAGCAATAACTCAGTGAGACCGAGGTTGAATCCATAGGGACTAAACTTGTACAAATTCTAAAAATAGCTAGATCTAGAACTAGAAAAAGATCTAACTTAAAATCTGGAATAGTTGAAAGTAATTGTAATGAATTATCAATAATCAAAAGAGAACTAGATCCCCAAGGATCCACTTGTAGCTATTAGGATACTACGTCACTTGATTCAATAAACACAACTAGAATTGAAGTCCTATCTTATCCAGTTGGAAGATAAGCAATTAAAGCACAACGTAGACTTCTCATTGAATTAGTTTACACATGAAGGAGTATTGTGATGATTGGAAGGGAATTCAACCATCCACCATCCCCAGGAGATAGTGGTGAATCACAAATTTCACCAATCTCACAATCTCAAAATAGAAAAGAAGATATTTAAAGTTATCGCAACGTCTATTGTAATTTGAGTCACAATAAACTATAGAAAATTGAAAATATTCCTTAAATTCAAACTAGAAATCAATGAAGTTCGACATAAACAAGAATAAAAGTAAGATAAACATCCCAACATGCTACAAGCTTCACCTCTTAGCCCTAACTAAGAAATTAGCTAGCCAGCCAAAGACATGAATGAAACCAAAACTCTTAAAGAAAACATAAAAATTAACTAGAAGAAGAAGATTGGGGAAAAGGAAGGACTCCTTGAAGTTCTTCAACACTTTGCTCCACTCTTCCAACCCTAATTCGTGCTTAAAACTACTTGGAGAACCCATATTTATAGCCTTTGTCCGGCCAACTTTGAAAATTGTCATGAATTTATGCAGCTGAGTTACGTTTTGGTCAGATCGAAGTCGAGTTCGAGTTGTGATTGGATTTTATCTTCAATGGTTCCCCAATTTCAATCACACCAAACTTGAGTTCGATCAGACCAAACTTAAGTTTCGGTCGAACCAAATTATCTTTCTGTCAGATCGAATTAACTACTTTTAGCGTTGGAGCTTTTTATGAACTTTCGATCACACTGAACACTTCCTTTAGTCAGACCGAATTTCATTTTGGTTGGACCACATTATCCTTCGGTCGAACCGAATTATCCCTGAATTTCATCTTTAGTTGCTGGACTATTTTCTGTGATTTCGGTAGGACCGAACTTGGTTTCAGTCGGACTAAACTGGCCTGTTTTTCTGCTGCAGACTTTATAATCTTCTTCAGTCTTTCTTCGTCCTTTGTACTTGGATTTCTAGGATCTTGATGTCTTCAAATCTTCAATCTTGGTCTCTTAAGATCCACTTCTTACTTTGGTGATTCTTGAGTATCAAATCCATGCTTTTGACATTCTTTTCAATCCAAGCTCTCAGATTCACCTCACAATACAAACATGTATAAAATATACCCATTAAGCAGTATCATGTTTATAAAACCATGATATAAACAGGGGGAAATATACAATATTTGACACTCAACACACCCCCAACCAGCATTTTACTAGTCCCGAGTAAAACATGTGTAAAAGAATTCTCAATTCTTAATGTTCAAACTTATTTAGAGAATAATCTTTTGTGTAAACAAGTATGGATGAGTATAATTCAAAGAAGCGAGAGTGAAAATTTGAAAACGTAGAGCCGAATCACATGAGCAATCAATCAAATAGGTTCTTTATCAATTACTTAAGAGCATAAGTTCATATATCAAGTTTCTCACTGTGCTCAGTGAATTTTAACTTACTTTCCATAAACATACTATCGTTTCATAATGTTAGCCATGCTCATCACCTCAAGATTGATTGAATAATCAAGTACTGATTCCCAACTTATTCCTTTTTTTCTTCTTTTTCCAGTTTTTTATTTTATATCGACGGTCCCTTTTATTTATTCATTCTTTTCAATCTTTTCATCTTCATTCTTTTCAGACTTTTCATTCTTTTCATCATACATGACCTTTTGTTGATCTCTCTGTTTTTTAACGGGTTCCTTTCATCTTTTTTTAAGGTGGATAAAATTCTCCAGACTCAATTCTCAACATCCATCATTGATGCACATGCTAGCAATCAGAAATTCTAACACAATTAAGAGAAAGCAAATTAAATGCGTCTTGTGATTTAGATCAACATGGTATCCAAACTTCCACTTAATCAATTAAATAAAAGAATTTAAGTGATGGTCTACTTAGCTAATCAAACTCCAACAATTCAAAATTCAATATTTGTCTTATCGTCATACTCAAAGCATTCTTAATTACTCAAACTTTTATTTTCCAAACAGGTTTGTAATTTGAAAAACTAAAATTTTTTAAAATTTTTGCTCAAAGACCAAGAAAATACTGATTAGTTTACCTAATCCACACCCCCCCCACCTAAAATCTACATTGTCCCCAATGTAAAAGATATAAGCATGCAATGCACATGAGACAACGAAAAGAGGAGAAGTGATGAAAAGTTAGTACCTGAAGAAGGAGAATTGAAGCTTTTCCAAAGTTCTCAACATGAAATGGGTTAGCATGAAGACTAAACAAACTGAAATCAAATTATCCTAATTCTAAATCCTATGAAAGCAATAAACCTAACTACACCCATCAAACTAGGAGGTCAAACCTGATACATAGGATCAATCAGAAGCATGGACATATCCTCTGAGTCAAACTTCTTAACAAATGGCTTGAGACGATGATCGTTCACTTTGAAAACATTGCTATTCGTCAGATTCTTTATCTCAACGGCCCCATGAGGATCGACTTTTGTAATGGTGAAAGGGTCGGTCCAACGAGAGAGAAGTTTACCTAAAAAAAGATGTAACCGAGAATTGTACAGAAGGACTTTTTGACCGGTTATGAATGATTTTCGAAGGATCTTCCAATCATGGAACATCTTCATCCTGTCCTTATAAATTCTCGAGTTCTCGTATGCATCGTTCCAAATTTCTTCGAGTTCATTCAATTGAAGTTTGCGAGCGAGCCAGCATTGTCCAAGTTAAAGTTTAGATTTTTGATAACCCAGTAGGCTCTATGTTCCAACTCCACAGGCAAGTGGCAAGTTTTCCCATAGACAAGTCTAAAGGGAGACATTTCAATGGGGGTCTTATAAGCTGTACAGTAAGCCCATAAAGCATGAGTCAAGAGGATTGACCAATCTTTACGGTCAGGATTAACCATTTTTTTCAAATTTTGTTTAATTTCCCTGTTGGAAATATCAGCTTTTCCGCTTGTCTGCGGGTGGTATGAAGTGCTCACATTATGAGAAATGTCATATTTCTTCATTAAGTTCTCGAATGGGCTATTGCAAAAGTGTGAACCTCCATCACTAATAATGGCGCGAGGCATTTCGAACCGGGAAATGATATTTTCTTTTAAGAATCTAATGACCATTCAATGATCATTGTTCTGACATGGAATCACTTCAACCCACTTAGTGACATAGTCTACTGCTAATAAAATATAGAAAATTTCAAAGGATTGGGGGAATGGCCCCATGAAATTGATGCCCCAGCAATCGAATGCTTCAATAATTAGAATGAGGTTCAAATTCATCATATTTCTATAAGACAATCCTCCCAATTTCTAACAACGCTCACAAGCTTTGTAAAAATCATGAGTATCTCTGAACATAGTGGGCCAGTAAAAGCCGCACAGCAGAATTTTAGTCATGGTATTTTTAGCAGAAAAGTGACCACCACAGGCCTAAGATTAAAAAAAGGAGATAACACTCTGATGTTCATTGTCTGGCACGCATCTCCTTAGAATTTGGTCTGAGTAATATTTAAATAGATAAGGATCATTTCAGAAAAACTTACGTACCTCAGCAAAAAAAATTCTTATCTTGTGCAGTCTAATATGTCGGTGTAAAACCTATGACAAGATAATTCGTAATGTCAGCAAATCAAGGTGATTGGGAAAGTTTAAACAATTGTTCGTCAGGAAACATATCATTTATCGGTGTCGGCTTAAGGAAATCGAGGAGATCAAGTCTAGAGAGATGGTCAGCCACTGCGTTCTCTATTCCTTTTTTGTCTCTTATTTCTATGTTGAATTCCTGGAGTAGGAGGATCCATCTTATCAGGCGAGTCTTGGCATCATTCTTAGAGAGAAGGTACTTTAATGACGCATGATCAGTGTAAATGATAATCTTGGATCCGATCAAGTGGGACCTAAATTTATCCAAAGCAAACACTATGGCTACGAGTTCCTTCTCTGTAATAGAATAGTTCACTTAGGCGGAATTTAGAGTTTTACTCGCATGGTAAATCACATAGGGCTTGTTCCCTTTTCTCTGGCCTAACATCGCCCCAATAGCATAATCAGATGCATCGTACATAATTTCAAAAGGTATGCTTCAGTCGGGTGGTTGTTGAAATGAGTGGTAGTCAACATGCCCTTGAGCTTAGTGAAAGCTCCATGGCATTTTTCACTCCACTCGAATGATATATCCTTTTGAAGTAGATTACATAAAGGACAAGAGACTTGAGTAAAGTCCTTTATGAATCGTCTATAGAATCCAGCATATCCTATGTAACGCCCTGAAATTTGAGGGTCGAGTAGCAACTCAACTCTCGAGTTCCAAAACATCACTTATGCAACATAGAGAATGATGATTGAATGTTGGCTGTGTTAGTGCAATAAACATGAGTGAGATTATACCAAAACAGTAATTCATACTCCAGATCCATGTATAAACGCAAGCGGAAGACTGAAGATGTATATAGATGTGTATAAAACAAAACAATCTCGATCTCAAGAGTATGAATACCAACTGAGTCACCATATACATGTATTTGTTCCTGAATCAAAATGTCAAAATGGTACAACTATAATCATAAACCCTATATCCCCGTAAATCTGGATAGCCTACGCGAAGCCTCCAGCAAACTGCATGAAGGAAAACTCATCCTGATCATCATAATAATCAGGCTCAGCCTCCTGAGTATCATCGGTACATGCATCTAAGACAGAGTCTGGTGGGTGTCCAGAACACCGTCCTGTAACGTGGGAGTGAGTAGCTAACTTAGTGGAACAATAAAGCATAGGTTAACATGTTATCAAATCAGTCAAGCAGTAATGATAAAGCAGTACAATCAACAATCCTAAGTACTCTTATTAATGCAAGTATGAAGTGCAATCGTGATGCATGCCCCTCACCAATGCTCCCTCATACGGCACCATCTTACGTCTGTGGCATGCGTTCATCCCTCAGTGCTCCACATCTTCCAGGCACATGCAGTGCGATAATGAGCATGATTACCGAGTTGTTATTAATACCTTTCAAACAGCAGGATTGGGAAACTAAGGTACCTTCCTTGTACCATTCCCAAAAAAAGATCCATTCTAGGGTCGTCAATCCTAAATAATCTCAAACGATGTGTGGCTCTAGGTCACTGCAAGGGCTGTCAGGGCTGTTACACGAAATCGTTGCACCACTCCCCCATCACCTTATCAATACAGGCCTAGTTTTGTACTCTTGTTGCTACAGAAGGGTCGTCGCCTCCACGTAGACTCAAAGTATGCTCGAGATTACTACAAAGGGCTGTCAGGGCTGTTACACGGAATCGTTGCACCACTCCCCCATCACCTTATCAGTGTAGGCCGATAGCTTGAATATAGTGTCTCATACCACCATAATCGGCTCACGAGTCTAATTGCTCAATGGTCACTACGGGGAGGCTCGTGGCCCCAGCGTAGGTCGACAGCTCGACCACGGTGTCCCATACCACCATGCTCGGCTCATGAGTCTTAGCGGATCGAGGTACCACGGTTAACGGGATTCCACTGTTAAGGTTAGTACCTTAGGTTCAAACAGAGGCGTCCAAACATGGTGAATATACATAAGACAAATCGGGTTACTTGACGAGCTCAGCTAGCTTGAGTGCACAACAAGTTTAACGATATGAAGCGCATAAGCACTTCGTGTGGCCAGCCACTATCGTCAATCGAAGTACAACTCGGGTTCGTCAAACACATTTCATGTGACGAATGAATCTCAGTCACGAATTCCATTCCGTTACCGATCGCCTGGACTAACTCTTAGTCCCAAACTCAATCCACTCATCAAGTAATCATGTGAGTCAAACAAGACAGTAATGCATTTCATAAGTCATGAAGTTTACAATCACATAAGCATATAATGAAATACAACATAAACATGATTTCGCACACAATCATTCCATAAGTGAAAACAGACCATACATTAGAGCATACCTATAGGAAATCATTCACACTATTAAGGTAACCGAGATTTATCTCTCGATCCTCATATAAGGTGTACTAGGTGATTGCTAGCACATTCAGACATTTTCACAAACACATAGACTACATACCTCATCATACGTGATGTATGATGATTACACATAAGCTTGACCAAATCCTTCCACTAGGGAGTTGCCCCGTATATCACGTGCTTGTACCCATGGCAGATGATCATGGCATGCATGGATATAGGTTCCATGTTTATTAAAACATTTTCATAAACACTTCTACACACTTTAACACATATTTCATATTTTTGCCGTGGAGTGATTTAGGGTAAGTCCTTTCGCTAAGGAGTTGTTGCACATGTACTAAGCATATATTTACGACAAATAAACATGTTAAGCACAAATCTGAATTCCAAACATTTTCAAACATTTCAACATATGCATAGATTAGGCTATATCCTACATCTTTCAGGTAAACTCGTATAACGAAACAGACGACGCATTTTGCATGTGAAATAGCACCCTTGTCAGTTATAAATCATTAACCGACATTGAAAGCCTTGAAAACCATAACCTATACACCTAAAGTCCGCACCTTACGCCATAGAAGCGTAATAAATTTGGTAGGAATGCTACGTCTCCTTCCACGACAATATAACGACCTAAAGCACAAGTAGTGTTAGCTATTTTGCTAATTGAATTAATTGAAACCCTAAATTAGATTAGGGTTAGGGTTTTCTTACCTAGAAATGAAGTCGGAATCGCCGGAAAAGCGATTAGAATGGTGTGGTAAGCTTGTAGAGTGGTAGGGTAAAATAGCAGGGAGATTCTCCCACTTCTCTCACACTTTCTCTCTCTTTTCTTACTTCTCTCTCCTAGGCTTTCTTCAAATTCATATGGGCTGAATGAGAGAGGGTTTAGGGTCCTTATATAGGCTAAAACATAACCAAAATAGACCCAGGGTCAAGGTATACTTAGGTTATATCCAAAGTGGGTCCATTTCGATCCAACGGAGCACTTCTGGAGCCCCCCCTTGAGCCAAAGGTCGGACTTAAGCTCACTGACTATGGATTTAGGTCGAGTTAAGTTTTCATTCCAATCGGGTTTACAGATCGCACGTGACGGATCAGTTTCAGTTCAACGGTCACTGAAACTCGCTCGGGGATTTTAAGTACACTGCCATGTATATAAAATTTCTCCTGATTCGAGGGTGTATTTGGGTCAGATTCTAACGGTCTGATTGCTTACATTAGGCCCACAAGTAACAAGTCTCAGATTACTTAAATGAGATTTGATTTCTAAAGAAAACCAAATGTTCTCACACTCTTCACTCTGGGCTCAAGCGAATAGCCGTGGGACACTATCTGGATTTGATCTCCGAGATGGTTATCAAGCCTAGCAAGGTGGTCCTAATTCTATAACCTCGTATTATTCGGACTTTCGATGTGCGGTCCAGATCTGATACGGAGTTTCAATGTGCTCCCGAGAGCAGCTGGGTAATGAGATTGATCCTAGATTTTAGGGTAACCTAACGTTAATGATTCTACAAGCTTCGGGTCTTGTAGATCGTATTTAAAGTGATTTAAGCGGATTCATGGCTAATCTAGTTTAGCACTTAGTTAACTTTGTCTAATTTCTAAAGGATTTTATCCTGAGTGATTTTTGCCTGAGGTGGTACTCGGGCCATTGTACGGAATTTTTCGAGTTGTCACATCCTAATAAGGATCGCACGTCACGTATGCTCTTGGGTGGAGGTAGGTTAGAGATAAGATCAATTTTAGCCTTGTCCACGTCAATTTCCTTAGATGAAATTATATGTCCAAGCACTATTCCCTTAGAAACCATGAAATAATATTTCTCCAATTTCACAACCAAATTCTTTTCTTCACATCGCTTTAGCACATTTTTAAGATTTTCCAAACACTCACTGAAGGATGGACCAAAGATAGAAAATTCGTCCATGAAGACCTCTAAATACTGCACCATCATGTCAGAAAATATACTCAACATGCATCGCCAAAAGGTGGCGAGGGCATTACATATTCAGAATGGCATCTTTCGGTAAGCAAAAGTGTCAAATGGGTATGTGAATGTTATCTTTTCTTGATCTTCAAGGGCTATCTCTATCTGATTGTGGCCCGAATATCCGTTAAGGAAGTAATAGTAAGAGTGACCAGCTAGTCGTTTCAAAATTTGATCAATGAAGGGCAAAAGAAAGTGGTCCTTCCTTGTGACGATATTCAACTTTCTATAGTTAATGCACATCCTCCAACCAGTAGTAACTTTAGTTGGCATGAGTTCATTGTCAACATTGACTACGATGGTGATTCCGGACTTCTTAGAAACCACTTGAGTTGGACACCCATGACGACCTTGACTTATCTGAACTAGTCTATGATATAAGTACCTCAAGCCTCACTAACAGCCCAACTTCTTCACATGTTTGAATTTAATTGACGTTGTGGTTGTCAGGAGGTTTTTCCATTATACTCAAGATGAATGCGATGGGTACAAATCAAAGGGTCAATTCCCTTAAGGTCCATAATCGACCATCCAAGTGCTCCTTTATGCTCAATTAGAGTAGAAATAAGCATGCTCTCTTGTCCTTTCTCAAGGTAGGAGGAAATCACCACCGGGTATGTCTCATCTTGATCTAAGTAAACATATTTAAGATCAACGGGCAAAGGTTTTAGGTCAAGCTTTGATGCTTTGAGGCTAGATGGTAGAGGCATTATATCGGTTTGGGGCAATTTCTAAAATTGTGGCCTCCACCAGTTAATTTTAAGTACCAACGTAGCATCAAGTAAGGCATCCATCTCCCTAATCATGTCATCATCTAAATCAGGGGAGTGAGCCAAGCACGTCTCTAGAGGGTTAGAGTATAGAGTCAAAAGCACTCTATTTTATACGAAAGAATCGATCATGTTAATGTCGTGGGTATCATCATCATCCTCTGGCTATTTGATCATATTAAAAAAATGTTGAGCTCCAATGTATATTTTTGAAAGATAAATTCTTAATTCCATTCCTACAAATAATGATGGCATTTGATGTAGCAAGGAATGGGCGACCAAGAATGACATGAATTTAAGTGCTCACATCCACGATGGGTTAAGTATCTAGAATAATAAAATCTACTGGATAGTAGAATTTATTAACGTGGAACAACACATCATCCCACTCTATACATGAACCGATCGATCAACAAGTTGTAATGTGGTTCGGGTGGATTTTAATTCACCTAGACCCAGTTGTTCATAAACTGAGAAAGGGATTAAATTAACACTAGCTCATAAGTTAAGAACTGCGTGCTCAATCCGGTGGTTCCCAATAACACAAGTGATGGTTGGGCTACCGGGATCCTTGTATTTTTGTGGCACATTTTTTTTAGGATGACACTCACTTTTTCTGTCAAAAGGATTTTCTTTTGAATATTTTTTTCATCTTTTGGTAGTGCATAGATCTTTCAGAAATTTGGTATATGAAGGGATTTGTTTAACGACATCTAATAGAGGGATATTGACCTTCACTTGCTTAAGCACCTCTAGAATATCCTGAGAGTTAAATAGAGGTTTTGGTGCAATCAACCGTTGGGGGAATGACGCAATCGGCTTACAAACTTTTTCCGGTTCTTCCTCTTGTGGATCACTACTAGGTCTATCATTCACATCTTCTTCTAGATCCTTAGGCTTTTCATCCCTCACCGAAATAGATTTGTCAATTGTCTTCTCACTCTTAAAAGTGGTGATAGACTTGGCTTGCTCTATTTGATTTGAAGAGCTTGGGTCACTAATTTCACATTGCGGTTTTGGATTGGGGAGGGGTTAGGCTGGAAGCATCCACTTCTCCCCACTCGTTAAGTGTGACTCAATCCTTTGAATGGGCGATACATACATTCTCATTGTTGTTTTGAGATCTTGGAATGCTTGCACCGTATTCTGGTTCAATAACTCTTGGTTTTGCATGAATTTTTGAACCGTATCCTCTTGAGGCCTCTTTTAATTTAAGAATTGTGTGAGGGCCTCTTGTGGGTTAGTCATTTTTTCATTCCTCCAACTGAAATTTGGATGATTCCTCCAGCTGAAATTGTATGTATTTAAGGTGGGCCCTTTGAAAGGTCTTTGGTAGTTATTCACGGCATTTGATTGCTCGTTCAATATTTCTTGAAAAGCAGGAATAGTAGGACAATTTTCAGTTGTATGTATGTTTCAAGCACAAATACCACAAACCACTTCCACAACCTTATCGTTTGATAGGTTCTCCCTTCTTAAGTTATATGGCCTCAACTTTCCTTATGAGATTGGCCACCCTTGCACTCATTTCATCTTCCTCTTTTAAAACATAAATTCCTCCTATTTCCTTTGATTGAGTAGGCTTAGAAGTGGTGGGTCTAAGGGAGGTGTCCCATGATTGCTTGTTTTCTACCAATTGATCAAGGTAATCCATGCATCATCGGCCTCTTTAATCATGAATTCATCGTTACACATCATCTCTACGAACTGGCGCATTGGTGAAGTTAATCTGTTATAGAAAAAGCTTATTATTTATCATATTTCATATCCATGATGTGGACAGGAATTCGTGAGATAAATCTTAGCTTTAAGGAGTGTTTCCACATCTTAACCTTCTCCTTTAGTGAGAATGGAAACAATTTTAGTCGCATTGTGTCTTCAGACACGTTTGAAAAGTGTAATGTGGCGACTATCTCATCAAACTTTTTAATATGCAAGTATGGACTTTTATATTCTAGCCCATGAAACTTAGGAAAGAGTTGTGTTACTCCAGGTTTAACATCCACGTTTCCTGCATTCAATGGAAATATCATGCAAGAAGGTGTACTTGTTGAGTCGTAAATATTGCATATTTAAACTCCCAATTAGCATCATATTAGCAGAATAAGTGTTAAAAAAATCATTAGAATAAGATCATAATCAATACATCCATCTGTTGTATGTGTTTCATCTTCTGTGTGCGAATTAAGTGATTTTATGTTGTAGATTGAGTAATGGATGATGGAAGAATAGCTGTAAGAAGAGTTGACGGTCCAGATCATCCGATTAAAAAGACGAGACATAAGGAAATAAGCCTAATGGTCAAATTGCGAGTATCAGAGATTAGGGAGTCATACGGCGTGCTACGTGCAAAACCGGGTGATGAGACGAACTGTACGACTCAAATAATGTATTGAAGATGATGGAGGGTCCGGATTGGTGAAAGGTACGAGGAACTAAAGCTGTGGAGAGGTGTACATACGAAATTTGACAAATTTCCAAATTTGTCAAATCTATGTAAAGAAAAAAATGGATTGGATTTCAAGTCAATTTTGGTCATTTCATACTAAGCATGTGGGGCCCAGTTTGGTTGATCAGAACCGCCCATATTGAAGGGAATGTTGATAAGAGATATAATATGAAGTTTGAAGAAATTCGGAGTTTGTGACGGACTGCAAGATCAAGAAAATTACATACAGTTTTGATCAAAGTCTGGGATCAGTGTACATTATTTGGATAGACCAACGGTTCATTTGGGTAAAGACGATGCTAGGAATCCAATAAAAGGATTAGATCTTGCGAACTATAGCATGTGGGGCCCATGCACATGTTGTGCGACTTTCCAAAGGTAGGATGGTTGGTGACATAACTAGTTAGGTGGTGGGTGCGTGAAATATACAACCACATACAAGGCGATTCCAACGGTTCATTTGGGTAAAGACGATGCTAGGAATCCAATAAAAGAGATTAGATCTTGCGAACTATAGCATGTGGGGCCCATGCACATGTTGTGCGACTTTCCAAAGGTAGGATGGTTGGTGACCAACTAGTTAGGTGGTGGGTGCGTGAAATATACAACCACATACAAGGCGATTCTGTGGGGGACGTTTTAAAGGTGGACATCTTCCACTGTGGTTGGCCCACTGGGTTTTGGATTCTCCTCATTTTTGGGTCCAACGGCTAAAATGATCTAGGGTATCGAATGGATGGCATGGATATTACATATACATCGAGGTGTGTCCACACTTTCTCTTGTACGACCAAAGCATGTGAAGGCAAATTGTTACGTAAACGGAAATCAATCCTATTCTTTAGGATATCCTCCAACAGCCTATAAAGAGAATAGGGCACGACCATTGGAGAGGAGGCTCTCAAGTTTCATGGTTTTAAAAATTATTTTTTTACAAGTTTTTTTAAAGATCCTTATTAGTTTTTTTAAAAAAAATTTATATACTTTTGGGAAATGAATGACACATAAAATTTAGATTTTCTTCAAATTTTTTTGAGTATTTTAATTTGTTTCAATTCAAGTTCTAATGATGTTGAATACTTTCTACTTGCTTTCTATTTATAATTTAATTATGTTTCTCTAATTCCCTCTAGCCCAAGCTAGAAGGGAAGCACATGGACTTTAAATGGTGTATGCATGTTATCAATTATCTAGGTTTAGGTTTTTGATCCATCATGTGAGATCCATACGGTGGATGCTTCAGCTTAACTTAGATCAATAAGATTTCTTAGATTGGAGATATTCTTAACTTACTATATTATTTGATTCATTATCTCATGGATATTGAATCTTACAATCAATAGCGCTTGAGGATATATTTTATTGGTGCTAATCCATGATTCTCTAATCTCTTATGTCATTTACTCAAATAATTAAACTGTTTTATTTTTCGATTAGGCCAACCATAGTGGTCGGATCCTGATTGTGTTATCAAAGTCATCATGATTAATGGATTATTAATTTGTGTGTGGAACTTTGAAGCTTGGTTTTTTTTTTTAATTTAATTGAATTCCGTTTTAAAGTCATACTCTCAAAATCATTGCATTTGTTTAGTTAGAATTTTTATAGGTCTATTTCCCTTAGTTAGTTTTACGTTGATTTTCCATTCTCTTAATCCATCTTCCTTTGGGATCGACCCTATGCTCACAAGATATTACTTGTGAACCTCTACACTTGGAGAAATACAATAAGTTTTTGGCGTCGTTGCCGGGGAGATGATGAGAAGATTGGATTTGTGCAAGATAACTAAGGTAAGTGTTTTCTAATACTCTAAAATTTCTGTAGATTTTCTGTTTTTCTTATTAAACCTTTGGGGTGAGGATTATTGTTTTTTTCTTGGTCGGCTCTGCCGCTTCGGATCTCGCTGCTTTCTTATATATATATATATATATATATATATATATATATATATATATATATATATATATATATATATATATATATATATATATATATATATATATATATAATTGCTTTATAGAATAGTGTTTACTTTGAAAGTAAATTTAGTTGGATCTTTCAAGCACTAACCGTGACATAAGGTTGCTCCTGCTTGGGATTTCATCACCCAAGTGCTAATGGTTGTCCTACAATTGTTACTTGATCATAAAGATCATCTGCTGAATCTATTTTCCATATTAGCATAGTTTAATTTTTGCATTAGTTTTACTTTCTTTTGATTTATTTTGCTTTATGGTTTAAACCCTCATTGTTCGGCTCTGCCGCCTGGGTTGTTATAAAGTTTTTATTTTTACTCTTAAGTATCATACTTACAATTTGAAGTTGTGGTTTTGAATTTGTTGTGGTGTGGATGGTTTATGTCTCATTGGAGTAGAGATCAAAACAATTGACTCTCCTTCAAAGGTGGACTAGTCCCAAGCCTTGATCATTCATTTAGGAAAGACAGTCAACACCACTTGAATTCCATGGCAGACCCAGTTGATAATCTAAATGCAAATCTAAGTCTACTAGATCCAACTATAATCCAAAACAGAGAAAATCAACGCAATCCTCCTCTTGAGGATGAGAATGAAGTTTATAGGAATGTGTTAAACCAACCACAGACTTTATGTGAACATCTACACCCTGAGAGATCAACTCTACCATCTTGCATTATGTTCCCTACTCACACAGAGAACATTGATTTTAAACCGGGTGTGATTCAATTGATTCTTAAATTTCATGGCTTGGATTCTGAAAGCCCTTACTTGCACTTCAAGGACTTTGAGGAAGTAATTGCAACATTAAAAGTGAACAATGGCAATGGGGATGAACTCAAACTTAGGTTATTCCCATTTTCTCTAAAGGACTAGGTCAAAGCATGACTCAACTCTCTAAGACCTCAAATGCACTGAAACAAGAAATCATTCCATTCTCCGAAAAGGGTAATGAACTATTTTTCAAAGCTTAGGAGCGCTTCAAAGACCTTCTACTCATTTGCCCACAAAATAGTTATGAACCATGGCACTTGATTGATTCGTTCCAAAAAATGGCTCACCATAAATACCTGTCAATTCATAGAAATGATGTGTGGTGGAACCTTCCTTGACAAAGATCATAATGAGGCTTGGGATTTTCTAAACATGTTAGCAGAGAATACCCAGACATGGGATGTCTTTGCTAAACTAGACCAAACTAGACCCATTCCTAGAGAGAAAGCAGGGATGTACGTTCTAAGAGAGGAAGACGACCTTAATGCAAAATTCATTGCATTGTCTAGAAAGGTCGAAGCCTTGGAAATTAGGAAGGTTGATGCAATTAAAGCAAACACTTCCTTAGATAATTTTTGTAGATTTGTGGTGGTGCCGACCATGACACAAAGGATTGTCCAACAATCCCAACTGTACAAGATATCATGCATGAGCATGGGCAAGCAAATGCTATAAATAACTACCAAATGCCAGTTGTGCAACCAATGGGAAACACGTATAATCCAAATTGGCATAACCATCCTAATCTTAGTTGGAGGAGTGGACCATAAATTAATGCACCCAATGCACCTCATGGGCCTCCACAAAACAATTTCTTTGGGGCACTTAACAATGCACCATATGTACCCCTACCAAAGCAATCAACTGTGGAGGATGCATTGACCGCATTTACGAACTCTCATGCTCAAATGAATCAGTCTCTAATCCAATTAAATTAGGAATTAAGGACGGTCGTGGCTAGGATTGAGACTCAACTAAATGCAAGGGAAAAAGGTACACCTCCTTCTCAATCTGTGTCAAACCCTAAAAATACATATTTCATTGGAGACATAAATCCAAGTGAGCTACATCATGAACAAGTTAAGGCCATCATTACCTTAAGAAGTGGAAAAAAAGGTTGATAACAAGATAATGCAACCGGTAGAAATACTGGAGGATGTGCCACATTCTCAAGAGAATGATGAACCAATTATGGTTCAAGAGCCGCAACAACAAAAAGATAAAGAGACTAAGTCACATGAGCCTCCAGTTCCATTCCCATATAGACTTCGGAACCTGACTGTCCCCATGAAATATCAAAAGGTGTTGGATGTGCTCCAAAAGGTGACTATCAATATTCCTTTGCTTGATATCATTAGACAAATTCCATCATATGCTAAATATCTCAAGGATATGTGTAATGTGAAGAGGAAATTAAACGTGTACAAGAAGGCCTTCCTTACTGAGAGAGTGAGTGTTATTATTCAAAAAAGGGTCGTACCCAAATACAAAGACCCAGGAAGTCCCATTATTCCTTGTATTAATGGAAATTTCCAAATTGAGCATGCTTTACTAGACTTGGGTGCAAGTGTCAACTTAGTACCTTATTCGATTTGCCAACAAATGGGGTTAGGCGAGCTTAAACCAACCACAATTAACTCCAACTCGCTGACCACTCCATTAAGGTACCAAGGAGAATTTTAAAGGACGTGTTAATCCAAGTGGACAAATTCTACTTCCCCGTGGATTTCATTGTACTAGACACTGAGCCATGTGTAAATGTTAGCGCTCAAGTTCCCATTATTTTGGGTCGCCCATTCCTAGCAACTTCAAATGCAATCATCAATTATAGGAATGGAATGATGAAGTTGGCTTTTGGTAACATGACCTTAGAGCTCAATATTTTCAATATATACAAGCAACCCATAGACAATAATGAGATCCATGAGCTGAATTTTATGGACTACTTGATAGAGCAAGAGGAATTGGAACCTAGCCTATCTATGGAATTGATTACATTCTTTAGGGACTTGAAAATTTTTGATTTAGAAAGAGTGTTTGCTAAAAGTTGTGATAATGATGAGAGCACTACCACCCAAGTATTGGTATATACTAATGGAGACCACGAACTCAAATCATGTCTATTGAAGACTTGCGACCTCTGTCATCACTAACCAATGCTCCAAAGCTTGATCTAAAACCACTACCAAATGAGCTTAAGTATGTATACTTGGGCGAAAATGAAAGTTATCCTATGGTGATCTCCTCATTTTTAGATAAGGATCAAGAGATTAAATCGTTGAATGTTCTAATTGACCATAAAGGAGCCTTGGGCTTGACCATTTCTGACATTAAGGGTATAAGCCCTTCCATATGCACCAATCAGATCCACCTCAATGAGGACGTCAAACCAAGTAGACAACCTCAAAGACGTCTCAATTCAAATGTGATGGAAGTTGTAAAAAATGAGGTGATCAAATTGTTGGATGTGGAAATCATCTACCCAATATCCGATAGTGTTTGGGTAAGTCCAACCCAAGTAGTTCTAAAGAAATCCGGAATAACTATTGTGTAAAATTCCAATAATGAACTCATACCAACACGTGTCACCACAGGTTGACATGTTTGCATTGACTATAGAAAGTTGAAAACAGTCACAAAGAAGGACCATTTTCCTCTACCATTCATTGATCAAGTTTTAGAGAGGGTAATAGGTCACTCCCTTTATAGCTTCCTTGATGGAGACTCCGGATATAACCAAATAGAGATAGCCCTAGAAGACCAAGAGAAAACCACATTCACTTGTCCATTTGGCACGTTTTCTCATAAATGGGTGTCATTTAAATTGTGTAACGCCCCAGCCACTTTCGAACGGTGTATGATAAATATTTTTTCAAATATGGTTGGGAAGTTTCTTGAGGTTTTCATGGATGACTTCTCTGTATTTGGGAGTAGTTTTGAGGAATGCCTCAACAATTTATCACTTATCTTGTCTAGGTGTGAAGAGAAGCACCTTGTCTTAAATTGGGAGAAGTGTCATTTCATGGTACAAAAGAGAATTGTTTTGGGCCATGTTATCTCCAAAAATCAAATCGAGGTAGATCACTCAAAACTGGACATTATTGTTATTCACCTACCTCTCGAATTGTTAGAGATATTAGATTACTCCTAGGGCACGCCGGTTTCTATAGAAGATTCATCAAAGACTTTAGTGTCATCGCTAGACCCTTGACTAATCTTCTTCAAAAGGATGTCCCATTTGAGTGGACAGATGAGTGTGTAAGTGCCTTTAATAATATTAAATCATCCCTTACCACTGCATCATGCGTCCATCGGATTGGACACTTCTTTTTGAATTAATGTGTGATGCAAGTGATTATGCCATAGGGGTTGTTTTGGGCCAAAGGAAAGATAAACGGCCCTACGCTATTTACTATATGAGTAGAACTCTAAACTCGACCCAAGTGAACTACTCAATAACTAAAAAGGACTTTCTTGCAGTAGTCTTTACTTTGGATAAGTTTATGTCCTACTTGCTCGGATTCAAAGTGGTCATTTTCACAGACCATTTGGTTTTGAAATATTTGTTATCTAAGAAAGATGCAAAGCCAAGACTTTTGAGATGGATCCTCCTACTTCAGGAATTTGACTTGGAGATAAAATATAAGAAAGGAGTAGAGAACATAGTGGCCGATCGCCTTTTCCGATTGGTATTAGATGATTCCACTGAGGAGATGCATATCCAGGACACATTCCCTAATGAACAATTATTTACGATCTCCCAATTACCTTGGTATGCGGATATAGTGAATTATCTTGTGATAGGAAAAATGTCACATCATTGGAAGTCACAAGATAGGAAGTGTTTTAAAACCGAGGTTAGGAACTTCTTCTAAGATGACCCATATTTATATTAATATGGGACTAATCAAATTTTTAAACGTTGTGTCCCAGAGAATGAAGTTCGGAGTATTATTTCCTTTTGCCACATGGAAGCATGTGGTGGCTACTTTTCTGTTAAGAAAAGTGTGGTTTCTACTGGCCCACCATGGTTAAAGATACCCACGCTTTCTGTGTTACTTGTGATAGATGTCAAAGGTTGGGAAGAGTGTCCCGACGCAACATGATGTCTTTATCTCCTATTTTACCATTACAGATTTTTATTGGGGTATTGATTTTATAGGCCCATTTCCATCTTCTTTTGGATTTCTTTATATATTGGTTTGTGTGGACTATGTCTACAAGTGGATTAAGGCAGTTCCAAGTAGGAACAATGACAATAAAGTAGTCATACGATTCCTTAAGAAAAATATTCTTTCTAGATTTAAAACTCCCAAGGCCATCATTAGCGATGGCGAGTCTCACTTTTGCAATAGGACATTTGAGGCTTTGATGAAGAAATATGGCATCAAGCATAAAGTAAGTACCTTATACCACCCGTAAACTAGTGGGCATGCTGAGATTTCTAATCCAAAAATCAAACACATTTTCGAGAAGACTATAAGGCCAGATGGGAAGGATTGGTCCCTCAGACTATCGGACTCTCTATGGGCTTATAGCACAACTTATAAGACCCCGATGGGAATGTCCCCATACAGATTGGTGTATAGGAAGGCTTGCCACTTGCCTGTGCAATTAAAACATAGAGCTTATTGGGCAATAAAGAAGTTCAACTTTAACATGGACCAAACAAGTGGACAAAGGAGGAGCTCGGGAGAGACTCCTAAGAAAATTCTAAGATCTACAAGAGAAGACCAAAGCTTTCCATGACAAAAACATCCTGGAAAGAATTTTGAACCTTAACAAAAGGTCCTATTGTATAATTCCCGTCTCCAGTTCTTTCCGGGAAAATTGAGATCAAGATGGACAGGCCCCTTCATTGTGAAGAATGTATATACTCATGGGGTTGTTAAAATTGAAAATCCACGTAATAACAATGTGTACAAGGTTAATGATCAAAGATTGAAGCCTTATATGGAAAACTTTCATTTGGGAGAGGAGTCTGTCCCTTTTCATGAGCCAGAATATTCGGATTGATGCTCTTAGTCTGATGGAGCATTTGTGTAGGATTTGTACAATATTTGTTATTTTTTAGTGTCACATTGTAGGTGAGTTCTTCATAGTAGGTATTATCCATCCTTTGCTTTATTTTTATTGTTCTCATATTTTCTGCATTGCATGTATCATCATTTCATTGGGGGCAATGTAGATCTTAGGTTGGGGGTGTGGATAGTCATCCATGTGAGTTTATAATAGTAAAGTCTACTTTTGAGTTTTTTTTTTAAATTTATGGAAAATATATATATATATATATATATATATATATATATATATATATATATACAAGAATGTGAACAAGATATTATGTGAGTTCCAAAGACAGTTAATACTTAGTCTTGGTTGATAGTAGTCAGAATTCCGATAACTAAAAATTATAGACTTGAGTTCAATTATCTAATCACTAGTTTAGAGCGAGTTGTAATTTGATGTACTAAATTCACAATACACCCTAGCTAACTAAGTGATGAATATGATATGTGAACTAGAATAACAAATTTTAATTCAAACAAGGTTGAATGAACTAGGACCATTGACATATGTTTAAAAGAGAGAATGTTGAAAAAAAATGATGGAAAAAGAAAAATCTATTATAGAGCATGAATGTAATGACCATAACAATCGTGTCGGTAATCTAGAGTAAGGATACCTAAGTATCCAATGTTGTTGCCGTTATAATTACGATACTTTAGGTTATGAAGCAAACCCGATGGAAATCTTCATCTAAGGGTGGTCTATAAAAGAAAGGATATGATGATAAAAGAAGAAAGGGCATGAAGGAAATGAGATAACTAGATATTTCATATTCTTGGAATGATTTAAAGGAGTTAGGATAGAGAACATGCTTATTTCTCATATTAGTTAAACTAGTGTCACCGAGTACCAAAGTATATTGGATCATAACTATTCCAAATTTTGATTCGATCTCTAAACTCAAGGATGTAATGGATTAGGAAATTGAGATTCAAATTGACTTCAGACTTAGGATAAGTGTTGCTTTGTTTTAGAATTCATATGATGAATGGATGCATAATTATATAAATTTATGAGTTTTGAACTATTTTCCATGTTTTCAATGTTTGTGGGTAACATTTCTAAAAACCCTCACGAGACTATAACTTGTTTACTAGAGGTAATCTAGGGGTTTAAAGGCTTGTTGCATATGTTAAATGCAGTCGAGATTACCTATGAAAGTGGTGTAGTTAAAATTTTTGTTTTTGTTTTAATTTTATTTCTAGGATTAGTTTTTATTATTTATTTATTTATTTTTATTTTTATTTAAAAATTTTCTTCGCTTATTTTGTTCGGGACTAGTAAAAAACTGGTTAGGGGGTGTGTTGAGTCGTAAATATTGCGTATTTAGACTCCCAATTAGCATCATATTAGCATAATAAGTGTTAAAAAATTCATTTGAATAAGATCAGAATCAATACATCCATCCATTTTATGTTTTTCATGTTCCATGTGCTAATTAAGTGATTTTATGTTGCAGATTGAGCAATGGATGATGGAAGAATAACTATAAAAAGAGTTGACGGTTCAGATCATCCGATTAAAAAGCCGAGACATAAGGAAATGAGCCAAATGGTCAAATTGCGAGTATCAGAGATCAGAGAGTCATACGGCATGCAATGTGCGAAACCAGGTGATGAGATGAGCTTTGTACGACTCAAATAATGTATTGCAGATGATGAAGGGTCTGGATTAGTGAAAGGTTCAAGGAACCAAAGCTATGAAGAGGTGTACATGAGAAATTTGACAAATTTCCAAATCTGTTAAATCTACTAAAGAAAAAAACGGATTGGATTTCAAGTCAATTTTGGTCATTTCATATTAAGCATGTGGGGCCCAGTGTGGTTGATCAGAATTGCCTATATTGAAGGGAATGTTGATAAGAGATATAATATGAAGTTTGAAGAAATTCGGAGTTTCTGACAGGCTGTAAGATAAAAAAAAATTACATACAGTTTTGATCAAAGTTTGGGATCAGTGTACATTGTTTAGATAGACCAACGGTTCATTGGGGTAAAGACGATGCTAGGAATCCAATAAAAGGATCAGATCTTGTGAACTATATCATATGGGGCCCATGCACATGTCGTGTGACTTTCCAAAGGTAGGATGGTTGGTGACGTAACTAGCTAGGTGATTGGTGCGTGAAATACACAACCAAATACAAGGCGGTTCCGTGGGGGAAGTTTTAAAGGTGGACATCTTCCACTGTGGTTGGCCCACTGGGTTTTGGATTCTCCTCATTTTTTGGGTCCAACAGCTAAAATGATCTGGGGTATCGGATGGATGGCATGGATATTACATATACATCAAGGTGTGCCCATACTTGCTCTTGTATGACCAAAGCATGTGAAGACAAATTGTTATGTAAAGGGAAATCAATCCTATTCTTTAGGAGATCCTCCAACAGCCTATAAAGAGAATAGGGCACAACCATTGAAGAGGGGGCTCTCAAGTTTTATGGTTTTAGAAATTATTTTTTTATAAGTATTTTTTAGATCCTTATTAGTTTTTTTTTTTTTTTTTTTTTTTTTTTAAATTATATACTTTTGGGAAAAGACTGACATGTAAAGTTTGGATTCGCTTCAAAACAATTTGAGTATTTTAATTTGTTTGAATTTCAAGTTTTAATGATGTTGAATACTTTCTACTTGCTTTCTATTTACAATTTAATTATGTTTTTCTAATTTCCTCTAGCCCAAGCTAGAAGGGAAGCACACGGGCTTAGTGATCCTTTAGTTGTAATGATTGACAGTTTTAAATAATAAGATGAATGGTGTATGCATTTTATCAATTATTTAAGTTTAGGTTTTTGATCCATCATGTGAGATCCATATGGTGGCTGCTTAGGCTTAACTTAGATTAATAAGATTTCTTAGATGGGAGATATTCTTAACCTGCAAAATTATTTGATTCATTATATCATGGATATTGAATGCTTACAATCAATGACACTTGAGGGTATATTTTAATGGTGCTAATCCATGATTTTCTAATATCTTATGTCATTTACTCAAATAATTGAACTGTTTTATTTTTCAATTAGGCCGACCATAATGCTTGTATCCTAATTGTGTTATCAAAGTCATAATGATTAATGAATTATTAATCTATGTGTGAAACTTTGAAGCTTAGGTGTTTTTTTTTTTTTTTTTTTTTTTTTTAATTTTAAATTGAATTCCGTTTTAAAGTCATACTCTCAAAATCATTGCATCCGTTTAGTTAGAATTTTTATAGGTCTGTTTCCATTACTTAGTTTTGGGTTTGATTTTCCATTCTCTTAATCCATCTCCCTGTGGGATTAACCCTATGCTCACAGGGTACTACTTGTGAACCTTTACACTTGTAGAAATACAACAATACTCACTCCTTCCGGTTGTAAATAATCTTGTAGAGTATGAGGCGGGGGTGCATGATGCACATCATTCTCATCTTCAACTTCCGCAACTGGATGTTGAGGTTGATTTGTAGCCATAACTTCAATTAATTTAGAGGATCTTAAGTAATGTCTAATCTAGTGATGGATAGGCAACCCTTCGACTAATCTTCTTTCACTCAAGAGACGAAGAGTGTTGTCACGAACCCACTTGGGCATGAAACACTCACAACCCTCAAATTCTAAATAACTAAAACCTAAGAAAGAGAAAACTAAAATCCACAGCAAATAAGAAATCTAAAAAAATAAGAGAGAGTTGGAGAGAAGTTACACGATTAGAGTTGCTATGTTAGGATTCTACAAAACAGAAAACAAAGTTAGTTTTAAAAATAAATTCAGAAAATTCTAACTTAAAAACATAGTAGAAATTAACCCTAATCTTAACCTAATTATAATACTAATTAATTAAAAAAAAAACGTAGCCGAAGTCCCTGGCAAGGGCGCAAAAAACTTATTCACAGCCCCAAGTGCAGTGCCGCGATGTAGTAATAACTTGGTGAGACTGAGGTTGAATCCACATGGACTAAACTTGTACGAATTCTGAAAATAACTAGAACTAGAAAAAGATTTAACTTAAAATCTGGAATAGTTGAAAGTAATTGTAATGAATTATCAATAATCAAAAGAGAACTAGAGCGCCAAGTATCCACTTGTAGCTATCAGGATACTACGTCACTTGATTCAATAAACACAACTAGAATTGAAGTCTTATCCTATCCAGTTGGAAGATAAGCAATTAAAGCACAACGTGGACTTCTCATTGAATTAGTTTACACATGAAGGAGTATTGTGATGATTGGAACGGAATTCAACCATCCACCATCCTCAGGAGATAGTGGTGAATCACGAATTTCACTAATCTCACAATCTCAAAATAGAAAAGAAGATATTCAAAGCTATCACGTCTATTGTAATTTGAGTCACTATAAACCATAGAAAACTGAAAATATTCATTAAATTCAAACTAGAAATCAATGAAGTTCAACATAAACAAGAATCAAAGCAAGATAAACATCCCAACACGTTACAACCTTCACCTCTTAGCCCTAGCTAAGAGATTAGCCAACCAAAGACATGATTGAAACCAAAACTCTTAAAGAAAATATAAAAACTAGCTAGAAGAAGAAGATTGTGAAAGAAGGAATGACTCTTTGAAGTTCTCCAACACTTTGCTCAACTCTTCCAACCCTAATTTGTGCTTAGAACTCCTTAGAGAACTCATATTTATAGCCTTTGTTTGATCGACTTTGAAAATTACCTTGAATTTACGCAGCAGAGTTACACTTCGGTCGGACTAAAGTCGACTTCGAGTTGTGATCAGATTTTGTCTTCAACGGTTGCCCGATTTCAGTCACATAGAACTTGGGTTCGGTCGGACTGAACCTAAGTTTCGATCGGACCGAATTATCTTTCGGTCGAACCGAATTAACTCCTTTCAACGTTGGAGCTTTTTGTGCACTTTCGGTTGCACCAAATCCTTCCTTCGGTCGGACTGAATTTGGTTTTAGTCTGGACCGTTTTGTGTGATTTCGGTCGGATCGAACTTGGTTTCAATTCGACCGAACTGGCTTGTTTTTTTTTTTTTTTTTTTTTTTTTTTTTTTTTGCTGTGGACTTTGTAATCTTATCTAGTCTTTTTTCATTTTTTGTACTTGGTTTTCTTGGATCTTGAGGTTTTGAAATCTTTAATCTTGGTCTCCTAAGATCCACTCTTTGCTTTGGTGATTTTTGAGCATCAAATCCATGCTTTTGACATTCTTTTTAATTAAGCTCTTAAATTTACCCCGCAATACAAACATGTATAAAATATACCCATTAAGCATTATCATGTATATAAAACCATGATATAAATAGGGGGAAATATGCAATATTCGACACTCAACATAAGGCTTTGATCACCTCGCCATTCAAATGCGTCGATCAATGGTCATGATTAAAAGTTAGATCGATGGTTACCAATCATCAATATGGCTCACGACTATACGAATGTGTGTAGGATTTTAAATTTGATCATAATCTAATGGTATGAAAGTCATAACTTTGGCAATATTCGGATGGAGATAATCAACTTAAGTTCCTAACAAATTTTAAAGGTATTTGCACATCTCTTACACTCGCCTTGTGAGCCTAGGCTGAACGATTCGAGACGCGATCTCAGCTCAATTTTCCGTGATATATGTCAAGCCCAATAAGATAAACATCTTTCTATAGTTTTGGGTTTAGTGGCCCATTAATAAGCGATATAGAGATTATTTGGTTAATTCAAATATTTCTAAAATAAAATAATTAGCAAAATTTATTGTGTGCAATTAACCATGCCTGAGTTACATATGTTTGCGATGTGAGGCATTCGAAATAAGCAGAAATGGTGATTCAATACCAATTACCCTAATTCATTGATTATCAGGCTAAATGGTACTTTTTCATTTAAAAAAAAAAGATTTATTTTACATCATGTTATTATGATCTAATCCCTTAGTTAAGTAGATTTTAAGTGGATCTTAGTTTACTATAATCATTTTGATTTATCGACGATGAGTTGTCTAGATTTTGGCTTTCGACTAATATATCATATAGTTAGGTAAAAGATTTAGGTAACCAGATACATTTGTTTGCTTTTTGCAGTTAATTAATTAAATTTGTGTGGTTCTTTACTAGTAACACCTGAATATAGGGTAACATCGAGTGTTAAAGGCCAGTAAGTCATAAAATAAACTAATTCTAATGAAAATTTTTCAAGAATGTTTAAAATATCCAAAATGATGAAAATCTGAGACGGTAAAGACCCTCATGCAGCCCATACCTCCACCAAACCCATTACCTATGGCTGCAATGATAATGAATATTGCGAGTTTCAGTAAGGCAAGGGGCATACTACCGAGTGTTGTTTCTATTTGAAACATGTAATCCAAAACTTAATCAATATAAAGAAAATCAGAATCACGTCCCTTGAGCCACCTGAACATCCATTGACACTTGGCACATCTCCCCAAGACATGTGCGACCACCAGTTGGCACACATGATTAACCTTCACGTAGTTGGGTTTGGAGGTCTATGAATACCCTTGGACCTCTCATTTGCAAGGATCCAGTGTCTCCGCACCGAAACTTTGCCTCCCTGAACAAGAACCCCACGACACCTTTGACTCCTGCATCCATAGGAGGCGCACTCTACCAGTGAGTTACCTACACGCTCATACTCTAAGGTGAGCGGGTCCGCTACGGGCCATTGACCTAAGCTATGCCTTACATAAGTAGCTACTTAGCCCCTTAGAAGACGGTGTCGCATCGCAATGGGTTTTCTTAATCGGTAAAGAAATAGAAAAGAAAGTTGGTTAAGTAGAACTTGACAATGAGAAGAATTCCACTGTCTATTAGTCCTATAAATCGTCCCAGCCTCGACTCTACCACTTTGATGGGCGGGTAAAAAGGAGCTGAAAATTCGAGCTCCAGCCATGTTTCCACCGATAGCCATGTTTTTTTCTTTTTCCCAATAAACCAACGCATGCCCAACTGAAGGGACACGGCTCCATGATACACTTTGAACCTGACCTTGAAACTCTTTTACCGTAAATATCCTCGGCTCTAGGATCACCCAAGGAGCATTCACAGGACAGGCTAGCCTTTTGCTCTGTACAACAAACGTCAGTTTTAAGTTGTGACAACTGAGGCCCAGATCTGGTGATTCAGACCGTTAATCTATTTTGTCCCAACGTTGATGGATCATCCTCCAAACCCTACCATATACCAAGATCTTAGCCACTAATCTTTGAATTTTTATTTATTTATTTTTTCAGTTGAATGCAGACCCATGTTTAGATTTCACTTTTTGGCTGTCTATTTGTAGGCTCAAAAGTATGTGATTGTCCTATCAAAGGTCCAGATATGGTGGTGTGGGCTGGAATATCGAACAATAAAATCATGGGCCGCACTTGTTAGAAATATACACACGTTTACACCGTGCACAGACAAGGTTGCGTATTATCCTACAATTCCTCTCATATGATTACCCTTAGATCGTACATTGTAGCCTTGGACTCTTGCTTTGTGCAAGTGGGCTCACGGTTTAGCGATCCTCACCATTGGTTTCTGATATGATCCAGCCAGGTTCCTTTCCTTTGGATGCTTACCATTCTTTACTATCTTCCCCACCTTTTGGTCATGATACTAACTTTTCAACTCATCGCCTCAAAATGGACGGTTGAGATAAATGCATCGCTGGTCCATCTCGGGTCATTTCTACCTACGCGAATTGGCTGCAGGAGTTGCAACAACCCAAAGCTCTGTGTGGCCGATGGAGATTTCGGTGTGAATCCACTCCGTCCATCAGTTTACCACAGATCATCTTAGGTTGAGAGCACAAAATTGAGAAGATCCAGGCCTCAAGAGGGCCACAACACAGGAAAAACTGGGGATGGAAAGGCCCACCATTAAAACCTTCCTTGGGCTTACTGTGATATTTATGTACCATCCAAGCCATTCAAGAGATGGTCCCCGTTAAGATGAAGGTAAACACAGATACCAGCCAGATCCAAAACTTCAGTGGTCCCAAGAAGATTTCAATGGTTTGTGTTCAATCCACTATTTCTTGTGACGTGGCCCACTTGATTCTTGGATCCAACTCATTCTCGGGTTCTCATCCTAACATGAGCTGGAGAAACTGACCGACGGAGAGGATTTCACACAGACATCACAGTGGGCCACAGATCAGGTGGTGTTGCCCCAAGTGGTGGTACGGAGATGTGTTTGCCGCTGTGGGGCCCAATGTGATGTAACTATTTTATATCTGCGCCGTCCATCAGTTTTTTCCGCTCATTTTAGCCCACTAACCAATTAATTAAGCAGATCTGAAGCTAAGGTGGACCACACCATGGGAAATAGTGGGGATAATGATACTCACCATTACAACCTTTCAAGGGCTCACTGTAATTTTTATTTGTAATCCAACCTGTTGATAAGGTCCGTCAATCCTACATGAAAGAAAAACACAAATATTATCCTGATCCAAAACTTTTGTAGCCCCCTTGAAATTTATAATCGTGGCCGTTCATCACCTTTTTCTTGTGGTGGGTTACATTGGAGCTTTGGATCTGCTTAATTTTTTGGGCTCATGCCCTGAAATAAGGGGAGAAAACGGATGGACGGCGCAGATATAAAACATATACATTAAGTTGGCCCCACAGATCCCAACACATCAACACACAGGTGATGTTGGCAACACCACCTAATCCGAAACTCGCGTCGCATTTCTACGCAACCGAACCCTGGCCCCCACTTGCCCAAAACCCGAGTACGCTGCACTGGGATCGCAGTCCGTACCATTCCTCTCGGGTGTTACGATATCTGCCGATACGAAAGTCCGATAATTTAAAAAGTGTAAATGGTGGTAATGAGCCCACTTGTGGAAAACGAGGACAAGTGCATGTTACCTTGATTTTTTTTTAAGAGCTTTTAATTTCTTTCAACTAAAAGCCAATAGCCTTACAAGAAAAACTTCCGTACTCTGGAATGGTGTAGTGGATGATACGCAGCCACTTAGATATTACTTAAAATTGCACACATATCATGAAAAATAATCAAATTAAACTGTCTAGATCCTGGTACGCATTGTAGATGTATTATAAACAAAAGATTAAGTTAATTTGATTATATGACTATTGGATTGGTGGACATTATTGGATAGTTTAAAATGAAAAATACCTAACGGTCCAATTTCCACAAATAAATGTGCACCAATCAGAGTTAAGGACTGATCAACGAATCTGATCTTGGGATTGTGACTCGGCGAAGAGTGGACTGCACAATCTAGCCGGTTTATTTTAGTAAATATATATCACGTGTACAATTTCTGAGTGCACGTGACATATCAAGCATCATACGCACCATATAACTCTTCTAGCCTTATTCTGGTTTTACACTGGCAGGACCGGTATTCTTTGCATCACTACACCAATGCATGTAGAAAGATTCGTGCAAAAACGGAGCTGTTTAGGTCCACTGAAGAGTATGTAAAATCCACTCCGTCAATGAGTTGAGACATTTACTAGTAGTACTGATCTCATTAAAATCAGGTCCATCCAAACTGATATAGACCTAACGACAGGTAAAAGTAGGGATGTGACGATCACCGTCGAAATTTCAACGTGTATCCTTTTTTGATTATATGAAATCTATGCCGTTAATCATGTGAGACCCACCTGGATGAATAGAAATTCAAGAATTCAGAATGATTCGGAAGCACAGAGTAAATTTATATGATTTAAGCCTGATTAAATAATTTCTCCATTTGCTTGGCCTATTTATATTGTAGATCAGTATTATATTTGTTATGTGCGGTTACAATTAGGTTCTACAACTTGTGGACGGATTGGATGTTACAAAACGATATCAGTGAACCCAGGGAGCTCGGGTGTTGCACGCCGTGTCTACAACAGCTGCTGAAGAGGATTCCGCTTCTGGTAAAATGTTATATTAAATAAGAAGGTTTCAAGTCCAACTGGTTGGACAATATCTTACCGTCCAATCAGAAGGTAAATTCCAAATTTTCACCTTAGACAAAATCCAACTTTTCCAATAGGAGGGATAAAAAATGATGACTAACTTTTATATAAATCAGTATGATCCACTCATTATTTGGGACACATCATAGAAACGATTAAAGACGTTGATAAATAAAAAATCATTTATGGTCTACCTAATATTTTATTTATCTGATTTTCTAAGAAACTTATAATTATCATGAAAGAAACCTATTAGAGTGTCTGGATTTTACGAAATCATGACAGATCAGAAATTATCTGATGGTGGACAGAGACTAATGGTACAAGCTGTTGGACTTAAGAACTTCTCATGTTACAGAAGATTAGAGAGAGAGAGAGAGTCTGGAAAAAGCAACTTTCTCCTTGTGTGTTTAAGAAGGTGAATGAACCTAGGGCATGTTCCCGGGCGGGAGAAAAAGAAGATTCGGCCGAATGCTTCTTTTACACGTGTCGGGACATCTCCTTTCCCGCCCTTCTCAAGGCCCTTTCTTTCCTTCTTCCATTTTCTCGTCTGATAAATCCACTCAGCCATTTTCCAATATCTCGCGGACAATTTTACGCGTCTCGAGAAATTCATGGATGTCATGCGACTTTTGGCGGATGACAACAAAAACAAAAGCAGCGGAAGAGGGCGCGATTATGAGAGGCAACCCCAGTTTCTCGCTTTTGGAGAGGCCCGAGGACTCTTTTTCCCTTCTTCGCGACTCATTCCAACCCCCATCCGTCGCTCTGTCGTGTCCCAGCATTCTAAGATGTTCACATGATCTGAACCGTCCATTTATGATCCTATACTATATATATCTACCTTGAGAAAATTTCACCTGAACCTACGGTTCAAACCTTCAGCATATGTATATATATTTTCAATGGTTCGCATTGAATGACAAATATCAAAGGTCGTGATGATCAGATTATTGGATCATCTCTTCTTCACTGTTCTACTGATAGCACGAACGGTTCAAATGATCTGGCCATGTCAGCCTGTGGGTCCCAGTGGAAGCGATCTAGAGATGTGGATGGATCATCCCTGTTGGCCAATCCATGATGGCCCCCGCTGCCGCATGGCAAGATGATGCAGACCACCCATGTGATTGGTCCTAGGAATGATGGATGATTATACAAACAACGTACTTGTGGGACCCCGTTACTGACATGATTTCCCGGAAACTGATTGGCTACTCCCCCTGCCACTAGCCCCGTGGCTGATGGTCGGTGCTCTGTGGGCCCTACCATGATGTATGTGTTTCATCCATTCCGTTCATCCATATTTAAAGATCATTTTAGTTCCCTATTCCAAAAATTAGAGGTATATAAATCTCAGGTGATACACACCACATGAAAACAATAGTGATTGGATATCCACCATTAAAATCCTCCTAAGGCCCACTGTACTGTTTATTTGAAATCCAATCTGTTGATTAGGTCATACAGGCCCAGATGAAAGGAAAAAAAAAAATCAGCTTGATCCAAAGATTTTATGGCCACCAAAATGTTTTTAATGGTCAACGCTCATTCAACACTGTTTCCTGTAATGTGGTCCACTTGAGATTGAGATATACCTCATTTTTGGTCTCATTCTGTAAAATGATCTCTAAAAATAGATGGACAGCATGGATGAAACGTATACATCATGGTGGGACCCACAGAGCACCGACCACCAGCCATTGGCTGGTGTCAGGGGGAGTAGCCAATCCTTTCCCCCATTTC
This sequence comes from Magnolia officinalis, assembly GCA_021015155.1. Classification (NCBI taxonomy): domain Eukaryota; kingdom Viridiplantae; phylum Streptophyta; class Magnoliopsida; order Magnoliales; family Magnoliaceae; genus Magnolia; species Magnolia officinalis. The sequence goes on along the minus strand of JAJHSJ010000009.1, from coordinate 51,082,919 downwards.
CCCAGTTTTGTGTGGACTGCCGTAACTGTGTTACTTATCATCGTTGTTTAGAAGACCGTAAACGTGTCACTTTTATCATCGTTGTTTAGAAGACCGTCTGTTAGACGGTTTAGGTGGTCCAGACAATTTGACATCCGTACATTTGATTATGTACCATACGTTACATAAGACCTACGGTCCTGATCACCCATGAATGAAGCAAATGTGGCAGATCCACCGTAGATTGACCAACACAGCAGCACAGCCGTGACCGACAATTCGCCCCACATCCGATATTTACAGACAATCTATACCCTCCATCACCTCCTTGCTACCTTTACCTTGTACCGTTTCATATTCAAAACATCACTCCACTTAATAAACCAATACTTACTATGAAGAAAAAATGAAAAAAAAAAAAAAAACTAGTCAGTATAAATATTAGCTAACGTAGATGGGGGACTTAATGTGGATGAGATCCAACCGTTCATCCGCTGGGCCACTCTGCATTTGCACCGGGGCCAGAAAATCAGGCCAATCCAAAACTTCGGTGAGCTACAGAGGGTTGAGATGAGAACTGGTTCAAATAACGTGTGGGTTCACCGCGGTGTACATATTCCATCCAATCCATACGGTGGACGTACCATCGTAGGATGACAATCACGCCATTCGAAGACTGTAGGCTACGCCTCTTAGATTTGAGAGTTTCAGCGTGTATTTAAAACTGTTTCATGTGGTGTGACCCACCTAATTATTGTATTGTACTGCTTTTTAAGATCCATGGTGAAAATATAAAGCCTCACCTCATGAACGGCGTAGATCTAATGTTGATTCCCCCCGCGTGATGCCCGGTTAGTTGCAGGTACGCTCTCTCGGTGACTTAGTCATGCTAGCACAGCCCAAAAGAAAACCCAACCGACGCACGGTTATGTGATTGTTAGAAGAGATCCACAGTCAGTGGACGCCTCGGATCATCCGACTATCAAAGAAAACGGGCCCCATAAAGCAACTAGAAAAGTAAGACCATCCAACGCGACGCATGTAATGAAAGGAAAAGAGAGAAGGAAAAGAAGGAAAAGAAGAACGCTCGTGAAAAGAGGCTCGTTATTACATTGTTAGCTATGGACAGCAGGAAGCTGTATCCCTAACTTTCTGCAGCAGCAGTAGCAGGAACAGCTATAGCAGAGGAGGAGCAGCAGCAGCAGCAGCTATAGCAGAGGCGACGTAGAGAGATAGAGAGATACAGAGAGAAAGAGAGAGATATCGGATACAGAAGATCTCTCTCAGAAGGAATTTCAGTGTCCCCACACCCATCCTAAAAAAATAAAAATAAAAATCCACATATTTAGAGGGGATAATCAGTGTCGTAGATTGATTATATCGCAGTGGCTTCTGGAAAGAGGCTATCGTCCGATTCGGGAGCTTTTGCAGACTGGGTGGCTTCTTCTACCGCCCGCGGCGACGATCTCTGCCTCGGCTTCAATGCCGGTGGCGGAGGAGGCGCTGCCGCAAACCCTTCCGTCACCGCAACAACTTCAGCGGGCCATGGTGGTCTGTGGTCCTCCACGCGGTCCATCAATTACGGTGGTCTTTCAGAGATGGGTATGGTGGGCCATCTCCGCGACGTCTTCGTCGTCGCCCCAGCTTCCTTCCACTCTCAGCAGCAACACCACCACCACAATCACGAGCAGTTCCTTTCCGAACAAGCTGCCGCTCTCCATTCCAACGCACGCTCACGCTCACGCTCACGCTCACGCTCACGCTCCTCACAACAACGCTGCTACTACCCTCGGCGTCGGCGTTATCCCTCTCCTCACCACGGCTCCTTGTCTAGCTGAAGATCTCGATGCCGCTACCACACGTCGGATCGGCGGGGTCCACCTCTGGCAAAACCCGATGCAGGCTCACCCCAATTACATGAAAAAACCAGTAACCGATGCCAGCGGCTCCGATGCGAATGCTGACATTCTCAACGTCAATAACAGCGGCAGTGGAATTGGGATTGGAACAACCACGTGCCAGGACTGTGGTAACCAGGCAAAGAAAGATTGCAGCCATCGGCGTTGTAGGACCTGCTGCAAGAGCCGTGGGTTCGACTGCTCTACCCACGTCAAGAGCACATGGGTCCCTGCGGCACGACGCCGAGAACGTCAGCTCTCTGCTGCCACTACAGCTGCTGCTGCTGTGGGTTCTACCGCATCTACTTCCGCTGTAAAGAAGCCAAGGCTCATCTCTTCTCAGACACTTACCTCAGCTTCTCACACCTCCACTTCCAACACCACTCCCCCTCGCAGCTTCGATACCAGCTCCAGCCATCAAGGTCTGTTTTCAAGATCTACAACTCATAATTCACCTTCATTTCATGCTTTGCCTTTTCCAATTTCTTTTCAGAAATTGAATGGAATTGGGTTTTGAGTGTTGACACAGATGCAAGCTTCAGAGAGAATTTACCAGGCCACGTTCGTGCGCCAGCGGTCTTTAAGTGCGTACGTGTAACTGCTGTCGACAACGGCGAAGATGAGTACGCCTACCAGGCTGTTGTGAAGATTGGCGGGCACATATTCAAGGGGTTTCTCTATGATCAAGGGGTGGAAGGGAGAGATGGGCTTCCCAACATATCAGACCTTCACTTGGGCGGGCCGGGTGGTGGGAGGAATGAGGCCTCTTCTTCTTTGTTCCCAGTTCTTGATCCATCTGATGTCTATGCCGCTGCATCCGGTGGGGGAATGCTTGGAGGTACGGCCTACGGTAACCCAATAAATTGAAATTTTCTCTTGGGTGGGGCTGAGATTACAACCAATGAGATTAAATGGCAAGTGTTGGAATCAACAACATCTGATTCTTCTGTTGTATCTGATTATCATCCATTGGGGCGGTTTAGTTAGTTATTATTCTTATATATGTATCTTTCTAACTGCTGTACATTGATTCAGCTTCACCTTTTCTTCTACTTTGCCCCATGTTTTCCTTTCCTTTCCCCTTATTTCCTATAATAACCTAATATGAAGTGTTTCTTAATGTATCAATCCAACGCAAGGTGTCGTTCCAGCGGGTTTTAATGATTCGAATCTCGACATTGTTGATGAATTTTCTTGATATTTTTCTTTTCTTTTCCTTTTTAAACTTATAAAACATGTAGAAAATTTTTACACCTTTCAGAAAAAAAAAAAAAAAAAAAAACATAGAAAAATAGTATGTACTTCAAAATAATGGGTTTAATACAATTCAAATGTGCTAGAATTGTTTGTATTAATTAAGGAAGCAAAGAAGTTATGCTTGATGGGGTTTAAAGATAATGAATTAGTAACAAAATGGTGAGCTTTGAAAACCCCAATTCATTTTATATGTAGTCGCTACTTTCATCATATCACCCAACTAATTTCTCTTGATAGGATATATAGTCTCAAGTAACATTTTGATACCTAGCGCGCTGGTTTTAGAAATTTGCACTTGAAGAAATGATGTTTACGCTGACAACTGTTTATGTTCCCACGGCTGGTTGGTCTTCCTTACTTTCTTTTTTTTTTTTAATTATTATCTATCAGTCTACTAAAGCGCCTCTAATGGAGGATTTTGTGTTGTGATTGTGTTTTGCTGCTGGTGAACAGTTGAGGACTGTTTTCGTTGAACATTGTTACTGTCTTTTCCTCAGCCTTTATCTTTTTGGTCTTCATCTGTTGATATGATGTTTTCAAGACCCCTCCTAATGTTTTCTTCGAAGAATATTTTGATTAACACAATATAGTTCTGGTAAATTTCGATTATTGAAGTTCTCGTTCTCATTGCCTACTTAGTTTGTTGGATTGTCCTTCACTAAGTAGAGGGTAAGGGGGACATTCCCATGGATGTGTTGATTTCATGAATGGCCCATCTTGTTCAATTTTCAGCTCACTCTCATTTATTGCTGAAGAAAAAAGGGATTTCTATCTTTTTTGGTGTCCCTTTCTGCTGACCTTACTATTTGTTATGTCCCCATGTGTGAATATTTTATAATAGTATGCTGATGTGACGTGAACCCAAATATGTATGTTTATTGAACATTGTTCTCATATGGTGTATTCTCCTCACATTTCAATTTTGGAAATGAAAACCCAGCTGTCGGTTTGCTACCATTGATTTAAAGTTCATACCTGATCTATACTGAAAGTATTTTAGTTATGCGGACCCATACGAAATCATCCCTTGTGTTTCTTGGTGGTTACTTTGTGTATTTGATGAGCTTCTGATAAATATGTGTATCTTCATTTGTATAAAGATGTATCTGAACACTATTCTATGCATAAAATGCTTGCTATTATGTTCATTGGTACACACGCATTGTTATATACTTCAGGTATTCATTGTCTTTCCAAATTGTTTTGTGTATTACCCACATATGAATTGTCAAGTATTATTTGATTCCTTGTTGCTCTCCAAGGACGCTACAGGATTCTTGGTATGGATTCATGCATTGACATCGTATTTATGACTTATGAATTTCACATTTTGGAGGGAACTGTTGCTGAATAATGTTGTCGTACTCCCATGGACATATGGAGCATGGATTTTCCTTCTCTTTTTTACTTTTCACAATGTTATCTCTCCCTTAATGAAGGTACTGGAATTTTAAATACAAAATTTCCTAACGTTCCATCTTCAAAGAGTTTAAAAAATGATTTTTTTGGTACTAATTTCCTAACATTACAACTTCAAAAAGTTGAAATGATTTTTTTTCCACCTTAGCCTTAACCTGTGAATGTTTGGAATATGGATGACCCTTTCTTTAGAAACTACTATATATGTGAAATAACGACAAGTCCAATAATGAACATTTCAAGACAACTACAAGGAGAAAAGAACTTTGGTACACATTTTGTAAATTTTGTTCCTCATTGGTTCATGTTGTTTTAACTTGCTGCTAGTTTTCTAATGAATTTTATGTACCTCATTGTTTGATGAACTAGTATTAACTGGAAATATGTTTTCAAATACCATCATAGGTAACATGTGAGGCTTGTTCATTTTCTTAGGCGATCATCGACTTTTCATGCATGCGACTAACACTGCCATGTGTATTGTAGGTTTGGAGTGTAGAACCTTGGGTAAAATCCATGGTGAAGCATTTAGGCAAAATTACATATTCTAGCATAGATTATTAAAATGTTTATCCATGGGTAACAAAAGGAACTGCCTTTAATAAATTCATTTTTTGTCATCAATTGGGTTAAGTCCAGGAAGCTTCATTGAGTACATCCTCGTATTGCAGTGTGATAGTCGAGACTATTTCTATTGGAATTGGGTTTCTGTCAATAATTCGATCATTTATGTGATGGGGATCCTCTTGGAGGATGCCTGAAAAACTTGTGAGATTCAGTATTTCTACCTGTTGATTACACAGATTATGGCAACCAGCCTTTTCCAAGCAAAAGAGCCAAATTATAAATAGTTGAAATAATCAAATTTAAGATATTTTATGTTTTTGTACCTACCACACCAGTTTAGATTCATTGTATAAACGGTTTGGATCATTGGAAGACAATCCAGATTCATAGGATAAAGCCCCAATGTATGACATTGTGATATGGTGGGACGCATTTGACCAAACTTCTAAGTCCGATGTCCTTTTGAACCTTGTTTGCTAAGAATTTACCTTTAAAAAGTCAATATTTGCAATTTCTTCACATACACTATATGTTTATCCTTGGTTGCTGGAACCTTTTGTGCATTGTTCCAGTCCAAGATATGGCTCCTGATTTGGTGTCTCATTCGTGCTCTCATCCTTAACATTCACACATCTCAGAATTTTGTCAATTCCATCTTATTCGTTCCTGCACCTGAATCCTATCCTACTCCTGATTGAGCATTGTGCAATCGAGGGAGAATCTCTTGGATTAGGCTGGAACTATGCTCTACTAGTGGTTAATGATTGACCTCATTCACACACAATCTTCATGAGTTGGTTTCAATTCTGATTTGTTTTACTATTTAAGACCTGCTTTGGATTTTCAGAAAGAAAAGAAAAGAAAGAAGTGTAATGATTATCTAATGATGGATTTGCATGAAGTCCATGAGCACTATTGAAAAAAGGATTCACATGGATTCCAGTTTTTGGGGTCTTGCTTGGATAACAACTGGAAATCTAATATTTGTGAAACAGTGTTTGCCTTGTATCTCATTTTGTGCAAATTGGCTAGCAAAAAAAAAAGGTAATGATTGATGTGCGTTTTTTATTTCTATTTTTGGTATCCAAACACAATGAAACATCCTATTTTGGGAAAAAAAGTGTTTTATTTTTATTTTTTCTTATATGTTTGGATAGCAAAGGGAAGTGTATTCCACAAAGCAATAGTGCCCAAACTCCATAGTCAACTTCACATAAGGTATGAGTTGACCATTGTGAGAGGAATATGAGATTTTCACATACTATCCAAAACAAGACCCTAAAAAATGGAATCCATGGGAATCCATGTTTTGATAGTACTCTTTGATTCTGTAGGAATCTATCACTGGATAATCATTACACTTTTCTTTTCTTTCCTTTTTGTTTTTTCCACAATCCAAACAGGCCCTTATATTCCAATCCAGAGCCCACATGATGATTACTCCTTAGCTTCCTTGTTCAAGGAGATTCCAATGTTCGAATTGCAATCAATTATCATGATCAATGTCATAGTTTGTCCCTAGCTTCCTAACTAATGATGGCGTTTCTCCCAAAAAAATTTTAGGCCCTTTGTTAATTGAAAAAGAGAAGGAAAGAAGAGCTTTCATGTTCCTTCCCATTGCCTTTATCTAAACTCCTTCTAGACCTTCCCCTCATCCTCAAAGTTTCAATGCAGCCGTCCTGATTTTCTTAGCAGATGGCTAAACCATCTCAGTTATCTTCGAACATATTATCTCCATATGGGTCTATTTTTCAATTTGTGTTGGCTTTACAAATCCTGTTTCGCCAAAATTTCACTAGGGCCTGTCTTCGGTGAGCTAGAAAAATAGTGCTTCCTTCATACCACCCCACCCCAATCTAATTCCCTCTAAGCCTTCCTCTCTTGCAGGTGAATATGTCCTTTTAGAATGTATTGAATGCAATACAAGTAATGCGAATGCATCTTTTTATAAGATACTGAATAAATGCACGCAATTCCAAGATATGATTGAGTTAGCAATCTTTGAAAATTTAGTGTAGATTTGTCAACTCTTATTATTTACGATTTATTAACTCTTATTATTTATGTTATTTATTTATTTTTCTATGATCTCTCCTTCTGGATAATTGTCAAGGAAAAAGATAAATAGTTAACCAGTAGAATGCCTGGATGTACATATACACTAATGTTGATCGTTCCAAGCCAAACAATGGAGAAGTTGGTACTTCCTGAATATTATAATTTGCTCAGGTTTAAGAAATAAGAACTTTGTTATAATGAAAAAAATGCCAAGATTTACATCCAACAAAAACTTTGTAATAAAGGCATGTCTTTCTTTGTAGAGAACATAATAAAAAACTAAAATAAAATAAAATAATAATAATAATTCTGATTTGGACGTGCTCATGTAGAACACTAAGTGATAACCACTTGTCAAAATAGCTCTTTCTACAGGCTTCCTTGCATTTTCTGTACCATTGACATATTTTAACGGGAATGAATTTGGTTATTTTAAAACACGCACAATGCCACCACGTTAAAACATGCCATTCACTTTTAATATGGGAAGCATGTTTCCTGCCCAAGTTTGCAAGTTAAAAATTTACTTTATATGGACTGATGTGTTTATATTGGTGAGTCCAATCTGTATTACTTTCTAATGGTATGAATAAAGACTTCGTTATTCTGGCCAATGTCGAATTTGATACCTTGTCTGTTTTTAACACTGACATTTATGGCTGTGTCTAAGTTTCATACCGAATCAATAACTGCAATTTTTTTTTTTTTTTTTTTTTTTTTTTTTTTAAAAAAAAAAAAACATTTCATAGTATTAAAACTAGTTGGTTCATTTGTTGAACCATTAAAAGAAAAAACATTAAAAACTTCTTTTGGTTCAATTTGTTATGGGAAAAAAGTTGGTTGGTTAAATTGTTGAATGTTGTCTGGTGGTTTGTCTCTTCATATATCTAGATATGTTTTAAAATTCAGATGCATATGGAAAATATGTTTATATTGGTAACGCCATATTTGTTACTCTCTACTGGTATGAATGCCATGTCTTTGTAAAACGTCAACACTCATGTCGGCGTCTTTAAGTTTTGTAGTATATGCAACTAGTTTGTTCAATGTTCAAATGTTGTTACATAAATACACAACTTTTCATGACTTGTAATTACATAAGAATGTTATTTTGATGATGTTTGGTTTGTGGCTGCAATAACTTGAGTCATCATCAAACCCATTAAAAAATAAATAAATCCTTCTGTGTATGTAATATGTATTTTGATGCACTTAAATAAATCATGTATTGGCTTATTTATGCTATTAGTTTGTTTACAAACTTCTGAGCAAATAATATCTTCGTAACTTAATTCAACTGATTGTGCATGTCAGATTTTTCGTGGTTTGGGTTAGAGTTATTTTCTATATTTTGGATGTGATTCTCACTATATCTGTTATTTTTACTACCAAACATAATAAAAAATGATGGCTAACTTAGGAAGGTATTCTATGCCTTTTGTACCATAATGCGACCTATATCACATACATGTAAGGTTATTTTGACAGACCGGGAATTGCTACAGGACATGTTAGGAACTTAGCCTTTAAATCTGAGGTCCTCTTTCAATTATACAAACCTTATTTTTTTCTGAAAGGTATACTGTTAAAGGCATTGCCTATGATAAACTGTTTTCAACTCTTTTTATCTATTGTTCAACTGTTTTTTCGAAAGGTAAACTGTTTAAGGGGGATATCATCGTCTTCCTTATCATAATAAATTATGATAATAGTAATAATAATAACTGTTTGCTTGAAGTATTTCAAACCTCCGATTATTTGATTCGTTTCCTTGAAGATAGCAGTCTCCCTAAAAGCAAAGCATTTAATATCCAAGGATCATTTGATTCGTTTCCTTGAAGATAGCATTTAATATCTCCAAGGATTGAAATATTTCAATCTTTAGAAGTTTTTGGGCATTCCTATCCACGGTGAGGCCCATCATATAAATGGTTTGGGTCATTGAGAGGTTTGCATCATTGAAAAGGGCCTTGACCTGACGGTAAGTCCTGATGTATCCTAGTGCAATACCTGCAATGTATTATTATTATTTTGCAATGTATTCCAGCAAGCCTCATCAATCAAATGCAGAAAGTTCAATTAATCTTAGAAGTACACTTTTAATGGCGAAATGTAAAAGGTTTCTTTCACTTGGATCGAATCAATAAAATGGTTTGATTTTCTTGATGATATTTATTGCTCAGTAATCAGGAAATTAAACAAAAACATCTGGTCCGTTCATGATGTCAATTCAACAGGTATGATTCATATTTTGTTCTAATGTAGGATGCGGTGAATGTGAATGTTCGATGTGATGAACATAATTTTAGCTGAGCAGACTTTTAGATAGTATCTTATAAATGATGCAAAAAGAAATCTTTGAAGTTAATTTCAATATTAATTCAATTGTGTTTGGAATTTATTAATAAAAAAGTTTGATTTTCTTGATCATATTTATTTCTCATTAATTGGGAAATTAAATGAAAACATTCGGTCCCTTCATGATTCAATTCAACAGTAATGATTCATGTTGTGTTACCAATGCATAACTTGGTGAAAGTGAATGTTGCATGTGCCAAACATTATTTTATCTTGTCGGCCAGAATTTTCGATATTATATTCTTGTAACTTCTACAAAAATAAGTTCAGTATGGATATTGTTTTTTACTCTCAGCTGAGTCCAAGCAGTTTGGATGGGCCTTAGATGATGATGAGGAAGAATATGTTTATGCTCGTTGATGCTTTATACAAATACAATTCATGTTTCACCCAAATAGTTCTTTGTTTTGCTACAAGATTATGCATGCAGTATTGAAGTTTTGAGGTAATCTCCAAATGCCGAATTTTGAAAAAGCATTCAGCATCCTTGTGACTGCTTTTAATTATATAGTAGAACTAATCTTGACCTGAACAGTATAGTAGAATAAAATCTTTTGGTAGAATTACATTCCACTTTTAATTATATAGTAGAACTGATCCTGATATGCCATTACAGTACATAGTAGAATAAAATCTTTGGGTAAAAATTACACTCGGTGCAGCCCAATGTTCCAATCCAACTTGGGTTTACAATGACTAAATGATTTCTTCCTCCCATGCTCTGACACTCAGCTAACATTGGTCTGACTCAAAAGCCCAAGTTTTGCATGACTGCACTGCAAGTTGCCATTTGTGAGTGCATGCTTTAATAAAATAGGTAGATAATGCATCTGGGCATCATGCTATTGCCACTCTAGATTCCATGTTTCAGTCTTCAGTGGTATTACAATCTCTTCGTTATTCATTTGTTTCCACTCCTGTTACTGACCCAACTATCATGATCATTCATCATCTAAGCATTGTTCCACCTTTCTAGATGCAGGAATCCTCTTCCTTGCTAAAGTTTCATGCTTTGTCATGGCTTGCAATGAGAATTCAAAACTTACATAAGCATTATTGTTGTGGGCCCAATGATCCCGGTGATAATATCGACCGTGTGGACATTGGGTATTGCCCCATATGCGGCTGGGGTTCAAGATAAAAAGATGTGGTTGTGGTTGAAGTTTCAAACTGGCTGCCAACCGGGAGCAACCTTCATTAGGTATAGTACATGATGTAGAGCAGGTTGCGGACAGTTTCATGGTCAAGATGGATAAAAAAGGCCCAATCGGAAGCATGAGTGATCCGGACTGTCCAGACCTTAAAATGGACATATCTCGCAAACCGTAATGAGTTATTGGACATGCCATATGTGATTTTGGGGTAGGATGAGCTACTTTAGCCACCCAACCCATGCCGGGCTGCGCACACCGAATTTGCGAAATACCAAAGGTGCTTAGAATTATTAGGAGAATAGAATGGTGAAGCCAAATAGGATACTATTTTTTGGCTCAAAAATAGTTTCCTATAGATGTAAGTTTGATAGAAGTTGTGATTTTTAGGAGTTTTAGCTGTAGTTTAATTCCAAAACTTTTCTCACGGCTTAGTATCCTATTTAGAGAGTTGTAAACTCTTTATTTCAATTATCAATCAATTTATGAATTTTTTAGAATTTATTTTTATTTTCCCGGCGGATTCGAAAAGTCTCCATAGAAGCTCTCAGTGGATTCCGTGCACTTATCCTCATGGAATTTTTTTCTTTTTTTTTTTTCTTTTTGGGTTAGCTTGTTAGTACACACCCATGTCAGTACACACTCCATGTTAGCCACCCCCGCTCAGGATCGATACCAAGACCTTAAGTGTTGAAACGAGGTATATCCACTCAGTCTGCCAGTGGAGCTATGGATCTGGGTGTGTACTATAGTACTCGCAACGAGAGTGTAAAAATCCGATAGGCATAAAATAATAGTGGTGCCTACTCTACACGCGTTGCAGAGTCCATTGTGTGATGGCACGAGTTCTGCACGTGTGCCCATGTGTGCATGTGTGAGCTGAGTGCTGTTAGTGCGGACTAAACAGTTCATTTCTTTGGGAGCTGATATTGCAGTATAAGTGCAGCCGTAGGGGTATATATATATTATTTATATATGCTCCATCGTCCAATAAAGGTGGCGAAATTCATACTGCTGGAGAGGAGGTCCGCATCCAATGCGCTTGGGTGCATTGATATCGTGGATGGACGCGGATTGCGTCCTACCCCCGCCCGGACGGTAATCCGTCCGGGCAGGGCTCTGTGGAGCCCACCGTGATTAACTGTTTCATCCTGCCGTCCAACGAATTTTTCAGAAGATTTTAATATGTGAACCAAAAAATGAGGCAGGTCCAAGGCTACCACAAAGTGGGGATTGAACGTCCACCATTAAAAGCTTCTTGGGAGCCAGAGAAGTTTCGGATCTAGCTGATATTTGTGTTTTCACTTCATCTACGTCTACGTGACCTTATGAATAGGTTTTATGGTAAAAAAAAAAACATCACGTGGGCCCTTAGAAAGGTTTCAACGGTGGGTGTCATATCAGTGCAGGTTCCTTTGGTGTGGTCCACTCAAGCCTTGGACCTGTCTCATTTTTTGGTTCACATATTAAAATCTTCTGAAAAATTCGTTAGACGGCAGGATGAAACAGTTACATCACGGTGGGCTCCACAGAGGCCTGCCCGGACGGATTACCGTCCGGGCGGGGGTAGGACGCAATCCGCGTCCATCGTGGATTTGGTTTTCTGCACCTATTACGGTCTTATGCATGGACAGTTCGTGGATGGTAGTGCAATGATGTCCGGTGCTGCTTGCGAGGCTGTGGAGAAGTCATCGTGCAGCTTCTTCAACGTGACAGATTAGGTACGTCGATCTGTTGGGCCACCACCATGTGATCATCGACTCACCAGGCTTTGCAGTATACGTGTGTTTTGAGTTTTGACAAGTGGGTCCTGTTTTGTTAATCCAAACCATTAGTCTGTTGCATCCTACGGTGGAGGTTTGACGTCAAATGTCATCAAAAGACCAGACTATCTCTAGCTGCTTAATATTTGATAGTTTTAGAGTTGAGTGTGGCTTCTGATGCATTGCTTAGTACGAGTAAATCTGTAGACCGCAAATTGAAAGGTTAGAAGATACTGTCGAGGAGTTTTGGGGCATTCTTCACCTTGGATTTACGTACTATGTATCAATTAATTCTTCTCTGATCGGTGGCCCATTAAAGCAACGGTCAGATCAATGATCAATGTCCACGTGGCAAAATCCGGAAGTGGATTGGCTGGTGTACCACACATCAGCTATATATATATATATATATATATATATATATATATATATATATATATATATATATATAGGCGCTCACCTGCGAACCAGTTCGTACGTAATACGTACGAACTTTTTTGAGAACTCATACGTGATGTAGATCCAAAATCTGAACCGTTCATGTGAAGCAGCACCTAGTGAAACCCCCCGACCAAGTTTTACTTTTATCTAAAACTTTTATACATACTGTCTGTAGCAAAGAGAACTTAAAATCAAAGAAAGAACCTGTTTACATTATTCATGGTCCACCAAAGTTTCGGATCAAAGTAAAAATTCGTACTATGAGGTTTCATGAGGTTCTGCTTCATGTGGACCGTTCAGATTTGCGAGATTCATCATGTATGATGGGTTCTCAAAAAAGTTCGTACGTGCTACGTACTAACTGGTTCGCAGGTGAGCATTTTGATATATATATATATATATATATATATATATATCAAAATGCTCCTCGAGCTCCGAGTTGCACGAATGGTTCAAAGCAGATCAAAGTTACATGGGCCTTAAATTGATGTATTTATTATATCACATTGTTCATCCATTTTTTGAAATCATTTTAAATTATTAAGCAAAAAATGAATCATATCCAAACCCAAATGGACCACACCAGAAATAGCAGCGAGGATAATGATTTTCACCTTAAAAAAATTCGTAGGGCGCACCGTAATGTTTATTTTCCATCATGTTAATAAGGTCAGGAGTACATGGACGAAGAAACAAAAAAAAAAAAAAAAATTATATTGATCTGAAACTTATTGGACTCCATAAGGGTTTCAATGGTAGGCGTTCAATCCCCCGCTGCGTTTTGTCTAAATGATCTATAGATCCGTCTTATTTTTCGGGGCGCGGATTAGGTACTTCCCCCGCCTGTTGGGAGCTAGGGACTGGCTGAGGCTATGAGGGTCCACTGATGTTTTCATTTTATCCAAACCGTCCATCAATTTTTTCATATCATTTTAGCGTATCATATAGAAAATGAGACAGATCCAACGCTCAATTGGACCACACCACAGGAGGCAGCTGTGCTAAGGGTGCCCACCGTTGAAACCTTCTTAGGGTCCACGTGCTTTTTATTTGCCATCCAACCTGTTGATACGATCGTATACACCTGGGTGAATTGAAAAAACAAATATCATCTGGATCCAAAACTTCTGTTGTCCCTGAGAATTTTTCAACGGTAGGAATCTAATCCCCACCTTGTGGTCCATTTAAGCCTTTGATCTTCTCCATTTTTTATTAAGTACTCTAAAATGATGTGAAAAAATGGATGGACGGTTTGATAAAATGAAAACATCACAGTGGATCCTCAGAGGCCCTCAGAGCCTCCGCCCTATTTTTCGGCTCAATCCTTAAGACGAGCTCGCCAAATGGATGGACGGTTTGGATATAACACATACCTCATGAGGGACCCACAGAACTTGCTGACGTCAATACACCAGCCAATCCGCTTCCCGCAATACCCACGTCTGGACGGTAAGATTTATCGAATCATAGAGTATTTGTGTTTCGCCATCCATATTGTGGCCCACCAGGTGAAGGAGTCTTGAACGTCACACGTTGGAATTGTGTGCAGCCAAAAAAGGTTTTAATATCGAGGTGCATTATAACATTTCTTAGGTGCAGCAGTAGAGTGTAGGGTAAAGGGAACAACTCTCGCCCGTCATGCATCGTCCCCGTCATCGTACATATAGCTTTTACTGTAGATGTGGTCGGCCAGTGAAAACAAAATCTCTACTAATGCGATCGTAGCCGTTGTTTATTTTTCTGAAGATACGCTCGTCTGATGAAAGTGCGATGGTCAACGGTCCAAATTGAAGAGGGGAAAGTGTATTGATTATATGGGAGCGGAAGCTGGTACGTACGAAGACAGGACGCGAGTTTCCTGCTACGCATGATGGAGCCCGCGCAATAGAAAGGTGTGGGGTCTACTGTCCTCTCTGACATCCTCTCCCTCCATCCCGGATTTGGTAGCGACCCATCAAGTACCGGACGCGGATTGCGTCCTACACCCGCCCGTCTCCAGCTGGGAACGACCAGGAAGTTTGAGTGGCAACCGTGATGTATGGGTCTTATCCACACCGTCCATCCATTTTTTCTTATCAATCTAAGATATAAGCCCAAAAAAGAGGTAGATCCAAGGCTTAAGTGGACTACACAATATGGATTAAACTCTTACCATTGAAAACTTCTTGGGGGCCACAGGAGTTTTGGATGGAGCTGATATTTGTGTTTTCTCTTCATCTAGGTGTATGTAACTTTATGAATAGGTTGGATGGAAAATAAACATTAGGGTGGGCCGTAGAAAAGTTTTAACGGTGAGAATCATCATCACCGCTGCTTCCTGTGGTGTGGTCCATTCGAGCCTTGGATCTGCCTCATTTTTAGGTTTCTAACCTGAAACGAAACGAAAAAATGGATGGACGGTGTGGATGAGACCCATACATCACGATGGTCACTCAAAGCGCCTGCCCGCTCCCAGCTGGAGACGGGTAAGACGCAATCCGCGTCCTCAAGTACCGAGTTCAGTGCTGTGGTCCTGTGGACCCATTATGATGGGTATGCTTTATCAAGCCGTTTATTCATTTTTCCTGCTTATTTTAGAGAATGAGCCAAAAAAAAAAATAAAAATAAAAATAGACAGATCTAAATTTAGTGATTGAACGTCCACCTCTGAAAACTTTATAGTCCGACCTGTTGATTAGGTGCTTTGATCCAACACTTTGGTGCTCCCTGCGGTGTGGTCCACCCGATATTTGGATTTGTCTCATTTTTTGTTTCTGTTGTACTCTAAAATGAGCTGGCAGAATAGATATATACTGCATGGAGAAAACACACAATCATAGTAGGGCCTACAGAACAATGAGCTCGGTACAGTAGTTGTAATGGCCGTTGCTGTTACCTTTGCGATACCGGTTGTAATGGCTATTGTATGGATTCTTAGTCTCTCTTTTTTATTGGAAATAAAATTCAGAAAGCAACTTACATCCGCTTCGTAACGGACCGTTGCAAGGCAGTGACAGCCTCTACAGAGCGTAATGGGTTGGTTATTTTTTTAATAATAACTATTATGGCATTCCAATCCATAACTAATGAAACGGCCGTTTGGACACACCATACTCGGGATTCATAATCCCCAAAAAAGGAGTGGACGAGGTGTTACCCAGATATGGGTGTAACCCTAGCTGTGTAGGTCCCACCTTGATGAATGTGTTGTCTATTTATGCACTAAGTAGGTTTTTCCAGCTCATTTTAGAATAGAAATAATTAGACGAACTGATGAGTATGTATCACCCTTTATTATTTTTGCTGGCTGAAAAATTAATTTGTAAAAAACAACCTTTTAGGGTTCGAAGCTGCTATCTTGACCAAAATATCCCTTAACTATTAGGGTAAGCAGGTGTAGGACGGGCATTTTGGTCTTTTTGGGTTCATCCGTACAACCCTAGGTCTAGTTTCACAATTAAGGTTTGTCTGCGGCAAATGAAATTGCTGACTGAAACCTGAGGTCTATACGCCTCAAGAACCCTTTAGAATAAGATCCCAAAGCTTAATCAAATCCAAAACTCAGGTGGATCGAAACAGTGGTGAGTGGCCATTTAAAATATTTTTGTGGGCTTTGGATCAAGTTGATCTTTATATTCATTCCCTTGATCCAGGTCTAGTTGACCTTATTAATGGGTTGGATGGATAATAAACATTATCGGTGGGCCAAAGGAAGTTTTTAATGATGACCATTCAATCACCACGGTTTCTTGTGGTGTGATCCAACAGAGATTTGGATCTGCTTAATTTTTGGGACCACGACCTGAAATGGTCTGAAAAAACGGCTAGATGACATGGATGCACAACAAATCATTAAGGTGGCCCTATGTTGAGGGTAGCACCTGATCCACGATCCACCATGGAAGCTGATTGCCCAGGAAATCCTTTAGCAGGAACCTGCAACGTGATGTAGAGCGGGTCGGGTACAGTTTCATGGCCAAGATGGACTTGAAAAGGCGTAGTCGGAGGTGGAAGTGATTTGAATTGTCAGAACCTTACAATGAGCATATCTTGCGAACCGGAATGAATTATCGGACATGCCATATATGATTTTGGGTAGGACAAGCTACTTTAGCCACCCAATCCCGCTATGTCAAGTTGCGCACGCCGAATTTGCAAATTTACATTAGATTGACGGTTGAATTTTTGTTTTATTTTCATTTTTACTTGGTCTGATCAATTCCCTAAGTTTTAGTTTGATTATAACTATATTCATCCATTGGGCTTTAGGAGTCGCATCCAACATGAAAAGTGCTTAGAATAATTAGGAGAATATTATGGTTGAGCCAAATAGGACACTTATTATTTTTGGCAAAAAACCATGCGGCCTAGTGGAAATTATGACTGTTTATAAATAGTAAGTTTACTATTTATAATAAGTCACGGTTTATAAGAATTTTAGTTGTAGTATGATTTCGAAACTTCTTTCTAGGGCTCATGGCACTATTTAAGGTTGTAAGCTCATTTATTTTATAATCGAGCAATTTATTTGAATTTTAGAAAATTTCTTATTTTTTTCATGGATTCGAGGCATCTCTATGAGGAGTCCAGTGAAGCTCCGTGGATTCGGAGTAGTTATCCCTTTGAGGAAGACGGTGCTTGACCCCAACACACCCTTCCCTGTGTCACAACGGAAGCTATGTGGGCCCCACCGTGAAGATTGTGTAAGGACATGGGTCCCACTTTGCCATGGGCTGGAATGGATGCTGCCTTTTGGTATGTTTCCTCCCTCACAGCTCTTTTCAAGTCTTCGAAATCTCCTGGCACTTGGACTTGTCCGTTCAATGCCAATGCCGACTGCGTTCTTCAAATGATTTGTGACTGGTATTAGTTCAGAAGGCTAAGAAATGATCCTAGATCGGTGACAGATACTCCTGGCTGACTGATCTTGGCCATACCCTATCGTAATGCCCATCGGAACATGACATCTTGCATGGATGAACATCTCATGCTACTAAATGTTGAAATAAGGTAACGGAGTGGCTTCCACTAAAGAATGGAATGAAGGGGCCCGGCTGACCGAAGAGAGGGCCTGCTAAGGTAATCAAAGAGCAGCAAGGAGGCTAATTGAATATTGTGCTACATGTAAGTCTATATATATAGCCTGTACTGAATCGAAGGGGTATACACGTGCTGTCCATCCTTTTGGGGGGGCCATTGGAACGGTTTATATATTTGTCATCCAACATATTGGTAAATTCACAGGGACCTGGATGGAGAAACCACACAAATAACTGTATGATACAATTTTTGTGACCCAGAAGTTTTTAATAGTCAATCACTACTGTTTCTTGTGGTGTGGTTCACCTGAGATTTGGATCTACTTCATTTTTTATCCCAAAAAAGAGCTGTCTAAATGAATTGATAGAGTGGATGTAAGGCACGGACATCACAGTGGGCCCAATAGTCAGGGATCCACCCAGGCTGTATCAGGCTTGGATTCTGTATTGAGCCCAGATGAGGCAGATACAAATCTCAGGTGTACCACACCATAGGAAACAGTGGTGATTAAAAGCCCACCGTAAAAAACTTCCTGGGGTCCACTCTAATGCTTATTTACCATCTAACCTATTGATTAGGTCACAAAGATCTGGATGAAGTGAATACACAAATACCAGCTTGATCCAAAACTTTCGTGGTCCCAAGAAATTTTTAATGGTGGGCGTTCAATCACCACTGTTTTCCGTAGTATTGTCCAACTGAGATTTGAATCTGCCTCATTTTTTACTAATGCCCTAAAATGAGCCGGTAGAATGGACGGACAATATGAATAAATACATACATCATTATGGAGCACACAACACAGACTAGTACTAGCCTTGCACTACAGTAGCACTACCGAATGGGTCCTTACTCTTGTTCCGGTGGTAGACTCTCAGGAGTTTCAACACCTGGTCACGGGTCCGAGTACCCATAGGTGTTGAAATTCCACTACGGTACACATACCAGTTTCAACACCTGGTATGTGTGCCCGTGTAAAATAATAATAATAATAATAATAAAAAAGAGCCGGTATCGCTACCGAATCCGAGTCCCTCTGCCATCCAGTCTCGTCATGAGCTGGGTCCCACTGGTATGAACGGAAAAATGCAAATATCAGTCTCATCCAAAATTTTGGTGGGCCGAAAATGATTTCAAATGGTGGACATCTCAATCCCCACTTTCTTGTGGTGTGGTGTACTTGGATTTTTAATTCGCCTGACTGTTAGCCTAATGTCATAACGTGAGCTGGCCATTGACTGAAGGAGTGGATAGTAATGGGCCCCGTAGAATTTTGTTGCACTGATTGCATTTCTTTTGTTATGTAAAGTGCTAATGGTCAAAAAAATATTATTTCTGAAGAAAGAAATCAGGGTACGCTTGGGGCAACCCTTTCTTGGAATCTACCATATTATTATGAAAGACAAAATTAGGTAGGCCGTAGGCCCCGAACCACCTTCAATTGCCGAATCTCGCCGTTTGAATCGTGACTAAATTATTCAAATGATTCAGAAGTAGCTGGCCAAGTTCTCAGCTATATTACTTCCTCGGTCAATCATAAGCTCTATTTGAAATGAATTGATTGGCAGCCTCCATTGTCACGGTCGACATTGATATTTTTCGATCAGGACAGCTAAGTTTGATAAAGATAGTCGAATTTACAATCTTACGATCAAGATGGCCAAATTCGACTAAGATGGCCAAAATTGCCATTTTTAAAAAAAAATTAAGACAGCTGAGTTCAAAATTTCATACATGATTAATAGCGATTCAATTAGTGTTACCCAAGCATTCGAAGATATTAAAACATCGTGAGGGATGTTTGCATCATTCATTTGAAAGATTTGAGTCCTAAGTAACTGTTACGGAGAAAAGGACTCTTCCAGCCAAACCTCTACCTAACCTGAAACTGCAATGTGAGAAGGATCTTCAACTCAACATGTGAAGCAAGCCAAGTCCATCACTACTCTTAAAAATGAAAAAACAACTGATAAAAGCATCTCAACGAGGGCTGAGAAGTCTAATGACTCAGAAGAATCTAATGGTGATGATGAGACTAGAAACACCCCAAATGAGAAGGAACTAGAAAAAGAGTATCAACCGGTGGCTCCATTCCCACAACGATTGATCTCACCCAAACCTCTACCCAATACTCAAGATATCTTAAAGGTTCTCAAAAAGGTGAAAATCAACATCCCTTTGTTGGATGCCATAAAACAAATCCCATTACATGCCAAATTCTTTAAGGACCTCTGTATAATCAAGAGACGACACAATGTTGAAAAAAAGATGTTATTGATAGAAAAAGTGAGTGTCATCATTAAACAGTATGTGCCCCAAAAATATAAAGATCCCGATAGGCCAACCATCTCATGCTTGATTGGGAACCACCAGATTGAGCATGTCTTACTTGATTTGGGAGCGAGTGTGAATTTGATCCCCTACCCGGTTTACGAATAATTTGGTTTAGGTGAATTAAAACGAACCAATTCCACACTCCAACTATCCGATTGTTCGATTCGTATACCGAGAGAGATATTAGAGGATGTGCTTTTCTAAGTTGATAAATTCTACTATTCAGCAAACTTTATTATTTTGGACACATAGCCGGTTGTTGATGTTAGCATCAAATTCCTGACATCCTTGGCCATCCATTCCTATTCGCATTAAACACCATAACTAACTGTAGGAACAGGATTGTGAAGCAATCCTTTAGGATATATGAGACTTGAGTTAAATGTGCTCAACATGTGTAAGCAACAGGAGAATTGTCACGTCCTAAATTCGAAAAACGAGTTCAAAGAATTTCCGATCGCCGAATCCGGTGCTGACAGCCTCTGTAGTACCCCATTCTCACTCTCAGTGCCCATACGTCAGGTTCCAATCCTGGGATCCTACAAAGAGAATTTTCAGTGTGATTTTTTTTTTTTTGTAA